>JAYESA010000039.1:765000-1093203 GCA_036927795.1 Iris macrosiphon | reverse complement strand
TACTATCAGGTAAAGGTGAAGCCGGAGGACATACCAAAGACTGCTTTTAGAACTCGGTATGGTCAGTATGAGTTTATGGTAATGTAGTTTGGTTTGACTAATGCACCGACGGTATTTATGAACTTGATAAACAAGGTGTTCCATCAGTACCTTGACAAGTTGTGGTGGTGTTCATCAACAACATACTCATATACTCGAAGACACCGGAGGAGCATGAGAAGCATTTGAGGATTGTGCTGGAAGTGCTGAGGAAGGAGAAGCTGTATGGGAAGTTGTCCAAGTATGAGTTCTTCCTGGACAAGGTAGAATTCTTGGGGCATGTTATGACTGGTGATGGTATTTCAGTGGATCCGAAGAAGATCGCAGTAGTAGAATCTTGGAAGACCCCGAGTTCGGTAGCATAGATCAAGAGTTTCTTGGGATTTGGCCGGCTACTACAGGAAGTTTGTTTATGATTTTTTGAGGATTGCCTAGCCGATGACCAGACTCACCAGGAAGGATGTGGAGTTTGTTTCGACAGAGGATTGTCAGGTTGCTTTTGAGGAATTGAAGAAGAGATTGACATCTGCTCCTATTTTGACGTTGCCATCAGGGTCTGGAGGTTTCACTATTTATAGTGATGCATCGGGGAAAGGTTTGGGTTGTGTTCTTCAGCAGAATAGAAAAGTGATTGCCTATGCATCCAGGCAATTGCGTCCTCATGAAAAGAACTATCCTACCCATGATTTGGAGTTGGCAGCAGTCATCTTCGCCCTGAAGTTATGGAAATATTATTTGTACAGAGAGCGTGTGGAGATCTTCACAGACCAAAAAAGCTTGAAGTATATTTTCACGTAGAAGGAGTTGAACATGAGGCAACGTCGTTGGTTAGAAATAATGAAGGATTTTGATATATCTTTGCAGTATCATCCTGGGAAAGCTAATGTAGTTGTCGTTGCTTTGAGTAGATATCCGGTAGCTATGTTCTTGACACAGAATCGATATTTGTTGGAGGACTTGGAGAGCTTGGGCATCGAGGTGATAGTTCCTGATTGTGCTATACAGATGCGGGGATTACAGATACATTCAGATTTGATGGACATGATCAAGGAAGCACAGTATAATGATGTATCCCTGAGGAGTATCAGAGCTCAGGTGAGAGCAAGATTGGAGGATGATTTCACCATTGCTGAGGATGGATCTTTGAGGCATGGAGTTAGATTATGTGTGCCTAGTGGGAAGCTGCATGAGGAGGTATTACAGAAAGCGCATCGCTCTCAGTATTTCATGCATCCATGTGCTAACAAGATATATCGGGATATACGAGAGAGTGTGTGGTGGTATGGCATGAAGAGGGAAGTGGCACAGTTTATATCCAGATGCTTAGTGTGCCCGCAGGTGAAAGCCGAGAGGCAGAGGCCAGGAGGTTTACTTTAGCCATTACCCTTTCCAAAGTGGAAGTGGGAGCACATTACTATAGATTTTGTGTCCGGACTTCCACGATCTCCAGGAGGGAAAGATGCGATTTGGGTCATCTTTGATAGGTTAACCAAGTCGGCCCACTTTTTGCCTTTCAAGGTGGGTTTGTCTACGGAGAATCTGGCAGAGATGTATGTGAGGCAGATCGTTAGGATACATGGAGTTTCCATCGGCATATTCTCGGATCGGGATAGTCATTTTACTTCTCATTTCTGGAAGAGTTTGCAGGAGAGTTTGGGCACTCAGCTCAAGTTTAGTACTACATATCATTCCCAAACAGATGGGCAGTCAGATAGGACTATTCATACTCTTGAGGATATGTTGCGTACTTGTGTACTAGATTTTGGGGGTTC
This sequence comes from Iris macrosiphon, assembly GCA_036927795.1. Lineage (NCBI taxonomy): Eukaryota > Viridiplantae > Streptophyta > Magnoliopsida > Asparagales > Iridaceae > Iris > Iris macrosiphon. The sequence goes on along the minus strand of JAYESA010000039.1, from coordinate 1,091,392 downwards.
TTGGGAGAACCATCTCCATTTGGTAGAGTTTGCTTATAACAACAGTTACCAGGCTAGTATAGAGATATCACCTTTTGAAGCTCTGTACGGTCGGAGGTGTCGTACTCCCTTGTCTTGGGACGATGTTGGAGAGAGAGTTTTTCTTGGGCCAGAAATGGTTGTAGATACAGCAGAGAAGGTTCAGATAATCAGAGACAGACTTTGTGTGGCGCAGGACAGACAGCGGCATTGGGCCGATAGCCACCAGAGACCTTTGGAGTTCGAGGTATAGTTTAGATTTTATTTTGTGCTTGTTCTTGGTTGTTTGTTATAGATTAAGTTCTTAAGGTGGTGTTTTGTTCTAGGTGGGTGGTTTGGTGTTTCTAAGGATTTCTCTGACACGAGGCACGATTCGCTTCGGTGGAGGCGGGAAGCTTAGTCCACGATTCATCGGACCTTTCACTATTCTAGAGAGGGTCGGTGCAGTTGCTTATAGACTAGACTTGCCACCTGCATTGGAGGGAGTGCATAACGTGTTTCATGTGTCGCAGTTGAGACGATAAGTGGCAGATCCTAGTTATGTATTGGATCACTCGGAGATAGAGGTGGGCCCTACCCTTAGCTATCCAGAGCAGCCAGTTAAGATTCTGGATGGAAGAGAGAAGGTGCTGAGGAACCAGACTATGCCTTTGGTACGCGTCGCATCGAGGCATCACTCTCCGGAGGAGTCTACCAGGGAGAGAGAGGATGAAATACGAGAGCGTTATCCGTATTTGTTTGTGCCTTGAGGTATGTTATTTCCTAGTTATGTTCTGTTCATTGTTATGTTCTTTCATAGTTAATTCTGTTCTTTAGTTATGTTCTTTGATTATGATCTATTATTTTAAGGAGGGTAGTTTTTGTCTTTGAATTTCAAGGACGAAATTATTTTAAGGAGGGTAGACTTGTCACTACCACATTTTCTAGGAAAGGATATTTTAGTAATTTCATATTTAATTAAATATTGCACATGATAATAATTATTTATTATATTATTTGATTGTTGTTAGATGTTATTTATTTATTTTGAACTTGTATTAGTGGACCTAACTAGTTTAGTTAGACTCATGGACCAACATGAATTAATTGGTTAGAATTTAGCCCTTTTAGAAAGCCCATTGTTAAGGAGATGGATTAAATTAATTAAACCATTAGACTAGAAGCTTTCTTCCTTAATTATTTCTTCATGAGAGCCCCAAGGGGTATATTGGACATTAAATGGTAGCTTGAGGGAGGAAAAATAGGGGCCGACCTATATAGAGAGGGCAAAATAATTTCTCTCTCCTCTTTTTATTTTAAAACTAGATTTAGAATTTCCCTCAACCAAATTCCTTCATCCACTTCATTTTCCTACCAAATTTTATCTCAATTCCTTCCCAAATCACCATTAAAGACTAGAGAAGCAAGGATCTAGAAGGAGAAAGCAAGGATCTACAAAGAGGAGCAAGGATCTACAAGTTGGAGCCAATTTTATCTCATTTGGAGGTTGTATTGGGAATCCATCTCCTAATAGGTATAATTCAAATTTTCCCCTTAATTTAGGTTCTAAATCTGAGATTTAACCATTGAAAATTAACCCATATGCATAGGCTACCCATAGGATATGGTTTTGTGTTCATAAGAGGCCTATTGAGAAAGTTATGGTATTTTTTTTGTCAATTTTGGGAGAATTCCGAGATTGACAATTGTTGTGTGTGTCAATTGGTCCTATAGATCAATTTGGCATGTGTTTGTGTGTTTCGGACTAGTGATGTGTCCATAATTGGGTACGTGTAGGCCGTATCCCAACAATTTGGTGATACGTGTTGATTTTGGGGTTTTTTCCTCCGATACGGGACTTTGTACATGTCATATTTTGAAACGGACACATAGATCTATATTTGACTCTTCGTATTATGCATAAATAATATATGTGACTTGTTCGTGTTCCCCTTCGGGGTACGTTTGGATGTGTGGTGGAATCGTGTCACATGCGTATCCTAGATCGAGTGGGATAAGGTATGATACTCGTTGTGTATATTATATGTAGATCTATTTCTTGTGTTCTTAATTCATGAAGAATGTAATTGTATATATATATATATATATATATATATATATATATATATATATATATATGTATATATAATTGTATATAGTAGTATGTATAAATATACATATGAATTTATGGGTTGTTATCATTATAATTATATAATGTGTATGTTGAATGATTATATATATATATATATATATAATATAGATATGTATAGTTATATATATATATATATTAATATGTATGTGTGTGTATGTTATTATGTATAGTTATTTATACATAATATTATGTGAGAGTATATGTATAATTATTAGTGGTATAATTGTATATATATATATATATATATTGGGTTATATATATATGTATTTATGTATATATATTGTAGAGATATATATATATGTTAAAATATATATTATATATATATATTTGCATCAGCAGTAGCAGCAAAGGCGACACAGCAGGGTGTCACAAACAGCAGCAGCAAGCGCCAACAGCAGCAGCAGCCGCACGAGCAGCAGCGATAGAAAATTGTCGCGAAAAGGCAGCAGCAGCGACAACAGGAAACAGTGACAGCAGCCAGCGATAGTTTCAGAATAACAGCGTATCAACAGCGTATCAGGGTCTGTAGTGACAGTTTTTAGCGATAATGTAGGAAACTCTCACTAAAATAGCAGTATATCTTACTAACAGCAGCTTTCAGTGACAGCAGGTGTAGTTATAGCGATAGTTTGGCAATTATATATATATATATATATATATATATATATATATATATATATATATATATATATATATATATATATATATATATATATATAAGTATAGATATATATATATATATATTAGTATTAATATATGAGTAATGTAACTCCTGAATTGGTAACTACATTATAGTATATGTATAATAATTAGTGTAGTATGTATATATATATATTACGGGTAGTTAATATAATAAGGTATTGGGTATTACCTTGAGGAACCAAGGTAATTGGGGATACCCAAGGTATTGAGTTTGGGTATCAAGTTTTTGAATTATTGTTGTGATACCAAGTTGGTTCAAAACTACGGTACCTATTTAATGTTGTAATTATGATTCTATATTATTAATGATTGTTGATATATATATATATATATATATATATATATATATATATATATATATATATATATATATATATATATATTGATGTTTACCTATGGATTTACGTATCCGGAGATACGATATCCTAATATTTAAGATATAGTTTTTATGGCTTAGACTTTAGTATCTTGAACCCAATATTTTGTGTTAGACTTATGCAACCTAGAAATAGGTAGTTGACCATAGTTTGACTATAGTTGACCATAGTTTGACTTTTAATTTAGAATTGACTTGTTGACCTAGAAGTTGACTAGTTTAACTTATTCTCTTTTCGAAACCTTGTATTGATATTGTATTCCATATCTAGGTCTTTGAGGCACCGTATCAGACATCAGTGAGACTATTCATTGGACTTCAGGCGAGTACATTCTCTGATAGTTTCTCGTTTATGATATCCTCTATGTTCATTGTATCTAGTGTAGATATCCATATTTCTTGACACGATGGTTACACGGATTGATATATCCGAATCTCATCATGAGATATTATTTTTTGTATATGGTATATCTTATGCAAGTCTTGTTTCATTGATTATCTTGTGCATGTACAGACACTGATTCTCGGGGAGATTTGCTACCTTCCTAGAGAATTCCGTGCCATAGCATACCATGGTTGGATCTATTATACCAGTCGAGGGTAGGAAGTATTTTAGTGTAGATATGTGATCATACCCTCCTTATGCATGTCTTGTTTCTTGTGAGTGTTGATCATACACCGCACGTATGATCAGCCAGGCCATTATACTCTTGTGCAAGTTCCCAAGCCGATTACATGTTAAAGCTAGTACTCACACACTTAGACATTAGTATTCTTGTTCATTGTTATATTGTTCATTCTTGTATTTATTCCAGTATTTTCTTATTATGTATCTCTTGTATCTATTGTGCATCTTGTATATTCACATCTATTTACTGTTACATAGTTTTTATCATTGATTAGAACTGCTGTTAGAGATGTACTCTGCTCCTTTCCTAACTGGATATATTTTTCTCAGATGATACTAAGGACTGGTACCCTACACATTATGGACCTCAGGATATTGTGGGTTTAGAGTCTGAGACCCTGGCTCGGGAGGGACTTATCCCAACTGTGACAGATGACCCGAGTTTAGTAGCTTCTTTGTATTCTTGTACTGGATTTGTCTCCTGCTTATTTGTTAAATTTCTTTTAGACTCATTGATGTATTATTTAGACTCATGAGTTGTATTGTGACTTTTTTATTCTTTTATCTGATTCGTGCTCATTTCTATCTTAGATCTGTGATTGAGTATATTGCTATTGTTGGTGGCTCATTATATTGATAGATAGATTACCCAGATAGCGTTCTATCGCTGATTCTGTGGTGTAGGCTGGGCGTTGTTCCCGACTTGTATCCTTACATCGGATGCGGATCGTGAAACCTAGTCTTATATATTTTGGGACTGGTGCATGACATATTTTTAGTGGTAGCCCATGCAGGTTGAGAGTATATTGTCTCGGTTACGTTACTGTGCTGAACAAGCCTGCAAATAGGATTAGAGTATAGGATCTCATCCATATTTGACTATGACTCACCTTCCTTCCAATCCGTTATATTTAAATAATTGCATCCTGCTTGATTCATGTACTTCCCTGATAGTTCCTTGAGTAAAGCCTTCTGCTAGAATATAGGAATCCTTGTAATTAGGATAATAATTAGGGTAACTTTCCTACTAAGAATACCAACAGAATATTAGCATATCACTAAGTTTAGAATACCTAATGAACTCTAGCATCCCTTACCTGTAGATTAATTGACCATTAATCTTTGATATATTTATGAAAGACTTGAGAGTAGTATAGACACTATTAGGGTTAGTTAGAAATTTGACCATATTGTTTGACCATAGTATTGAGGAACCAATAGAAATCCAAGGTTGAATATTCGGACTAAACCTAACTTTCATAGTGAGATAGTATTAGAGAACTATAAGCTTAGATTCTCGTCTTGATATTAGCAGAACAGTACCTTAGAAAGCCAAGAGGAATGAAATTAACATTTTCCTTGATCATACCTCGAACATGGAGATTATCATGCAACCTTTCCTTAGAAAACCATGATATTATCAAGAGTCTCTTTATTTAATTATATCCTGTTCCCCCGAAACCTTAACGCTCGCAAATTTTGCGACGACAAAATTTTTCCTTCATCTTTCAATTTGTGCCACATAATCCTTCTTATTGTAGGCCAAGCAATTTTTTTGTGTGTGTTAGAATATATAGTTTGCTAGGATTATAGTTGTAATCTTGAAATTTGAATTTCTGTGCTTGGTAGTTAGAACTTGATAGTTGAGTTATTCTTTTAGATTGTGAATTGATGATTATTCTTTAGTTTTAAATCACGTAATTTGTACCCATATCTCCATATAGATTATACCTTCTTTCATCTTAATCCAGCGTACTTATATTTTTTACCTCGACTTGTGCTGCTATTATAGCCTAGTTTTGCAAGCTTATTCTTTTATCAAGCTTGTTCATGACATATGTGTTATTGGGGTCTGATCAACCACACAATGATACAATTGTCTAATCAGAATCAGTGTATTATGGTATGGAAAATCTTATTATGTTTGGTTCGCTCTTCGCATAACTACTTTGCGTGGATTGAGATATATAGTTGACTAGTAGACGAATATCCTTGCCTCTAGATATGTCTGAGCATATCATATAGGTTACATAACTGTACTGATATGAGCATGTGAATAAGAATCTACAAAAAATAAGATTTTAATCCACAACTACCTTAACAACCCCCTTTTGAATTCTTTAATCCCTTTGAATCCCGTACTTGTATTCTATCACCTCCACCCTGAATTCTTTATTATTGTTCTCTGTCTTCCCCTATTTTGGAAAGATGAAACCTCGTGCTTGGTATAAGTTTGATACACAGCGAGTACTAGATATACCCCATAGGCCAACCGCATTATTTGGTGACTATCTTTTATAATTAAGGGCATATCATATGTGATATATTTGGTTTTAAAACTTTGAGGATTAAATAACATGATTAAGTAATTTGAGAAAGCCTTTCTTAAATGTATAGCCTTAGGTAATAGATGGATAAATTCTAAGTTGGATAGAAGTTGCATTGTCAACTTGAGGTGAATTTCTTTTAGATTGTGATCAAGTAAGATTAGATTGAGAGGTTCAAGTCATTTTAATTTTGAGAAATTTTAGAAGAAGGATTAAGATGATGAAGATTTAATAAATTTTAAAACCTTGATATTGCGGACCAAATATTTATACGTGAGCATATGATTTAAATTTTGAATATTGAAGGTTGAATCATCAATTTAGATTTTGAGAATAAATATAGAATCTTAGACTTGAACAATTGGTAAATTAGATTTAATTTTTTTACAATTTGATGATTTGAATTAAGAGTTAAAATTTGATTGTTGGATCACCTATTTGAAATACTGAGGATGGAATTAAATTTAAAATTTGAAGAGTATAAAATTTCTAAGTTGAAAATAAAAATAATATTTGATTAGAATTATTTTCTAGAGGAGCTTATGATAGTTGAAAATTGCGATATAAATTTTGATGTGGGATGTCATATAGATTTGAATTAGATTTGGATGATTGATTATTTAAAAATCGAGAAGATAGTATGATATGTTCAATTTTGATTTAAACAATGGTTAATTTAATTTTGAAGGTGATTGCGATGGATTTGAATAGATTTTAAATTATTGCAAAGAGATTGCGATTGACTTGCCTTATGTACGAACGTGAAGGATTTGACGAATTATACCTTAGTTTAATTTCGAGAAAAAAATTCTTTTAAGTTGGGTAGATTGTAGATTCTCTCAACCAAATTTAGGCCTACTTAGCTTAGACAGAGAGACTAGGGTTAGTTTGAATCCAATTAGAAATAGAATATTTTGTTTTAGATAATTTTATAATATTTATATCACTTAGTGCACCTTATCGTTGCTTCAATAATTGGAGCACTACACTAGACATTTCCTTCCTACGAATTTTACACTCTTATCCTAGACGTGCCAGTCTTCTATTTGGACCTTTGTGTAACTTATAATTATGCTCTCTTGTGCTACATTTTAGTCACACAATATTCGTCGCAGACGTTTATTCTTAATTATATATAAATCCAACTTGGAATCTTGTGCGTTCCAATCAAAATTGGAGACACAATCTTGACCCATTTTGTGCAACCCCAAACTATGATAATATTCTATCCTGAGTCCTCTACGTCCATGACACTTGTGTCATACCTAATTTTATCCCCATGTACTTCTAATTAATTTTAGAACACCATTTGTATTAATTTTAATTAATTTAATCCAATTTCTATCTTTGTTTAATTTTCCAATTATTGGGGACTTTATTATAAAAGTGCATTAAGGTGTCCACACCCTATTGGACCAAACACATATAGAAACCCCATTTTCATTTATTGTTTGGTCATGTGATTTTTCTCCATAATTTTTGGAGTGTGTAAAACTCAACATCAACCCACATCAACAATAGCCCACCATTTTAAACCATGCAATCCTAGCCCTCCAAATACCTACCTGTAAAGCCAAGGCCCTTTCCAAGGATGTTGAACAAGGACCAACTACCTAGGTCAACACCCAACCAAAATTCTCTCTCTCTCTCTCTCTCTCTATATATATATATATATATATATATATATATATATATATATATATATATATATATATATATATATATATATATATATATATATATTGTTATGACCCGCACCCGATTTAGGGCACGAGTGCGTGGGTACGTCCAGCCTACGCCGCAGCATCGGCGGTAGAACGCTGTCTAGGTCAAGTAACTATCTACTCATACTCACGTGAATGCCCAACTCCATAAGGAGACGTGGATATCATAGAATAATGCTAGAAATACTGTAAGTAAACGCAGGAGAAGAAATAATATGTCCATGAGCAAGAACCTATGACTAAGTGTGTGAGTACTAGCTTTAACATGTGATCGGCTTGGGAACTTGATCAGGCTGGTTACATGTGATTAGCTATGATTCATGTAAGGTCAGGCTAACCGTTGGTTAGCTATGATGCATGTAGAGGTCAGGCTAATCACACGTAACAGCTATGAAGCATGGAGATGGTCAGGCCGCACCCGACGTGAGATGTGGGGTGAGCTATGATGCATGAAAAGTTGGGTATGATCACATATCTACACTAAAATACTCCCCACCACCGACTGGTATAGTGGATCCAATCATGGTACGCTATGGCACGGGATTCCCTAGGGAGGTAGCAAGTCTTCCCGAGAATCAGTGTCTGTACATGCACAAGATAACAAGGAAACGAGTCTTGTACAAGCTACACCATGAATAAGGAATAACATCTCATGACGAGATCCGTGTATACCAATCCGTGTAACCAGCGTGTCAAGAGCATGGATATTTATACTAGATACAGTGAACATAGGAGATATCATAAATTAGAAACTAATCAGAGAATGTACTCGCCTTGGGTCCTTAGCTGGTAATTATTTATGTCCTGTTCCAGAGTATCCCCTGGGTAAACCAACAGTCCTATAACATATCACAAGCAAAATCATATTTGCATCAGATGCTACACTAACACAGTCTAAAAATACTGAGTTCGGGACTTCTCTAGGTATGATACCGGTCACCTAGGATCACCTAGTAGGGATACTTAAAACACATTACACTTATTAATACTTACAATATTTATACATGCACCAATTTAAATGTATTTACAATATATATATATATATATATATATATATATATATATATATATATATATATATATATATATATATATATATATATATATATATGCCTTTTAAATTCATATTTGATTTATACTAGTTGAACATTATATGTATACTCATACATATGCTAACAATACATTTTTAAAAATATATATATATATATATATTGTCAATGTTATTATTAAAATATATACTAATACTAGTACATCACATTAAATACAAATACAATACATTAATTGTATGTACAAGATATATATATATACATTTATACTAATTATACATATTTGAAAATATATTAAGTTCATATATATATACAAAATATATACATATACTAAATATTATATATTTTTATACCAAAATACCTACATATATATATTAAAGGAAATACACATATACATATTATACTATACCAATTGAACAATAAGGAGATATATATATATATATATATATATATATATATATATATATATATATCAAAATAGTACGTATACTATTACATTTTATTTACCAAAATACGTATTTGCATATATATATCAATCAACATTATATATATATATATAACTAATCAAAGAATGTGTATAATGCCACCCTCCTCAAGGTGATCCCAAATGAAATAGCAGTTAGTTCCAATGGGTCCGGAACAGTCCAAATAGCTAGAATCTATATAAAGAAGTCCAAGATCGGAGTTCGGCACGAAAACCGAGATAAGGATTCCAGGCTAATAAGAGAAGGGTCGTTGTTCGTTATTAAGGTAACATCTTAATTGAATGAAAATCATTTCAAAATTATTTTGAACAATAATTACAATTAAAAGTTTATTTATAAAAATCTAGAATTTACGTAAAAGCCATCGTATATTTTTATATCTATAGTAAAATTGGTCACCAGCCCAAATAAACAAATTTTGATCTTATTTTTATTATTGAAACTATATTTTTAATTAATAATATAAACCCCCAAAATTTTTTATATTTTACATAATCAAAACCCTTATATTATTACATAAAAGTAAACTAATTACATGAAATTACTAAACTAATTATATGAAATTACTAAACTAATTAATAAAATTACTAACTAATTAATTAATAATTAACTACTAATCTAATTAACTAACTAATCTATTATATTAACTAACTGATTAATATATAATTAATTACATTTAACTAAACTATTACTTCACAGAACAGAAGAAAAGGGGAAAAAGAAAAGAGGGCTCACATTTGGGGAGGGGTCTCCGTCGTCGTCGGGGGTTCGCCGGGGTCGGCGCGGTGGGGTTCGGCTCGAGGCGGCGGGTGCTCGGCGGAGCTCGGCTCGAGGATGAGGTCTGCTGCGGCGGCGGGGCTCGACTCGAGGCGACGCGGGCCTGGTCGAGGCGACGGCGCTCGGCTCGACGCGGCGGCTGTCGTCGGCTCGACGACTGCTTGTCTCGTCGGCGGTGCTCGTATCGAGGAGGCGGCGGTGCTCGGCTCAAGGAGGAAGTCCCAGTCGCCGGCGACAGCGGGATCTAGGTTAGGGTTTGGATTCTGTGTCGGGGTCGTGTCCGGGGCTGGGACACGGCGGTTGATGTACTGTACAGTGGGGTGGACGTGTCTGGGTCTGTCGGACACAGGGTTGGGTGTACTGTTGTACAGGGATGTGTCCAGATGGTGGACACGAGGATGATGTTTGCTGTGGTGGAGGTGGATGTGTCCGGGTGTGTCGGACACGAAAAATCTGGTTGTACTGTTGTAAATCTGGACACAGAAAATGAATGGATACGATGGGACACCCGGGGTCGGACCCGAGGCCAACCCGGCTGACACGGTAAAGCTGGACACACGGACACGAGCACACAAAAATGGTGATGGCTTGTTGGCTTGTGGGGATTTGTGAGGGCTGGTTAGGGTTTGTTGGGAATGGTGATGAGGGACTTAAATAGAGAGAGAGGGTGTGGGATGAAGGGTGAGGATTGGCCCAATAATGGATGGCCCAGATCATATATAAAGGAGTTTTTCATGTGGGAAAAATGAGGGTGTAAATGGAAGATGGTAAACTTATAAATTTAATAGAAAAGTATTATAATTTAAGAAAAATTTTAAGAGGCTTCCAAGGCTAACTGATTAATTAGCTACTAATTAAACTCATATTTCAAAATCTTAGGAAGTATGTAATTTATTTATTTACTATCCCAAATGAATTTAAAATTTTATTATGAAAAAAATAACTAGTCCTTTAAATAATTTTATTAAACAAATAAGTTTATGATTTCAAGCCAATAAATATTCGAAACTAGAGTATTATATATCATTATTATTTATTTATTTATTTATTTTATAAGAGATCGACGTTTAGGAAAAAATGATTTTATAAAAGATTTTAAATTACCTTTTAAAATCAACATTGTTTAAAATCTAATACAAAATTCAAGGAGAAATATTTTATAAACTTGGTATTCAAATAAATTAAAAATCTAATTATTTCGGGAATTGGAAATCGGAGGTTACAAGTCTATCCATCTTAGAAAAATTTCGTCCTCAAAATTTAGGATCCTCAATAATTTCCTTTACTCATCATATTATTTCTATCAAAATTTAAATTTCAACCAAATAATCATGAAGTAATTTCATATTGTTATTTCACAACCTTTTAAAATTCTATAACATCGTATTCCTGAAAATCTTCAAGTTAAAAAAATCAAATCCCCTTTTTGTCATAATCTCCTCCAAAAATTTTAAGTTCGTATCTAAATACTCAAGGATTTTAAATCTCCAATCCTCCAATTGGAATCCCATCAATGCATATTTATCAGAATTTTTTTTTAAAAAAATCTGTATCCCAAAATTTAAATTTTAAGCAATAATCCATCAATCATCTTACTCCTCTAACTCAAATTCAATTGATGCTTATTCAAATCTAAATCCTCATCCCGAGAATTGAATTCGACACTATTCCATTAACGATTTTTATTTTTCTGATTCCCTTTTTCCTCAATACTCAACGATGCGATACTTCCAGAATCTTAAATGCAACATTCATAATATAAAATTTTAAATTCCTATCTTGCAATCAAATAGATAAAATGATAATTCCCTAAATTTTCTCAAATTTTTTTTTTTTGAACCAAATCAATCATATCAAGACCTCCCTAAAATTAATAAATCCTCAAATTTTTGCTCTGTGAATTTCTTAATTCTTCATTTAAGTTAATGTTTGTCCTCGAATTTCAACCATACCTCGATTTTCGTAAATCAATGATCCATCAACTCCGTTATAACAACCCCTAAATTCTTTATTTAAATAAATGCTCATCCATAATTTAATCCTCTTGTCTCTTTTTGTCAGTCATAACCTCCTCATAGATCTTTGCTATGGTCAAAACCCTAATGATCATGGTTTAAGAAAACTCTACCTACAGCCATGCAATTTAAGAAAATATATAGGTCATGTATCTTTTGTCATGGTATTTCAGTCTCTGTATCAGGGGTACTACTAATCTACATTATAACAAAAATCATGCATACAAGCTACGGTACTAAGGTATCAGTCAATCAATCAAATAGATAGGAACAGAATGAAGGAAAGAATAGAACCTGCTAACACATTACCTGCAGTATCTCCTATCTCTAACATATACTTAACTCTAGCATATTCACTAACTAATTCCTATTCCTGTACACTGGTACCCATATCAACTTAGTCATTTATCCACAAGATCCATGAATATATCCATATTGCACACACATGTCTATTAACACCTAAATCTGATGCCAAGAATCTCTAATATAACCATGATTCAATAATGCATCCAAGTTGATACCTCTATCTCCTTAGTACCATACCTTCTGTCAGTTCCCGTTCCTACTGCAATTGTCCATACTATTTTCTTATCACTCCAGTGCACACCAAGTGTAATACCATACTAAGTGCTAAACCCTTTCTAATACAACTCTAGATGGACACCCAAGTCAGTCTGCGGTGCCACCTCAATCATGCTCAAGTCATCGGATCCTTACACATGTATATCATCTAATTATCATCATACAGGGTGCTTACTGTTATTAACGTCATTCTTGACAATTCCTTGATATAGAATCATTAGCACTCTTGGTATTATATCACTAGCTTCATTAATGGATCATTCATCAAGCTCATTAGAACTCATGATCACCTGTATCCTCTATTACACTCATGTTTCTTTACTCTCATGGGTATGTGTATGGTTCCTCATCTCGATTGATGTATAAGTATTTTCCTTTAACTTTTCCAGCCTGTTAAACTGATCTGTGATACGCTTCACCATCTTCATTACCAATTCTGATATTTCTCTACTCATGATACCTCATTATAACTCTTTATGCATATATATATATTTCTTTACCTTTAACACGCCCGATATCAATCATCAAATTGAACGTTATGCTCCATTAATCCTTAACACAATTCCTGGATACTTAATTGTTTACATAGATCACTCAATTACATAATCATGATTATCCAGGACGGGTAACTGGCTCTGTTACTAACTCTGATACTCTATACTCTCCTTCTTCTCTCAGTCTCTAATGACGCTTATTCCAAGACCATTGGTACAAGGTACTATGCTAAGGGCTAACTCTAGATTAAAGCCTACTGCTCCATGTCCAACTAGGAAACACCTATAACTCTCTAACAACACTCAACCAATACTAATACTCAAGACACAGCCATAATTATAAGTCATTAATTATCACACTAACAAGGATCCTTAAAGAAATAAGGCTCAAAAGAACTGGATCAAGGACGGAAGGTATCTTTACTGCTAGTAAAGAAAAGAAGCGATGGAACAAAGTCCTGGAATGACATAAATAGATAAGTCTTGAGATGATACTTTAAGAACCAATTTAAGATACAACCTGATAATCATACACGTCTATCCAAAATCATGACACTCAGAATCCTCGCCACGCCAGTAAGCATAGATTCGATAAACGACAGGTTCCGTAACTAAGGTATGCAGCCCCACAATCATGTCATCTAGAATCCTCGCCACGCCAACTGGTATGGCTGCGAGAAACTCTAAATCTCATAACTAAAGTATGTACATCCAAGTTAGGTTCCTATGTTTTCGTCACGACAGCTAATATGGCTGTGATAAACTCTAGGTTCCATAACCAAAGTAGACGTTTTACCTTTCTCCCTGTCCTCATCAATATATGTCATTAGATGGTACCATAAATTCTAGTCCGTAAAATTCATCTCAATATGAAATCAACTCGACAACGATACCAATAATTTAAATTAACAACTGGTCGACAAAAATCAAGCTCAATATCAACAAGCGAGAACAGACGAAAACAAGGGAAAGGAATTAAAATTAGAAATTGTAATAAGATTCTCAAGGGGTCGTCCCAGGAATCTCTCAAGAATTTGTGATTGAGTATTCGCTCTCGTCCTAGTATTCTATGTCCTAGATCCTATCGCAGGCACGCAGTAGTACAACTAAGTTGTCGCACTACCACGACATCGCTCTAATTGCGAAGTCTGACCTGCATGGGCCACCACTAAAATGTGTCATGACCCGCACCCGGTTTAGGGCACGAGTGCGTGGGTATGTCCAGCCTACGCCGCAGCATCGGCGGGTAGAATGCTGTCTAGGTCAAGTAACTATCTACTCATACTCACGTGAATGCCCAACTCCATAAGGAGACGTGGATATCATAGAATAATGCTAGAAATACTGTAAGTAAACGCAGGAGAAGAAACAATATGTCCATGAGCAAGAACCTATGACTAAGTGTGTGAGTACTAGCTTTAACATGTGATCGGCTTGGGAACTTGATCAGGCTGGTTACATGTGATTAGCTATGATTCATGTAAGGTCAGGCTAACCGTTGGTTAGCTATGATGCATGTAGAGGTCAGGCTAATCACACGTAACAGCTATGAAGCATGGAGATGGTCAGGCCGCACCCGACGTGAGATGTGGGGTGAGCTATGATGCATGAAAAGTTGGATATGATCACATATCTACACTAAAATACTCCCCACCCCCGACTGGTATAGTGGATCCAATCATGGTACGCTATGGCACGGGATTCCCTAGGGAGGTAGCAAGTCTCCCCGGGAATCAGTGTCTGTACATGCACAAGATAACAAGAAAACGAGTCTTGTACAAGCTACACCATGAATAAGGAATAACATCTCATGACGAGATCCGTGTATACCAATCCGTGTAACCAGCGTGTCAAGAGCA
The DNA here is from genome assembly GCA_036927795.1 of Iris macrosiphon. Classification (NCBI taxonomy): domain Eukaryota; kingdom Viridiplantae; phylum Streptophyta; class Magnoliopsida; order Asparagales; family Iridaceae; genus Iris; species Iris macrosiphon. The sequence continues at coordinate 1,076,228 of JAYESA010000039.1, read as the reverse complement.
TGGATATTTACACTAGATACTGTGAACATAGGAGATATCATAAATTAGAAACTAATCAGAGAATGTACTCGCCTTGGGTCCTTAGTTGGTAATTATTGATGTCCTGTTCCAGAGTATCCCCTGGGTAAACCAACAGTCCTATAACATATCACAAGCAAAACCACATTTGCATCAGATGCTACACTAACACAGTCTAAAAATACTGAGTTCGGGACTTCTCTAGGTATGATACCGGTCACCTAGGATCACCTAGTAGGGATACGTAAAACACATTACACTTATTAATACTTACAATATTTATACATGCACCAATTTAAATGTATTTATAATATATATATATATATATATATATATATATATATATATATATATATATATATATATATATATATATATGCCTTTTAAATACATATCTGATTTATACTAGTTGAACATTATATGTATACTCATACATATGCTAACAATACATTTTTAAAAATATATATATATATATATATATATATATATATATATATATATATATATATATTGTCAATGTTATTATTAAAATATATACTAATACTAGTACATCACATTAAATACAAATACAATACATTAATTGTATGTACAAGATATATATATATATATATATATATATATATATATATATATATATATATATATATATATATATATATATATATATATATATATATATATATATATATATATATATATACATTTATACTAATTATACATATTTGAAAATATATTAAGTTCACATATATATACAAAATATATACATATACTAAACATTATATATTTTTATACCAAAATACCTACATATATATATTAAAGGAAATACACATATACATATTATACTATACCAATTGAACAATACGGATATATATATATATATATATATATATATATATATATATATATATATATATATATATATATATATATATATATATATATCAAAATAGTACGTATACTATTACATTTTATTTACCAAAATACGTATTTGCATATATATATCAATCAACATTATATATATATATATAACTAATCAAAGAATGTGTATAATGCCACCCTCCTCAAGGTGATCCCAAATGAAATAGCAGTTAGTTCCAATGGGTCCGGAGCTGTCCAAATAGCTAGAATCTATATAAAGAAGTCCAAGATCGGAGTTCGGTACGAAAACCGAGATAAGGATTCCAGGCTAATAAGAGAAGGGTCGTTGTTCGTTATTAAGGTAACATCTTAATTGAATGAAAATTATTTCGAAATTATTTTGAATAATAATTACAATTAAAAGTTTATTTATAAAAATCTAGAATTTACGTAAAAGCCATCGTATATTTTTATATCTATAGTAAAATTGGTCACCAGCCCAAATAAACAAATTTTGATCTTATTTTTATTATTGAAACTATATTTTTAATTAATAATATAAACCCCAAATTTTTTTATATTTTACATAATCAAAACCCTTATATTATTACATAAAAGTAAACTAATTACATGAAATTACTAAACTAATTATATGAAATTACTAAACTAATTAATGAAATTACTAACTAATTAATTAATAATTAACTACTAATCTAATTAACTAACTAATCTATTATATTAACTAACTGATTAATATATAATTAATTACATTTAACTAAACTATTACTTCACAGAACAGAAGAAAAGGGGAAAAAGAAAAGAGGGCTCACATTTGGGGAGGGGTCTCCGTCGTCGTCGGGGGTTCGCCGGGGTCGGCGCGGTGTGGTTCGGCTCGAGGCGGCGGGGTGCTCGGCGGAGCTCGGCTCGAGGATGAGGTCTGCTGCGGCGGCGGGGCTCGACTCGAGGCGACGCGGGCCTGGTCGAGGCGGCGGTGCTCGGCTCGACGCGGCGGCTATCGTCGGCTCGACGACTGCTTGTCTCGTCGGCGGTGCTCGTATCGAGGAGGCGGCGGTGCTCGACTCAAGGAGGAAGTCCCAGTCGCCGGCGACAGCGGGATCTAGGTTAGGGTTTGGATTCTGTGTCGGGGTCGTATCCGGGGCTGGACACAGCGGTTGATGTACTGTACAGTGGGGTGGACGTGTCCGGGTCTGTCGGACACAGGGTTGGGTGTACTGTACAGGGATGTGTCCAGATGGTGGACACGAGGATGATGTTTGCTGTGGTGGAGGTGGATGTGTCCGGGTTTGTTGGACACGAAAAATTTGGTTGTACTGTTGTAAATCTGGACACAGAAAATGAATGGATACGATGGGACACCCGGGGTCGGACCCGAGGCCAACACGGCTGACACGGTAAAGCTGGACACACGGACACGAGCACACAAAAATGGTGATGGCTTGTTGGCTTGTGGAGATTTGTGAGGGCTGGTTAGGGTTTGTTGGGAATGGTGATGAGGGACTTAAATAGAGAGAGAGGGTGTGGGATGAAGGGTGAGGATTGGCCCAATAATGGATGGCCCAGATCATATATAAAGGAGTTTTTCATGTGGGAAAAATGAGGGTGTAAATGGAAGATGGTAAACTTATAAATTTAATAGAAAAGTATTATAATTTAAGAAAAATTTTAAGAGGCTTCCAAGGCTAACTGATTAATTAGCTACTAATTAAACTCATATTTCAAAATCTTAGGAAGTATGTAATTTATTTATTTACTATCCCAAATGAATTTAAAATTTTATTATGAAGAAAACAACTAGTCCTTTAAATAATTTTATTAAACAAATAAGTTTATGATTTCAAGCCAATAAATATTCGAAATTAGAGTATTATATATCATTATTATTTATTTATTTATTTTATAAGAGATCGACGTTTTGGAAAAAATGATTTTATAAAAGATTTTAAATTACCTTCTAAAATCAACATTGTTCAAAATCTAATACAAAATTCAAGGAGAAATATTTTATAAACTTGGTATTCAAATAAATTAAAAATCTAATTATTTCGGGAATTGGAAATCGGAGGTTACATATATATATATATATATATATATATATATATATATATATATATATATATATATATATATATATATATTATTTTTCCCAATATCTATACCTAGCCGAATCCCAACTACCCTCTACTATTCATCTTCTCCCACTCCTTCCCTCTGCACCCGCCGACCGGAGTAGCACTGCCGGAGCCTGATCTTCCACCGCCTGAGCACCGCCTGAGCAGACCCGAGACTTCTTCTCTACCTATCCATCCTTCTCGACCTCGCCTCTTCCTCCAGCAGCGGCTACGACATACCGAACCCGACCTCGACGACCCACCTTATCCCGACCCGACTTCCATATCCACTGTCGGAGACCCGACTGCCTCGACACAGCCACCCTCTTCTCCTCCCCTCGACAGCCCAGACCTCGATACCACCATCTCTTCCTCCCTGACCTCCTCAACAGCAGCCCCGATCTTCTCTCTCCACCATCGGACCCCACAGCTGTTCATCACCACCACCCACCGTTTTCCCCCTTAACTCGCCATTAACACCACCGTCATCCAGACCTCCCTCCAGTGAGCATCCCCGCCCGAGCACAGACTACTTCCCGTCGACCTCCGTCGGATCTCGACCGTACCTGACTTCCACCACTCCATCCCTGTCCTCCTCTCGCCGGACTTCCCCAGACCCGGCCGGAGCAACCACCCTCATCATCATCATTATCATTATCATCATCACCAACATCATTCTCATCGTCATCATCAACATCGTCGTCATCGTCGTCCCCATGCGCGCACCCCGAGGTTCGAACCTGTCCCTCTCCTTTTATTTTATGAGTGCTTGAGCGAATAACATTTGGGTTAGCGTACTTTATAAGATTTGGTTGATTTCAAACCCGTGTCAGTGAACCCAAGGACTAGTATGCTCGTACGTGTGTGCGTATGCATATAATATTAGTTGATAAATATATGAATATATGGATATAAATATATGTAATTAAATGCTAAGTAATAGTTATGACTATAATGGGTACGACCCTAGGACACTGTGCATTTTCCTGCATAATTGCATATACCATTGACCCTGAGTAATTATGAGTTGACTTCCTTATGTACACTGACGTACTGGCTGGACATGTATAGTTTGACTATCTAATTTGAGACAGCATTTGAAGTCGTGACACCCATGTAGTTAGATACACATTTGACCCTGCTAATTGACCAGTGTCACCCCTAGCGTACCCTATGAGTCAGTATAATTATGGTTATGTATGTGCTAGTGTAATGACTGATGTTGTATTATATTATATTATATTATATTATATTATATATATATGAAGGACTATTGGATTGTTCTGCGAGACTTCAGGAGCAGGTTATTGGTACTACGCAGCTTTCTTGCTTGGCAAGTTTACCTTGCCATTGTACTATAATTTATATTCCATATGATGCATGCATTTTATTTCTGTCTTTTAGTTCATATATTTTAACTGCTATATAAACTACGCGTCTAAGAATAACTTGGGTGCAACGACGGTGCCATCGTATTTTATCTTTATTATATATTATGCATGTCGACCTAGTTTTACAAGACCATCACATGATTTGGAGGCATCATTAGGTTTTATTGGCCGTGACACATCTGTTACACAAGTGTGAGTCTTATGTAAGACACAAACTTCCGTGATAAGCTGGCCTCCTATACATATGGGAGGGAATAACTGCTGATAGAATTTGTATGCTAGGAGACTTGGCAGTTATTAGAGGTATTATCGTGTCATGGATATGACATGCTTAGAGCATGGGGTGGAAAGAACAACAAGTAAGGCGTTTGGGCTCCTTTGCACTTTCCTTGTGTAACCCGTACGCTCCGTCGGAGATGCGTGGTCATGATGACCACTATATATTATATATTATCAGGCGGTCTCTGCTGTTCAAAAGATGACATGCTTTGTAGGCCCCTGATTCTCCGAGAGAATCATGCCAATCCCATTTATGGCCAGATAGCCCACTTATTGGAAAGTTGTTCTCAAACTGCATTCACATAGATGGTTAGGCGACCCTTGGATGTTAATTTTCCAGTACTTTATTGGCATGCTTCAATGTATCTTGTTACGTCCCTCTGAGGACCTGGTCCCTTTCCAGATGTAGACGATCATAACTATTTGCAGGAGCACGAATTAGGACTTGCTACTTCATTTTCTTTTGAGGAGGTCTTCTCTTCGAGCCTTTCTGATTATTAATTGATGTACTTATTTTGTTTATCTTATATGCTAGTTTGGTAGTAGATTTGTCTCCACCCAACTACTTGTTCTTATCAAGCATCTTATACTTGGTTTAGTTATATAGTTGATTGGTTATTCATTTATATTTGATTATGTGGATGAGATTTAGTTATGCCCTGTAACTTGTGATAAATATATACCACTTGTGAATTATTGTTCATAATACAGCGTACGTATGTGTTATGATTTCCATATATTGGAGTCTCCATATACATACGGCTGGCATGCTTACGTATTTCTAGTCCTATGTATTTTAGGACTGGGGCGTGATAAAAACATAAGGGTGAACTAACCAACTAAGTAAAATGCATGTTGAAGACAACCTTGGTGCATATGGGTAGGTAAAATAGGTTTAAAGCGTAGCGTTGAGCCAGAGGCTGAATATATACACTAGCATACCTCCCGATCATTCCTAGCGGACAACTAGTGACCACTGCTAGATATATCCACTATCATATACGCCCATAACCAGGAAACAATAGCCCATAAACGGGTAACACTAAGGCTCATGACCCCGTAGTCTCCTCCTTGGACTACGATAGTCAGATGTCTTTTTCATACACCTACTAATTATCTTTCCCACCCAATGCCAATATATAAGTCATTAATACATCAAGGACATTATGAAACTATAAATGCATGTCACAATATAAACTGTAACTAAATCAACTACATAATATACCGACACAGAAACTACTTGCACCGGTAGCTAATCGAGTGTGTAAGCCCGTGCCCTAACATGAACTCACTCTGTGCCGTGAATGGATATGTGTCAAGAGCTTAGAAGATATAATGATAACTCCACAACTTTAGGTACGTCCACTAGAAACTAGATTATTACACAAGACCTAACATCAACGCCTTCATCGACTGCACCCGAGGCATTCTTAAACGTGCATGACTATATTATATTCAGAGAAAAAGTATATGAACAATAATAATTAAGTTTAAACAGTAAAACAAGACAAGATATACTTGTCTAGAACTTCAAAATGAGTATATGCAATCCCGATTCTGTCTCCGAAGTCGAACCGTCACGAGTGCCTAAATTATAATAATAATGCTAAATTAGCCTCTATTCCATAGTTTATTATGAAATAACAATAACACTACTACATACACGAATGGTTGGTTATCAAACTATGGGTTTGACTCAATTAAGAAAAACTAGTTCAGAAGATGATTCTAACTAGGTTTATTTTAAAAAAGCGTTATAAAAGGTAGCCTAACCTTCAAGTCACATAATAACTAAATAACCTCATATACTAATAAATAATTCTAGGTTCACCGAGTTTCTAATATATTCAACATGTGATACTTGGTTTACTTTCTACTAGGCTTAATAATCATACCAAATTTTATATTCAAAGGTCAACCTATTGTCACACTTTCTAAGTTGATGTCCCAGGTTACCAACTAACTTACTAATGCTATAACATCATGTTAGAACTATTCTAAACCTTCCTAACACACGTGTACATGTCAAAAATAGGGTTAACTAGGATTATTCCTATACTAGTCAATATTAGCTACATGTACCCTAGTGAATGACAACATCTACAACTTGTCAGTTTGGACAGTACAAACTCCAAGTGGTTATTACTATATATTTTTACCTATTTGATCCTCATGCTAACATGTTCAATGTGTAAACTATAGTTCTAAATCATAATTTAAACCTAGCATATGGTATGACATATGTTTTAAAGGTGAAATTGGCATTTTCTAACACTAGCTAGCATACATGCTGAAATTACTTGTCAAAAATACCTATTATAGAGCATGAAAATCATGTTATAAAAATATTTTCTAGCATGGAATTGGGTGATTATAACTTGGAATAATTTTTTATGATTTCAAGAAAAAATTGCATATAAAATGATAGACTTTATCACGACACAGCGTTAAATTTCAAATCTGGAATTTAGAAATGTCGAAAAAATTACATGATTTTAAACCTAATTTATCATGGTTCTAGCATGGTTATAAATATGACATAGTAGAGGGTAGATTTAGGCACATAATCACGTACGTTTCTAGTATAAAAAATTAAAATTTTACACATAAAATAATGAGTACGATCATAACATGTCAGTTCTGGAATTTTAAATTCGTGACCATGTTTAACATGTTTTAAGTTAGTTTTTCATATTTTAATTAGGATTTCTACCTATGGTATTGAATTATCTATTTGGTCCTTATGTTATGAGTCATAAAATAACAAGAAAAGTTGGATATGTACCCTTTTGGTGCATGGACAATGGTATTTTTGTCACCAAATTCAGCAGCTTACACGGGAGTTTGACCGCAACTATGGGAAGAAAATAACAAGAAAATATGGGAAAAAATGTAAGGAACTTGTAGAAAAGGTTCATAAATATAAGGGTAAGGGGTTTGGAAGGGTTTTTACATATTTTGGAAGCGTATTCTGTCATGTACGAGCATAGAGTTAAGTAGCAATTTTAGCAGCACTTCAACAAGACACCCTTACTTGTGACAGTGAGTTAGAGATGTAAAACATGAAGAAACGATTGATGAATATATAAAGAAATATGGGGAAGAGGTTAAGTATAAAAGTAGTAAAGGATTTGAGGGGTTTACCTATGAATTTGATGTGCACAGAGGTGTGAAAGTCTCTAAAGTTTTACAACACATCCCATAATTCCTTGATGAATTCAGTCAACTTGATAGAGGGAAAGTGATGGGAAATGATGGAAAATGGTAGTGTGCTTGTAGGTAAATGAGTGGAGAAGGTTGTGGGCTTGAAACTAGGAGAGATTGAGTTATGGGGAGATGGTTTTAGCAACCAACAAAAGAGTGGAACCAGCTAGGCCACCTTGTATAGACTGACTTATGCTACTTTCTACAGTAGCACCTGGACAATGGTTGGGTCTAATGGTGACTTGGTTTAGGTCCCCTAATAACTTAAGTACATGTGATCCAAGTTTGGGTTCATTTGGACTTGGTTTGTATATGTTTAACTAGCTTAATCTAACCACTAGTCCAATGCTACCTAGGCTAAAATTAAACTAGCTCTAGTGCACCTAACATAGTCCAAAGCCTATGTCACACATTGTATTATCTAAGAACATGAACTTTACATATAGTACTACATATATTTATATATATATTTATATGTATAAATAAACAAAACTATATATACAATCAAGATTAAATAATCTATTTACCAAAATACTAGCAAGAATTTTTGGGGGTGGGGGTTTACATCCTACCCAACTTATAAGTATTTTGCCCTCAAAATTAAAATAAGCATGGTAGGAAAGAATAAGAGAATTCATCGTAGAAGAACGATAAATATGACATGTTGTATCGAGTTCTCGATATTAAAGATAAGGCACGATCTAAAGATAAAAAATTAAAAGCGAAGGAAAATAAATTAAGTATGAAAAGGTCATACCATGATTCTCGAAAAATGGGAGATACAACTACCAGTGAAATCCTAGTTTGACATCATATTCTAAGAGCAAGGGTACACTTAGTCTAAGGTGCTACCAAAAACTTACAAAAATTAAGTTAGTAGTAAAACTCTAGCTATGATCCTCTTTATAAGAATTCTAAATTATATCTATTTCAAGAAAATACAAGAATATTAGGTACTTCTGAACTTTGTCAAGTTTTCTTCAATAACCTAGATGCTACCCTAGTGCCATTGATCAATAACTCTCTAAGGAGAAATAAATACAACACTGCTGCTTTCACTACATAAAATTTAGTTTTTTATGACATGTAAAGTAGTCATAGAAGTTTGTGAAACTCATCACAATATATCTTCTGTAACGAGTACAGTGACGACGTACTTTCGTTGCATATGTCGTCGTAGCTAAAAGAAAAAGTGACGACTAAAATATGGCGTCACAGAAAGTTTTCATTGTGACAAGCATATGTCATCACTAATCGTATATTTTCTGTGAAAATAAACATCGTCACTAAGAAAGATATAAGTGACGCAGGGTATTATCAAAAATAATATCTTATTGTAACTAAAAATAAATATATATTTTTTAACCAATTTTTTTTTTTTATTTCTATGACGGCATATGGCATCACAAAATAATTTCAGTGACACTAGTAATGTTATGATTATATATATGTTTAGTGACAAGAATATGTCATCACTGTAAACACATGAAGTAATTTTTAGTGAAAATTATATGTCGTCACTGTAAACATGGAGTTACGCTCATTCTATTGTCACTATAAACATATATGTTTAGTGACCAGTAATATCGTCACCGTAGTATGTACTTATATATTTAGTCACAAGTACATGTCATCAAACACATGCAGTAACATTCTTATTGTTGTCACTGTAAACTTATATGTTTAATGAAGGTAAATATTGTCATCGTAGTATTTTTTTATATGTTTAGTCACTAATATATATCGTCACAAGTGAGTATTTTTTTTATTGTCATTGTACGTTGAAACAAAAGAACACACAATACAAGAACACAATTCTTATAAAAGATTGCACATATGATTGTGTGAATCTTCCAAGAATACCCTCATCGACTTTCCAATGTAAAACAGAACTAATTTTCACAAATTCTAAAAGGCGACTAAGTTCTAAAAGTAATTATAGATGACAACGACAAGAACAACAACAACATGAAAAGTAATTATATCAATCCTCAAAAAGTAATTATGTCAATCCTCAAAATTCAGTAATTACAACATAAAGAATATCCAAACTAGTTAATACATAAAATCAAGAGTAACCTATATATAAACTGATGATCAGTTACATATGTGACCCCTAGTGATGATCAATCTTTAATTACCAGCAAAAACTAATAAAGTGACTATTATTAGAATATCACAAGTATATACAAGAAAGAAAAAAGTGTCTATGAAATACAAGCCAGACAAGATGTACCGAGCTATGTTATGGGTATTGATTTTAAGAATGTTGAAACCTATCATCGTGATTATATTCATTTGTATGTGAAATCTATCATCGTTATTCAGGACATGAGGGGTTGATTACTAAGTTTACTGGAGCATTTTGGAGTGTTTAATTGTTAAATTTTCCTTAGCATTCTTGGCACCGTCTACACCAATCAAATATAGGAAAATACAAAAGCGCTAAAAAGAAAATAGACAACTAGATAATAAACGTTCTTCTACAGAAATGATTGTTCCAGTAGTAGTAGTTTGAATGTTATGTGTCTTGATTTCAAACACTTACCGAAATTTGTAGCTCTTGTATTTGTAGGCACTGAAGTATCGACAAACAGTGATGAAGAGCCTAATAAGGCAGATATTCGTGCTTGGAACATGGCATTAAATTGACTTTGAATCTGTGCCATAAGGTCAGTTTTGATATCGTCTTCCACAGTTTTTCTAATTTCAGCTCTGAGTTCATCACTGACATTTGCTCTTATTTCTTCTTGCAAATTCTTTATTACATCAGCCTTCAAACTTTCAATCATGGATTCTCTAGCCAACTCAACAACCCTTTATACTTCTTCTTGCATGTTTTCTTGATATCTTGTCCTTTTTGTTGGTGGTCTTTTTCAGCTCCTTTACTCCAAAAATAATTAAACTTTTGACCAAGAACTTGTAGCAACATCTCACCATGTGTAAATTGAGATTCGAGATCAATTTCTTCTTGTTGAATGATAAGATCATGAAGTTTTTCCTACACATAAATCATGAGCAGTCCCTAAGAAAGTTTAACATAGCAACCTCACATATAAAAGAAATTCACCATGTGCAATCTTAAGATAATATCAGTGTACGTACATGAACTTCTTTGGATATTGGATCAGGCCACTATAATCCTCCTTTATTTTTCTTCGTATGTTGTTTAAGGAAAAATTTATCCGGTGGTAGCTTTTCACCAGAGATCGAAACTCTCTGCCACAACCTAAGACAATTAAAAGTTCAACTAGATAAAATAACTAAAAACTGGATAAAAAGGAAAATGTACTAACCATTGACTCCTCCAATTCAATAAAAGATCTTGTACCACAAGTATGTTTGGTCCCAAGCTTAGCTCTATTTGCTGTATTTCTTTGACTAATTTTCTACAAATAATTAATGGTTCATGTATGATAAGTAAAAGGCAATAGAAAAGATTAAAACTGTAACTCAATTTTAAAACAACAATTATATACTGAACAAAAATATGCCTTTTAAAAAGTTAGACATTCCAATACAGACCTAAAAACCATATGAGCCGAAGTACTCTATTAAAAGCTTCCAATCTTCACTCTTTAGATCATGAGGAATGTTTTCTATCCTTTCTTCATCTGTTTCATACCTCTTATAAATCTCATGTTGTGTATGCTTCCAAATTTTATACAAGCATCGCATAGTTTCTATAACAAATGCTTGAAATTTATGTTGCTTGCATTCTGCAACTGTGAACTACAAATATATATATATGGTAAACGGGATATGAGCCATAGTGATCATATTTCTACATGAGCCATGCACATGTGTACCAATAAGATTAGACTCCTACATCCCATGTGCACCCATGTGCGCTACTACACTCTATTCCTATTGGTCCACATATACATGACTAATGTAGGAATATGAGCACTATGGCTTATATCCCGTTTACCTACACACACGCACACACACATACACAAACACACACATGCACACATAATAATTCACTAAATGATTCATATTTTTAAAATATTAATGTAAATACATATATAGATACAATATATTACCTTTACGACCATCCATATTTGTTTCCCTAAGCACCTACGATATCCTCCCACTTGGCATCCACCAATTCTCTCTCTCTCCACAAAAAGGGGCCATACTTCTAACTATATACCCATAAAAAGTGACAACATCTCTTGAATTCTTTCCAACATCTCTTTTAATATCATCAGGCACAAAAATTTCTAATTTTTCAGCTTTGGTTTTCAAGTCTAAATTTGAACCTAAGTATTTTTCTCTTATAGCCTTTTAGATGTTATTGCAGGATGTTGTAAAGATTCGATACATTAAATAATTAGCAAATTAAAATATCATGATATATATATATATATATATATAAAGTTCAAAAGTACTTTATTAAATACCAGTACTACTAGGAGTACTAGAATGGGGGCTTCGTATTGGCTCATGTTCTCTATTTGGTAATAATAGAACTTGGACTATTTGATCTTCAGCTCTTCTATTTTTCATAATTGCTTGGCTCAGTGTCTCTCCTTGGTTGTGGCTGTGAATGTATATTTGTAGGCACCGCGTTATGATAAGGAGATGTGGATTTATCTGAAAATAATAATTTTATGCTTAGAAAAAAGAATTATGAAATTCATAACAAAAGACCTATGAACTAAAACTCTTATACCATTCCGTCCATCTCGTGTAACTCTGCCATCTCATCCACCTTGACAATGAACCATTATCTGCTCAACCAAAATTTATTAGTATTACCTAATAAACCATTACAAAGACCATCCAGCTCCTCCATAGTAAAGTAAATATTCACAAAATTAGCAGCTAACTAAAAACCAAGTCAAATTGCTACATGGACACTCAATATAGGACACTCCAAAAGCCTTAAATGGATGCACATACATATTTTACATATTTTTTATACAGTTATGTATAAGTGTAGTACAGAATGTACAACAAGGGTGAAGGGTATATTCATTATTGAAATGACATGAAGTTTCAGGATGAGGACACCTTTTACCTTGATTTATTACCTTGATTTATTACAAGCTATAACAATCAAGCCAAAATTATTTGCAACTTTATGAGTATATTGTACCATATTCATAAATTAATAGGACTATTTGATATTATCCCCTCTTAGATTAGGTATATTGATATTACCCCCTGTTATATTAAAAGTTGATAATACCCCCCTGAATGTGTCGTCAAAAACCAAAAAGTGTCGTTAATGAGTTTTGAAAGTGTTGCTAAAGAGTTTTTAACGACACTTTCAGGGGGTATTCTCAACTTTTAATCTAATAATGGGGTAATATCTATATACCTAATCTAAGAGGGGGTAATATCAAATAGTCCTAAATTAATACGATAATATGTCCATAAACTCACCATAATATGCATTAATCAGAAGATAAAATTTGTTAAAGCTATAATTGTTCACAATTATAATGTCTGGAGAAATACTACTAAATTTTTTCCAATTAGCGACGTCAGAATAAAACGTCGGTAAAACCTATAAATTTAGCGGCGCCAACAAAAAATAAAGCAATATGTCGCAGTTGGCGACGTCTAGCTACTAAAATTATTATTATGCGAATAGCCGCCGGTAAAAGTCGCCCAACATCGCTAATATTTTAATTACAGCGACGTATTTAGCGACGTTGTAATATTTACATCGCAGTATATTAAAAAAAGCTACGTTTAACGACGCCTTTATGATACGTCGTTAAAATTTTAATATAGGGTTTTCATTTCCCCTATTCTTTTCATTTCCACAATTTCGAACCCCCCCCGATTGAGACCCAGGTGACCTCGAGAACCAGGCGACCGTGACCTCCTTTGGCTCCCCCTCCGAAGCTCCGGATCAGTAACCCCCTCCGGCTCCCCCCTGGCGCTCCGGCCCCCTTCCCACCGCTCTCGATCAGTCATCCCCCCTCCTCGGTCAGGTAAATCCTAACCCTAATTCTCATGACACCGATGCGGACTCACACATATATTTTGATACAGACACACTAACTCTGACATGGAGTGTGTGTGTGTGGTGACTGGTACGGACACATTGACACTAACACTAACACATTTATAGCCTATTCAAAATGACACTATCACGGACACATTGAAACTAACACTAACACGGACACACACTACAATGGGAGGTGAAGGCCTACGGGCCATATACTTGTGCTATAAATTAGGGTTTGTGAACTTAAGAATCATTATATAGAGTTTGCTTTCTAGTTTTCTCTTTTCATAGAGTAATTGTCATGATATCTAGGTGTTGTTGGATTAGGAATTTGTAGTGTTAAATCCATTCAACTCATCTTGTGGACTAGAAATTTTTCTAGGTATAGTTGGATTGGGGTTGGATATGATCACGTATTGCTTATTCTATTATCCAAGTTAAATGACATTCATATGTGCGTAGACTTGAAAAAATACTTTAAGGCAACCATACCCTCCTGATATTTATGTTCATGTGTGTCAATTAGTAGTGTATATGAGTGTTGAGTGGTAGAGTATCCTTGGGTGGATGATGGTGTATTTGTACTAGTGTATCGTGTGTGTAAGTGTGTGTTTAAGAGAGTGGGTTCCAGGGTATGTATACACAGTACATTGTATGTGTGCGTGTGTGTGTGTCAAGTACATGAGAGTGTCCAAGTGAGAGGTATGTATATGTATATGTTTAAGTGAGGGATGAGTGAGCTAGTAAGGGTTACTAATATATATAGATAGATACATATATAAGGGTATATAAATATACATTTATAGAAGTAGGTATAATTATGTGTTGAGTATCAAGAGTGAGTAGCCTATAGTATATGTTGGTACCAAGTGACGTGATGTCACACATATCCTTTTCAGAGAATGGCTCACATTGAATATGTGATGTCACACATATCCTTTATTAGTGTTCACATGTGTATCCATCTTTGCATCGATATGGATAATATACTTGAACGATGTCTATTCATCTTTGTAGAATTATCTAGAATAGATATGAATTACTACCTGCGTCATCATTCGTGGATGTACAATCGTCTTCCTGATGACATGTACGGTATGCAGGATGAATTCATACATGGGTTAAAATAGTTCTTATAGTTCACTAATGTGTTCTCTTATTACATAGACGAATGCAAAATTAAGTATCCGTGTGTGAGAGGTCGCAACTTAAAATATTACTCAGAAGTGGATCTGACATATCATTTATACTCGAGGGATTTCATGTCGAATTACTATCAGTAGACCTCACACGGATAAATTTTATCTTTAGCATCGGAGCCGGAGCCTTATATGAAGCCGTATATGGGTGTCCATGACTATGCTGATTACAACGACGGGTGCGTGATCATGGTTTTCGACTATGTTGGGCCTAGTTTTGATCCGGACAATCATGATACAGCTGAGAAGGAATCGAATGCCGATGCTGCAAAGTTCATGGAGTTACTAGAGAATGCAAGAACTCCATTATATCCTGGTTGTGAGGATCATTCACTATTGGAGGTGGTTACAAGACTATTGAGCATCAAGTCTGATTTTAACATGTCGTAAGAATGCTACAACTGACCGATGAAGTTGATTATAGAGATCTTGCTGGCGGGTGTTAAGTTACCTAAAGGCTTTTACCGATATAAGAGAATGGTGAGATCTCTATGATGAGATACGAGAAAATAGATGCATGTCAAAACGGGTGCATGCTATACTACAAAGACGACAAGGATGAAGATGTGTGCAGATTTTTTGGTGTTGATCGCTAGAAGGCAATTGGTACAGGAAGGTCTTTCGGTGCAAGAAAACCGACTGATTCGATGCACTACTTGCCTTTAACGTCGTAGTTGCAGAGATTGTTTATGGTGAAGGAGATTGCCAAAAATATGAGTTAGCACAGACGAGAAAAAATTAAAGGAGTGTTGGATCACCCATCTGATGGAGAAGCATGGAAGCACTTTGATCGAGAGTATCCTAATTTTGCTTTGGATTCGCGTAATCTAAGATTGGGCTCTCCTCCGACGGTTTTACCCCATTCGGACTTTCAGGCTCTCAGTATTCGTGTTTTCCTGTGATCGTCACCCCGTACAACTGTCACCCCATACAACCTACCACCTTGGATGTGCATGAAGACTCCGGTTATTTTCGTAATCGTCATTATTCCGGGTCTGAATAATCCGAAGAGGAACATCGATGTGTACTTGCAACCATTGATAGATGAGTTGAATCAGCTATGGGAAGTAGGCTCTAATACGTACGACGTTTCAAAAAAATAGAATTTTCAGATGAGGGCAGCACTTATGGGACCATTAACGACTTTCTGGCTTATAGCATGTTATCAGGATGGAGCACTCATGGTCATCTCTCATGTCCATTTTGTATGGACCGCACTAAGGTTTTTCGTTTGAAACACGGAGAAAAATCATGCTTCTTCAATTTTTATAGACAATTTTTGTCGTCGGATCATCCGTTCCAAAGGAACAAGAATGCATTTCGTGCCGGTGTTATGGAGAAGTCAAATCCACCTCCAAGGTGGCCCAAAGATGAAGAGGTTAAAGATTTACCAAGTGTTATCGAAGAGCCTACTAAGGGGGACAAGTGCGATGGATTTGCTCATACTCATAACTAGACGAAGAAGAGCATATTCTGGGATCTGCCATATTGGTGCACCAATCTGATCAGACACAACCTTGATGTCATGCATATCGAGAAGAATGTGTTTGATAATATAATTAATACTGTGATGGACGTAAAAGGGAAGACTAAAGACAATCCCAAGGCCAGGTTGGACTTGGAAGAAATATACAGATGCCCTACGTTGCATTTAATAGAGGAAGGGAATATGAAGTATAAGCAGCCTAAGAAAATTTTCTCACTAGATAAGGAGGATAAAGGGAGACTTTGTAGGTCAATTCATGGGCAAAAATTTTCAGACGGGTACGTGTCGAATATGAGAAGATGCGTTGACCCGAAGGAGAACAAACTGACGGGTATGAAGAGCTACGACAATTACGTATTCATGGAGAGGTTAATTCCAATTGCATTTCAGAATTTCTTACCGCAGGTAGTTTGGGATCCATTGACTGAGCTTAGCATATTCTTCAGGGATCTTTGTTCTACAAAGTTGATCGTCGATCGCTAGAAAAGTAAGAGAGGGATATTGCAGTAACATTGTAAAATCTTGAAATAGTGTTCCCTCATAGATTCTTTGACTCGATAGAGCACTTTCTAATTCAACTTTCTTACGAGGCACGTGTTGGTGGGCCTGTCAGTTATCGGTGGATGTACCCGTTCGAGCGTCAACTGAACCACCTAAAAAGAAAGATGAAAAATAAGGCACGGGTCGAGGGTTCTATTTTTAAAGTCTATATTCTTGAGGAGATTACAAACTTTTGCTCAAAGTATTTCAAGCTGCATGTTGCTACTAATAGAACAAGAGTTCCCAGAAACGACGACAGATATCAGGAATCTAATAATGCAATACTGAAAGTTTTTAATTCTTTCTGTAAGACTTCGGGCAAAATGAATAAGAGATATCTGAATGATAACGAGATAAGGGCTGCTCAGTTGTATATATTACTCAACTGCAATGAGGATAAAGTAGAGAAGCTAGAGGGGTAAGTAATTAATACATCAACATTTAAGTCATCTTAATGTAATAGTATATGCTAATTGTTACACTAATTAGGCGATATTTTTTTATTTTTTAGCATATTTAATGATGATGTGAGGTCGATGAGACCATACATAACAGATAAAGAAGTAGAACAGGAAATGAGACTTCATTTTCCTTCTTGGTTGAGTGAATATGTAAGAATCTTTTTGTGTATGCACTATGCACAATAATTAACATAACATTGAACGTAATATCATTTTCTTGATATTTAGGTCGATCGTCCCCACACAACACTCGAGAATGAGTTTATTAGAACTCTAGCCAAGGGACCAATTTATGTTGTCAAAATTTGGCTAAGCTACTGTGTGAATGGATTTAGGTTCAAGTCAAAAAAAGCCCCGATAAGAGACAGCTTCTTAGATCTTGATTCTACAAAAAATAATTATTTGTGTATCAAATCTTCGAGCTACAAAGATGTCGATCCAGGAAATAATTTTTATGGCGTCTTACGAGAGATTATGGAGTTGACATATAATTATGGAACAAAGCCTGCTAAGATCTTGTTATTCAGGTATGATTGGTTCAATCCCTTCCAAGATCATGGTTGGAAAATAGATAAGCATGGACTTGTGGATATAAACTATTAGCGTCGATATCAAGGCTATGAACCATTTGTCCTATCAAGTCAGGCTCAGCCCGTGTACTTCATAACTTATCCTAAACGAATAACAACGAGGTTGGACTTATAGGCAATATACAAGACCAAAGCTTGAAATATCTTTGACATTAACGAAATAGCTTATCAGGAGGATGATCTACCTATTGTAACAAATATTGTAGATGTTGACTCAACAAAAGTTTCTCATTACACGTCTAATCGTATGGAAGAGGTAGAATTATCCGAAGGGAAAGACAAAGTAGATGAAAGTGAAAATGAGGAGGAAGAGGAAGAGAAGGATGAGGAAAATGAAGAAGATAAATTTTTAGAAAATGATTAAAAGTAAAATAAAATCTATTTAGAACTCTAGACATGTACTATTTTTTAATGTGGAATGTAACATCTATTTTTAATGTGTAATGTGCTTATTGTTTGACTGTGATACTTTTATATTGCGCTTATTGTGTGACTGATACTTTTATATTGCCCTTATTATGTGACTGTTATACTTTTATATTGTGCTTATTATGTGACCATGATACTTTTTTATTGTGATATTTTATACCCAGAAAATTCAACGTGGCCTAGAAAAAGGGTTTATGATCAATCCTAGGCTTATTCAAAGTGGGGCTTTGAACAATTCCAAGACTTATTAGAAAGCTCCTCGTGGTTGGATTTTATTGGGCCTATAGCACGATATGGGGACAGATTTCAATAGACATACATTATCATATAAAATTTCTTAGTGACATTTATACAAACACTTAGCATGTAAATGTTGGTGTCTTTATGATGTACATAGAGGTGACATCACAACAACATAGTTAACAACACAAACAACAATTTTGTCGTGTTGTACAGTTCATCATACACGGATGCATGCAAATATATATATATATATATATATATATATATAAGTAGAAATAGTTAAAATTCCAATACTAAACTCGTAGAAAGTTTTAGTTTCTCAATTAGTAAATTTCAGATACACGCACCTTAAGAATTCTATGATGATGGGTGATCAATAGATATCGGTCATCCTCGAGCGACGTCCGACTTTGTTTGGGGAAAGAATGCAACAACCGTGGGATAGATGACAAAGAGGTGAGTTGAGAATGTAAGAAATTAGGTTCAACACTGTAGAAGCATAAAATATGCTGAGAAATTGTACGCGTATTATATAGTCAAAACTCCCAACATACAGGAAGTTCGCATAAAACAGAACTTCAAGGCTGCGTGGCATAAAATATGACTTTAGAGTTATACGCGTAAAACAGGGCTTCAGATCCGCGCGACATAAAATATGACTTCAGAGTTATACACGTAAAACAGGGCTTCAGAGCCGTGTGGCATAAAATATGGCTTCAGAGTTGCCCGCGTGAAGCAGTGCTTCAAGGCTGTTCTGCGTAAAAGATTGCTTTACCCTCCTGCGTAAAATTTAAAATACATTATTTTTAATGCAGCATAAAGTTGTACGAGAAACTCTTCGTATTCCTCGGATGAATTTGTCAGACAAAACAGTGAACCTGACTCCTAACAAAAGTACTGCACGATGATTGAGAGGACGGCTGTGATGATAATTTTGCACAGATACCCAGGCTATCATTTAGTGACATATTCTTGATACAAGTCATTTTTACGCATTCAAAGAATACGCTGCCTATTCTACATGGGCAGAAGTGAGTTTTTACGCTCAAGATAAAGACAAAATCAGACACCACGTCAAAAGCTATTTCCTACACAGAGCTCGAGGCATATCTCTGCATTTAATGCACGAGATGGAGGCATATCTCTGTATTTAATGCATGAGATTTGGTTCTATTCTTCATATTTTGTCATGACTGGGAGAGCTAAAACTATGACTAATACGCTCATATCACCATCCTTACATTTTACACCAACCAGGCTATTTTCAACTATAGGAGTACGCCGTATGCTATCTCCTCGAAATACGCCAGCTCAGGCTATATGTGCAAAGGTACGTGATAAGGCTATTTAGCCCGAAATACGCTCAAGACCTCAGTCATGATGGATAATTGACTGGAAAAGCTAAAACTGTGACTAATACGCTCATATCACCATCCTTGCATTTTATACCAACCAGGCTATTTTCAACTATAGGAGTACGCCGTATGCTATCTCCTCGAAATACGCCAGCTCAGGCTATATTTGCAAAGGTATGTGATAAGTCTATTTAGCCCAGAATACGCTCAAGACCTCAGTCGTGATAGAAATTGGCTATTTTATGCTGGTTATCTATTATTCATGCACCATCAAGCTTTACGCAGAGTTTGGCTTTTACGCCAACAAGACAGCTCTTTAGCTTTTACGCCAACAAGACAGCTAGTTGGCTTTTACACCAACAAGACAGCTATTTTGGCTTTTATGCCAACAAGACAGCTATTTGGCTTTTACGCCAACAAAATAGTTATTTGGCTTTTACGCCAACCATCTTTACGCAGGGGGCAGTTACCTATGTGGCTTGCATGCCGTGATCTTCGAGAAGCAGTAATACGCGTTATCTTATAATGGGACACGTGTCATACGTAGATTTAGAAGGTCATTCGAACGTGGGTAGCAGTTATTATAACCGCCGCGTAAAAGATGTAACTTTCTTCACAGTTTGGCTTCTACGCCAACTGGACAGTTATTTTGACTGATCTCTATAAATAGAGACCCCTGGTCACAGGGTAAAAGGATCCAAAAATTGATCAGAGAGGGGATCGATCAAGGATCAAGAGATCAGAGACAGAGAGTACAGACAGAGAGTGTTGATTGACAACTTTGGCAACGAAAATTAAATCCCACTTGCAACTTTTGAAGCTTTCTCTTCTTCTACAGCACTTCTTTATCATTGTGTGGTCCAAGGGACAAAGTGATCGACCGCAGATCAGAGTCCTATAGCAATTTTTCTCCAAAATTATTTTTATTGTACTTAACATCCTTGTATAGGATTAATTGTACTCTTTTTCTTGTTTGTAAGCAAAAAAAAAAGTTTCGTATAAACCCTCTTCTTCCTTCAATTTTTTTATTCAAACACAAGATGGCGACTTTGTTGGGGATCACTTTCTCATCTGACGAGAAAGCAATTGCTCAACACGATGTTGTATCCATTGGATCGACGAAGAAGACTTTGGTCGTCCAGTTCGACCAATCTGCTTATGAAGACATGCTTCGTGCAGGGGGTAGTTCTCATTCCCTCTCTGTCCAGAACAACAGGAAGCTGTGTAAAGTGTGGATGCCCAAGACACCCTCTACCCTTCCTATAAGCTCTCCTTATCTGATCAACAAGGTTGTGATAATACAGCCTACACTCCTTGTGCATAAAAATCTATCTCCCGTCTGTGACGTGGAAGACAAAACTTCTGTCAATGCCTCAGTGCCAATCTAGAAGTCTCAGACGCGCTCTGCGCGTAAAATATTGTCTCCCGTCTCTGACGTGGCAGAAAAATCTTCTGGCAATGCCCCAGTGCCAATCCAGAAGTCTCAGACGCGCTCTGCGCGTAAAACTTCGTCTCCCGTCTGTAATATGGCAGACAAATTTTTTGGCAAGGCCTCAGTGCCAATCCAAAAATTTCAAACGCGCCCTGCGCGTAAAAGTACATCTCCCATCTATGATGAGGCAGATGGTCCCTTGGATCGCATCAAAGGAAAACGAGTAGCGAACCTCCCAACCTCTAGGCTTGTATGCCCACAAGAGAAGAAATTGCCCACTCTTCAGATTATGCGTGACGCTGGAGGCCGTTTGAGGACTTTCTCCATTTTATGCGAACCTGTGCAAAACTCCAAGTCCGTTCGTATAAAGAAGACCCGTTTCACAGGAAAATACGCTCCTCTGACAGATGATGGATCATATGCCACACATGGGTGGACTGCTGTATTCCTATGGTAGAGAAAGGGTTATGGTTCCCAATCTCTATCCCTGCCCAATTCTAGAAAATAGGGTTATTTTTTTATTTTTATTTGGTAAATTGTGTATTGTATATAATTAATTATATTTATATTTAAATAGTGACTATATTATTTTTTAATTGATTGTTTTAGGGTTTTGGCTAGCCTGGACCCATGTCAGACCCTAGTGGATCCATGTCCGACCCGACCAACACCCTTGTGAGACCTATTTTTGGGTTTAGAATATTTATTATATTTTTATTGAGTTAGTTGGAGAGATTTGGAGATAGTTTGAGTGCTTTTGGAACCCGAAACCCAAACCAAGTGAGAGGGGGGCATTTTGGGCATTTAGAGAATTAGTGAAACCCTTATATTTTACTTGGCCGGCCCCCAACCCTTCCCACACCCGTGCATTCCAGCAGCCCCCTACCCAAACCAGCAGCCACTCCCTCATTTTCCTTCTTCTTCACTACTTCTTCTTCCTCTTCACTCTTTCTTCTTATTTTCTCCTCCCAACTTCAAGTAAGTACCCTATTCCTCTTCTTTCTTCTTCTATTCTCCATGGTTGTTAACCCTAACCCTATATTTTTCCCCAACCTAGGTGTGTGGAGCCTAGACATAGTGTGGAGGCTAGATTTGGTGGCTTGGAGCTTGAGGGAGGTGATTTCAAGTGATTGGGAGACTTTGGCCTTGGGATTCCAACTCCCAAGAGTAAACCCTAACTTTTACCTTTCTAATTATATTTATGTAGTATAATTAGTGGTTTAGAACCTTCCTAGACCCTAAGCCTACCCGTGGGAGGAAGTTAGAACTAGTTTGGTTGAGTTTAGAGACTTTGACACTAGGTTTTGTGTCAATTTCGGGTGGAATCCGAAATTGGCCCAATTTTGGATGATGCCCTAGGTTAGACGGACCTAGGCAGACGTTGTCGGGTGTCTTGAGGGTGAGTGCGTGTCTCCGTTCGGACACGGAAAGTCGTGTCGCGAAGAAACGGGCGTTTCGGGCGAATTTGGGGTTTTTCGTCGTCGCCGGTTCTAAGTGCGTGTGCTTTTTTTCCACGGGCCTATAATCGACGGGGTAGCATTTTTTCTAGGATCTAGATATCGTTTAGAATTCGTGTGTAAATTTTGGGCCGATTCTGAGTTTGTTTGGTGTACGTTTCAGGAGGTTTTCCGAACCGCACACCGCGTGTTCGTCGAAATGATCGAACGGTCATTTCGACTTGGTTTTCTAGTTTCGGGCTTGTGCGCACGTTGGGTTAGCATCGAAGAGTATGTGATAGAATTCTCGAGTTATATTTTATATATATATAGGTGTTTGTGCGTGTCGGGACCGTTGGGCGCGCGTTGGAGAGTGTTGTGTGCGTGGTTGTGTGTAGTGTTGTGTTTATGTTTATGTGTCTATATATATATTTATGTATGTGTGTCTATATATATATGTGTGTGTATTTATATATATGTGCTTGTGTATATATATGTTTATGTGTTTGTTTATATATTTATGTATATGTATAAGTGTGCGTGTGTGTGTATATGTATATATATATATATATATATATATATATATATATATATATATATATATATATATATATATATCTGTGTGTGTGTGCGAATATATATTTATTTGTGTGTGTGTGTATTTATATACATAAGTGTTTGTGAGTGTGTAGGTGTGTATGTATTTATATGTTAGAGTGTGTGTTAGAATATACATATATATGTTAGAGTGTGTGTTAGAATATATATATATATTAGAGTGTGTATATATATATATATATATATATATATATATATATATATATATATATATATATATATATATATATATATATATATATATATGTATATATGTATGATTGTATATATATATATATATATATATATATATATATATATATATATATATATGTATATATATATGTGTGTGTCTGTGTGTGATTGCGAAGAGTGGGGGGAGGCTGCAGCAGACAGCAGCTAAGCAGCAGTAGCAGCAAATGCAGAATGGAGCAGCAAATGCAGAATGCAGCAGCAGCAGCAGCATGTATAGGCAGCAACATCAGCACAGTAATGCAGCAGCAGCAGCAGCATAAATGCAGCAAGGCAGCAGCAGCAGCTAGCATTCGCAGCGAGGCATTGGCGTAGCGAGCGAGGGAGAGGGAGATATAGTTATATAGATTAGATATAAGATAGATAGATAGTTAAATAGATAGTTACGTAGATAGCTAGATAGATAGATATATCTAGATAGATAGATGGTTAGATGGATATTAGATAGATGGATAATAGATAGGTAGATAGATAGATAGGTAATAGATAGATAAATAGGTAGTTGGATAGATAGATATATTTATGGATAGATAGGTAGTTACCTATCTAAGGTATAGATATATATGTACTTATAGCTAGATAGGTATATATGTGCTATATATGTATATATGTAGGGATATAGGTATATAAGTATGTGTGTTGTGGATACATATATATATATGTATATATATATATGAATATAGATACTTAGATATGTATAATATATGATAGATATAGATATATTAGCCAAGATTATTAACTAGGAATATATCTAGGTGCTTAGATAGCTAACTAAATAGCTAGTTAGAGGGGTATGAGAGCGGTATCTAATACCTTGAGATACCGAGGTATCTCAATAGCTTGAGATATCCAAGGTATTGAGTTTCGAGCGGGGTATTTGAGCAATAGCCTAGGAATAGTATTGGAGTGATTTTTATATGTATATGTATATATAATTACGCGTGCTAGCATAGGTTTTAGCGGGTTTAGGCGGGGTGCGTGGCCTAGGGCGAGATATCGGATACCGAGGATATCCCAGTATCTCGAGGAGGCGAGTTTGAGAGTTTTCTAGCTTAATGAGCTCGGTTTGACCTAGAATTTCAAGGGCATCCTAGTTTGACCTAGATTTGACCATAATTGTCCTCGTTGACCGTAAAAGTCAATGTTTGACTTAGTTTTGACCTAGAGTTGACATTTTAACCCCGGGTTGACTTTTTGACCCAAATTTTACCGGTTTGACCCGTTCGACCTAGAATAGTCCTAGAAGCCTGTTTTTAATTATTTTATATCAGTTTAAATCCTTAGAATCCTGTTTAATTCTGCTTTTCGCAATAGGTTCTTGCGACACCGGTCCGGATCTCGATCTTTATCAGTTGCTCAGGACATCAGGCGAGTACCTACCTCTGATAGTTTCCATTTCATGATAGCGTTTATATCACCTGTTCTAGAACTGTAATACTTAATTCTGACACATTGTTACACGAGCTGGTACTAGTGGATCCCTTTATGAGATGCTATCCCCCTTACCGTGTTCAGCGGGTACTCTATCACGTGTATTTCATCATGTGTTTCGGGTATTGATTCTCATGAGCTATCATGTGCTTCTTGTGCTCTCGCCTTCGTGTGTGCGAGCTATTATCATGTACGTAGCGTGTTGTGGTTGGATCCAAGAGTATTAGTGGGGGAGGGGAGTAGGAGTTGGTTATGTGATCAAAGCCAAACAGTATTCATGTGTATGTCGGTTATGCAACTCACGCATAACGGAGTTATCGTTGTGTTTTTTATGTGCAACCTAAGCCGATCACATAACGAACTTGTGCTCAAGGCACTTATCTAGTATTCATGTTTTCTCACATGCAGTTACTTCTCTACTTGTATTGTTCTTCAGTTTACATTACAGTTACTTATTCTGCTCCAGCATGTATTTATTTCCTGTGCATCTTGTATACTTTTCTATTGCTTGTCATATACACCTTATCATGTATTTGGAGTTGCTTTCAAAGTTATGTACTTTGCTCCAGTCCTGACTGGGTATATTTTTTCCAGAGGATCCTGAGGATTTTTGCCCGACTTTCTATGGGCCGGGTGTTGACGAGGGTTGTGACCCCGAGATCGAGGAGGAGTGCGCCGAGGAGACGCCGTTAACGCCCTAGTTAGCTAGGTGGGTTTCCTGGGTTGTTCCCAGATTTTATTTGGATGATTGTACTTATTCTTTTGTTGCCTGTAAGATGTTATAGACTATTATAGTTTTGGACTGTATATTTTGGATATTGTCTTGCTCTCTTTGGTTCTGTTTCTTTGTTGATATCATATCGTGCTTTTATTCTTCCCCTAGTTATTGTGATTGAGAGTTTATATATATTGTGTGGTTGCCCTCCTTTTGGAGAGGATTATTCATATATATATTGCGTGGTTGTCCTCCTTTTGGAGAGGTTATTTTCAGATTTTTGTGAGATATATAGATATGGTTGACCTAGAACGGACCTTACAGTATTTTACCGCCGATTCTGCGGCGTAGACTGGACGTACCCACGACTCATGCCCGATTTTTTGGGTGCGGGTCGTGACACATTTTTGGTGGTGGCCCATGCAGGTCTAGTTTTTAGGTTTACCTGCAATAGGATATAGGATATAGGCTGACAGAGAGTGTGCTCAATCACAACTAGGACCCTTCCTGCTTCCTTTTGCTATCTTTAATTTTTCCTGAATTTGTTTTCTTTTGTAATAATACTGTCATTCCTTGATGATATCATATCTTGCACCGTTGGTGATGTGATCTCAGGTTCTGTTCTTCTTAATTCCATTCCAGCATTTGCTTTATTTGATTCCGGTGCTTTCCATAGCTTTGTGTCTGTATCTTTTGCTGTTAGACACCATCTTGTTGCTGAACCTTTAGCTAGACTCTGCAAGATCACAACCGGGGTGGCATTATCCTAGTCAGTGATGTCTATAGAGACCGAAGATTTACCTTGGGAGGCTGGGAGTTGAGTGTGTGCCTACTCGTAATGCCACTTCCGAGCTACGACATTGTACTCAGGATGGATTGGTTGAGTATGCATTGTGCTAGTATAGATTATCGTAGAGGCAGAGTGTTGTTTAGTCCGCTGGGTGAGCCAGAGTTTCAGTTTGCCAGAGGAGCAACAGAGCAGACCGAGGGAGTCTTCTGCGGAGCCCTGGTGGTAGACCCGAGGTTGCTACATCCACTGATAGAGGAATACATGGATGTCTTTCTGGAGGAGTTGCCAGGGTTGCCTCCGGACAGAGATGTGGAATTCTCTATAGACTTAGTGCCAGGAATGGAGCCGATATCTCAGCACGTCTATAGAGTCAGCAACAATGAGCTGATAGAGTTGAAAAAGTAGGTGGATGGGCTTCAGGACAAGGGATTTATCAGATCTAGTTCTTCTCCATGGCGTGCTCCGGTACTTTTTGTGCCGAAGAAGGATGGGTCGATACGGATGTGTATCGACTATAGGACTCTGAACAACCTCACAATCAAGAACAAGTATCCGTTGCCGCGTATTGATGATCTTTTTGACCAGTTGAGCGGAGCGAGGGTGTTTTCCAGGATTGATCTGAGGACAGGCTACCACCAGGTGAAGGTCAGGAAGGAGGATATTCCGAAGACAGCTTTTTGGACCAGATATAGACAGTATAAGTTCATGGTGATGCCGTTTGGGTTGACTAATGCCCCGGCAGTGTTCATGAATCTGATGAACAAGGTGTTCCATCAGCATCTGGACGGGTTTGTGGTAGTATTTATAGATGATATCTTGGTGTATTCGAAAACCCCAGAGGAGCACGAGGAGCATCTGAGGATAGTGTTGGAGACTCTCAGGAAGGAGAAGCTTTAGGGAAATCTCTCGAAGTGCGAGTTCTTCCTTGACAAGGTTGAATTCCTTGGTCATGTGGTGACTAGAGAGGGTATCTCGGTGGATCCGAGAAAGATCGTGGCAGTTAAGGCATGGAGTGCTCCGAGTTCAGTAGTCGAGGTCAGGAGTTTCCTGGGGCTGGCAGGTTACTACAGGAGATTTGTTCAGGATTTTTCCCAGATTATAGAGCCGTTGTCCAGGCTGACCCGGAAGGACGTGGAGTTTGTTTGGTCAGAGGAGTACCATGTTGCCTTTGATGAGCTGAAGAGGAGGTTGACGACAGCTCTAGTGTTGACGTTGTCATCAGGTTCTGGAGGATTCACTATCTATAGTGATGCATCGGGGAAGAGACTGGATTGTGTGTTGCAGCAGAATGGGAGGGGAATTGCCTATGCTTCCAGGCAATTACGTCCTCATGAGAAGAACTACCCTACCCACGATTTGGAGTTGGCAGCAGTCATCTTTGCTCTGAAGTTATGGAAAAACTATTTATACGGAGAGCGTGTGGAGATCTTCACAGACCACAAGAGCTTGAAGTATGTGTTTATCCAAAAAGAGCTGAACATGAGGCAGAGGAGATGGTTGGAGTTGATGAAAGACTTCGACATATTATTGCAGTACCATCCAGGGAAGGCGAACGTAGTTGCGGATGCGTTGAGCAGGTATCTGGTAGCTATGTGCCTAACTACAGATCGTTATCTTCTAGCAGATCTAGAGAGCTTGGGCATTGAGGTGATAGTGCCTGGAGTTGAGATGCAAATATGGGGACTGCAGATTCAGTCAGAGTTGGTAGACCGGATCAGGGCTACACAGTTTGGGGATGAGTCCATGAGGAGCATCAGGGCACAGGTTCAGATGGGATTATCAGATGACTTCACCATTGCTGATGATGGTTCATTGCGGTACGGTACCGGGTTGTGTGTGCCGAGTGGGTCATTGCGCGAGAAGATTCTTCAAGAGGCGCATCGATCCCAGTATTCTATGCATCCAGGTGCCAACAAGATGTATAGAGATCTGAGAGAGCATGTATGGTGGTACGGGATGAAGCGGGAGGTAGCACGCTTCGTATCTCGATGCTTAGTGTGCCAGCAGGTGAAGGCGGAGAGGCAGAGGCCAGGAGGTTTGCTCCAACTATTATCCATTCTGGAGTGGAAATGGGAGCATGTGACCATAGATTTTTGTTTCTGGACTTCCCCGTTCTCCAGGCGGGAAGGATGCGATTTGGGTCATCGTAGACAGGTTGACCAAATCGGCCCACTTTCTACCATTCAAAGTGTGTACGTCTACAGAGAGACTAGCAGAGATGTATGTGTGCCAGATAGTCAGACTGCATGGAGTCCCTGTGAGCATAGTATCAGACTGGGATAATCGCTTTACTTTGTATTTTTGGAGGAGTCTGCAGGCTAGCTTGAGCACCCAGCTCAAGTTTAGTAGTGCATATCACCCACAGACAGATGGTCAGTCAGATAGGACCATTCAGACACTTGAGGACATGCTTCGCACATGTGTTCTGGATTTTAGAGGCTCTTGGAAGGATCACTTGCACTTGGTAGAGTTTGCTTACAATAACAGCTACTAAGCCAGTATCGAGATGTCACCTTTCGAGGCATTGTATAGACGGAGGTGTCGCACTCCGTTATCATGGGATGATGTAGGCGAGAGAGCGTTGCTTAGCCCGGAGATGGGGGTTGATACAGCGGAGAAGGTCAAGCTCATTAGAGATAGACTTCGGGTGGCACAGGACAGGCAGCGGCATTGGGCCGATAGCCACCGGAGACCTTTGGAGTTCGAGGTATAGCTTAGAATCTAGATTTTGTTCTTGTGTTTGCTTGTGATTGCTTATTTTAGACTAAGTGCAGAGACCTTGTTTGTGCTAGTTTGGAGATCTGGTGTTCCTGAGGATTTCTCCGACGCGGGGCACTATTTTCTTCGGTGGAGGCGGGAAGCTTAGCCCACGTTTCGTCGAACCCTTCCGTATTCTTGAGAGGGTTGGCGCTATGGCGTATAGGCTTGAGTTGCCGCCTACGCTGGAGGGTGTTCATGATGTGTTCCACGTGTCACAGTTGAGACGATACATGGAGGATCCCAGTCACGTATTGGATCACTCAGAGATCGTGGTGGGCCCTACTCTTAGCTATCCAGAGCAGCTAGTGGAGATTCTGGATTGACGGGAGAAGGTGTTGAAGAACCAGACTATTTCCTTGGTTCGCGTCGCGTGGAGGCATCATTCTCCAGGTGAGTCGACCTGGGAGAGGGAGGATGAAATGCGCGAGCGATACCCCTATCTTTTCGAGACCTGAGGTATGGTTCTTTTCTTGCATTCCTGTCCTAGTTTCGTCTTTTTAATTTCGAGGACAAAATTATTTTAATGAGGGTAGGCTTGTCACTGCCCAATTCTAGAAAATAGGGTTATATTTTTATTTGGTAAATTGTGTATTATATATAATTAATTATATTTATATTTAAATAGTGACTGTATTATTTTTTAATTGATTGTTTTAGGATTTTGGCTAGCCTGGACCCATGTCAGACCCTAGTGGATCCATGTCCGACCCGACCAACACCCTTGTGATTATTTTTGGGTTTAAAATATTTATTATATTTTTATTGAGTTAGTTGGAGAGATTTGGAGCTAGTTTGACTGCTTTTGGAACCCGAAACCCAAACCAAGTGAGAGGGGGGAATTTTGGGCATTTGGAGAATTAGTGAAA
This sequence comes from Iris macrosiphon, assembly GCA_036927795.1. NCBI lineage: Eukaryota > Viridiplantae > Streptophyta > Magnoliopsida > Asparagales > Iridaceae > Iris > Iris macrosiphon. Next base: position 1,045,799 of record JAYESA010000039.1, on the reverse strand, counting down.
CCCTTATATTTCACTTGGCCGGCCCCAAACCCTTCCCACACCCATGCATTCCAGCAGCCCCCTACCTAAACCAGCAGCCACTCCCCCATTTTCCTTCTTCTTCACTACTTCTTCTTCCTCTCCACTCTTTCTTCTTATTTCCTCCTCCCAACTTCAAGTAAGTGCCCTATTCCTCTTCTTTCTTCTTCTATTCTCCATAATTGTTAACCCTAACCCTATATTTTTTTCCAACCTAGGTATGTGGAGCCTAGACATAGTGTGGAAGCTAGATTTAGTAGCTTGGAGCTTGAGGGAGGTGATTTCAAGTGATTGGAAGACTTTGGCCTTGGGATTCCAACTCCCAAGAGGTAAACCCTAACTTTCTCCTTGCTAATTACTCTAATGTAGTATGATTAGTGGTTTAGAACCTTCCTAGACCCTAAGCCTACCCGTGGGAGAAAGTTGGAACTAGTTTGGTTGAGTTTAGAGACTTTGACACTAGATTTTGTGTCAATTTCGGGTGGAATCCAAAATTGGCCCAATTTTGGGTGATGCCCTTGGTTAGACGGACCTAGGTAGACGTTGTCGGGTGTCTTGAGGGTGAGTGTGTGTCTCCGTTCGGACACAGGAAGTTGTGTCGCGGAGAAACGGGCATTTCTGGCGAATTTGGGGTTTTTCGTCGTCGCCGGTTCTAAGTGCGTGCGCATTTTCGCCACGGGCCTAGAATCGACGGGGTAGCATATTTTCTAGGACCTAGACATCGTTTAGAACCCGTGTGTAAATTTTGGGCCGATTCCGAGTTTGTTTGGTGTGCGTTTCAGGAGGTTTTCCGAACCGCACACCGCGTGTTCGTCAAAATGACCGGACGGCCATTTCGACTTGGTTTTCTAGTTTCGGGCTAGTGCGCGCATTGGGTTAGCATCGGGGAGTGTGTGCTAGAATTCTCGGGTTATATTTTATATATAAATAGGTGTTTGTGCGTGTCGGGGCCGTTGGGCGCGCGTTGGAGAGTGTTGTGTGCGTGGTTGTGTGTAGTGTTGTGTTTGTGTTTATGTGTCTATATATATATTTATGTATGTGTGTCTATATATATATATATATGTGTGTGTTTATATATATGTGCTTGTGTATGTATATTTCCATGTGTTTGTTTATATATATATGTATATGTATAAGTGTGCGTGTGTGTGTATATGTATATATATATATATATATATATATATATATATATATGTGTGTGTGTGTGTGTGCGTATATATAAATAGGTGTGTTTATATATATATATAGCTATGTGCCTATATATTTATTTGTGTGTGTGTGTATTTATATACATAAGTGTTTGTGAGTGTGTAGGTGTGTGTGTATTTATATTTTAGAGTGTGTGTTAGAATATACATATATATGTTAGAGTGTGTGTTAGAATATATATATATGTTAGAGTGTGTGTATATATATATATATATATGTATGATTGTATATATATATATATATATATAGATATATGTATATATATATATATATATATGCGTGTGTCTGTGTGTGATTGCAAAGAGGGGGGGGGGGAGGCTACAGCAGACAACATCTAAGCAGCAGCAGCATCAAATGCAGAATGCTGCAACAGTAGCAGCATGTTTAGGCAGCAGCAGCAACACAGTAATGCAGCAGCAGCAGCAGCGTAAATGTAGCAAGGCAACAGCAGCAGCTAGCATTCGCAGCGAGGCATTGGCGTAGCGAGCGAAGGAGAGGGAGATATAGTTATATAGATTAGATATAAGATAGATTGATAGTTAAATTGATAGTTACGTAGATAGCTAGATAGATAGATATATCTAGATAGATAGATGGTTAGATGGATATTAGATAGATGGATAATAGATAGGTAGATAGATAGATAGGTTATAGATAGATAGATAGGTAGTTGGATAGATAGATATATCTATGGATAGATAGGTAGTTACCTATCTAAGGTATAGATATATATGTACTTATAGCTAGATAGGTATATATGTGCTATATATGTATATATGTAGGGATATGGGTATATAAGTATGTGTGTTGTGGATACCTATATATATATATGAATATAGATACTTAGATATGTATAATATATGATAGATATAGATATATTAGCCTAGATTATTAACAAGGAATATATCTAGGTGCTTAGATAGCTAACTAAATAGCTAGTTAGAGGGGTATGAGAGCGGTATCTCAATACCTTGAGATACCGAGGTATCTCAATACCTTGAGATATCCAAGGTATTGAGTTTCGAGCGGGGTATTTGAGCAATAACCTAGGAATAGTATTTGAGTAATTTTTATATGTATATGTATATATAATTACGCGTGCTAGCATATGTTTTAGCGGGTTTAGGCGGGGTGCGTGGCCTAGGGCGAGGTATCGGATACCGAGGGTATCCCGGTATCTCGAGGAGGCGAGTTTGAGAGTTTTCTAGCTTAATGAGCTCGGTTTGACCTAGAATTTCAGGGACACCCTAGTTTGACCTAGCTTTGACCATAATTGTCCTCATTGACCGTAAAAGTCAAGGTTTGACCTAGTTTTGACCTAGAGTTGACTTTTTGGACCCCGAGTTGACTTTTTGACCCGAATTTCACCGGTTTGACCCGTTCGACCTAAAATAGCCCTAGAAGCCTGTTTTTAATTATTTTATATCAGTTTAACTCCTTAGAACCCTGTTTAATTCTGCTTTTCGTAATAGGTTCTTGTGACACCGGTCCGGATCTCGATACTCATCAGTTGCTGAGGACATCAGGCGAGTACCTACCTCTGATAGTTTCTATTTCATGATAGCATTTATATTACCTGTTCTAGAAATGTAATACTTGATTCTGACATATTATTACACGAGCTGGTACTAGTGGATCCTATCATGAGATGCTATCCCCCTTACCGTGTTCAGCGGGTACTCTATCACGTGTATTTCATCATGTGCTTCGGGTATTGATTCTCATGTGCTATCATGTGCTTCTTGTGCTCTCGCCTTCGTGTGCGTGAGCTATTATCATGTACGTAGCGTGTTGTGGTTGGATCCAAGAGTATTAGTGGGGGAGGGGAGTAGGAGTTGGTTATGTGATCAAAGCCAAACAGTATTCATGTGTATGTCGGTTATGCAACTCATGCATAACGGAGTTATCGTAGTGTTTTTTATGTGCAACCTAAGCCGATCACATAACGAACTTGTGCTCAAGGCACTTAGCTAGTATTCATGTTTTCTCACATGCAGTTACCTCTCTACTTGTATTGTTCTCCAGTTTACATTGTAGCTACTTATTCTGCTCCAGCATGTATTTATTTCCTGTGCATCTTGTATACTTTTCTATTGCTCGTCATATACACCTTACCATGTATTTGGAGTTGCTTTCAGAGTTATGTACTTCACTCCAGTCCTGGCTGGGCATATTTTTTCGGAGGATCCTGAGGATTTCTGCCCGACTTTCTATGGGCCAGGTGTTGACGAGGGTTGTGACCCCGAGATCGAGGAGAAGTGCGCCGAGGAGACGCCGTTAGCGCCCTAGTTAGCTAGGTAGGTTTACTGGGTTGTTCCCAGATGTTATTTGGATGATTGTACTTATTCTTTTGTTGCCTGTAAGATGTTGTAGACTATTATAGTATTGGACTGTATATTTTGGATATTGTCTTGCTCTCTTTGGTTCTGTTTTTTTGTTGATATCATATCGTGCTTTTATTCGTCCCCTAGTTATTTTGATTGAGAGTTTATATATATATTGCGTGGTTGCCCTTCTTTTGGAGAGGATTATTCATATATATATTGCATGTTTGTCCTCCTTTTGGAGAGGTTATTGTCAGATTTTTGTGAGATATATAGATATGGTTGACCTAGAACGGACCTTACAGCGTTCTACCGCCGATTCTGCGACGTAGGCTGGACGTACCCACGATTCATGCCCAATTTTTTGGGTACGGATCGTGGCAATCTCTACGTCCCTACGGATGTAAAAAGACAGAATAAGCCTTCTTCTTCTTCTTCTGTTAATCCCCCTAATTTTTGTGATTTCTTGATCCAGAGACACAAAGACAGGGGTCAAAATCAAGATTTAGCGCCCCTAACTACCAAGCGTGGGGAGATCATATGGGAAGTAGCGTCAATATCTAATATCGTCATGACATATGGGCTACATGAAGAATCTGTCTTTATTGTTCCACCCACTCGCAACAATCAGCATCAAATAATCTTCGGTCGAATGCGGAATAGACCGATTATACAAGAAGAATCTCATGAGTCTGATGTTGGGAAAATGCAAATCCACAAATATAGCCCACAAGCTTTAAAGATTATGCAAAACATGGGTTATGATTTGAAGTTGAAGCAAGGCCTCAATTCTGGAAAAGGCATACGAATACCGTTGTATGGTGATCCTTACTGTCAACAAACTCGTTTTGGGTTAGGGTTTACCGCATCTCTTGCAAACTCCAAACCTCCAAAGTCTGATCTTGTAATACCAGAGGCAGGTCCTTCTAAATCAACTTCTGTGGACAAAGGCAAACAAAAAGAAGAAGAAGAACCAGACAACAACATGCCTGGGGGTAGTCTCCCTCGACAAAACAGAGTAGCATCCAAAGCTGGGGGTAGAATTTCCTCTGAGTCCGAAGATGATGCAACTAAGACCATCTTCCCTAAGGACCGTACGACTCAGGTATCGGAAGCTCGAAAGCCAAAGGGGACTTTCTCCTTCAATGATGATGACATCATTGCAATCTTCAATATATTGATGAAGGAAAACAAACTTCGGCTACCCAACATCAGATATCCTGAAAGGGCTGGCAAGGTCGATGACCCAGAATATTGTCTCTTTTATCGGTACATTTATCACCCGACAAAGGTATTCTATATACTGAAAAGGAAAATTCAGGAGTTGATCGACGCCAAAGTCATCAATTTGCACTTATAAGGAGAAGACGGTCACTGCAAATGAATCTCACTCCAACGTGGCAATTTGCTCCCTGAAGAAGTACTGGATAATAAGTTCCCTAAAATCTCCCCAGCGGAGCAACCTTCAGGTCTATCCCCACTCAGCAAATCACTCCCAAGTAAAATTTTCACACATGGGTTCACGTCCATATTACCTCTGAACTGTTGTCCAAACATGTTTTCCCCCAGCTGAGTTTGCCATGTCCAAGTGACCTCTGAGCAAACCTCCCAGGTTGTTGCTATCGATCAGTTCACGTCCATATTACCTCTGAACTATGTCTCTCCACTTTCTCCGGCAGAGTAAATCTATCACCACAAAAATGGTCACTTTCATATTACCTCTATCCTATTTTTTCTTTATCCCCACAAAGTCATATCTTACCACGTCCACATTACCTCTGAGTAAGATATTTTTAGAACTTTTTCATGTCCTATGAGTAAAGTTCTGCTCTTCAACTTCCTACTATCACGTTCGCATAACCCCTGGTAGTGCTAGTCATTTCAGCTTATTATCTGTACTTAAGGTACGCCATGGGTAATAAGTCCTCAACCTAGATGTATAAATCAACTATTGGTTCTTCATCTCCAGCAAGTGCCTATGTGTAACATTTTCTCGATCGTCGAAGATCGAGAATCATATTCTATCATGTTCATGTAACCTCTGAATAGATATGTTCAGCAATTTGACATCCCCAGCAAGTGCCTATGTGCAACATTTTCTTCTTCGCTATAAATTCTTGTAAAGAGCCATCATCCATATCCGAGAGTCCCTGATATGCAATGGATGGTGGATCCTCAAAATCTCTCCAGCGGAGCAATCTTTAGGTCTACTTGTACACTCCCGCAGTGACTATTCAAACCAATATTGTTAGACACTAGCCATGTTCATATTACCTCTGAGCTATCGTCCCATCAATCTCCCCAGCGGAATGATCCTTTGGTCTATCTTCATGTTCGGATAGACCACACTCAATAAATCACTCCTCAATGATTTTTTCAAACATTAATTCACGTCCATATTACCTCTGATATCGGTTGTCATCTCAACTTAGCACTCGTACTTAACTCTAAGTACGCTAGTGGTGTTTGTTCCACAAAAACTGCCATGTCCATATTACCTCTGGCAGGGCTTGCTTTAAACTTATTACTTGCACTCTCATGCACAAGAAGTAATAGGTCCATAAAAAAAACCCCTGTGGGATGCCCGCAATGGAAACGAATTGTTCATGTCCATATTACCTCTGAACTATCCTCATTTTCTCCAGCAAAGAAAGAGTCAGTCCATGTTCATCCCCACAGAGTCATATTTTACAAGCATCCGTCAGGACTTGTCTCAAACCTATTACTTGCACTAATGTGCGCAAAAAGTAGTGAGTCCACAAAAACTGTCATAACTATATTACCTCTGTCAGGACTTGCCTCAAACCTATTACTTGCACTAACGTGTGCAAAGAGTAATGGGTCCACAAAAATCCCCCAGTAGGTTGTCTTTATTAGCCATAAAACCTATTACGTCCATATTTCCTCTGATTGGGCTTGTTTCAAACTTATTATTTGCCCTCAACGTGCGCAACAAATAATAGGTCCACCAAGGATCCCCCAGTGGGATATCCTCAACAGACACGGTATTATACTACGTCCATATTACCTCTGGTACGATATCTGAAGTTCACACAAACAATGGAGGGCCCTTATATGATTTTAAATGGCGCTTACAGATTAGCCAAGCCTAATGGGAATTTGGTAATGACTCCTATCAACGGCAAATTCCTGAAGAAGTACTATACTTGATCTCCTTTGCTTAACAGAGTATGATGAAGATTTTATTCTGACGACACTACGTACAAAGGTTAGCTGAATCATATTCTATCAGGTTTATATGACCTCTTAATAGATATGTTTAACTAATTTGTAAATCTATCATGTTCATATTATCTCTGATAGTATTCTGTATACAAATTTAGTTGGATTATATTCTATCAGGTTCATATTACTTCTGAATAGATTTACATTCAGCCAAACCTTACCGAAAGTATATCATGTTCATATTACCTCTGATATCACTTTTATCTTAGCCTATCATTTATATTCTAAAAGTGATGGGTCCACAAAGTCAAAAAATATATCTTTATTATCTCTGAGAAATTACAGGAGAAGCAAAAAAGTACATCATTGGGAGGAGCAGTTAAATTGCGGATCTGTTGCGCCAAAGCAGCCATCCTCTTATTCTTAGAGTTCAAAATGTTTGTGCGAGCCAGTTCCAGCCTTGCCTCGTCATTGCTCAAGAGAGATAATTCGGACAGAGTATCAATAAAGCATGCATAGATGACACCCACATGTGTCAAGTTATGCCGAGCTGTATTCACTTGGCTCTCCAATACATCACGAACTAGCGATGCTTTGAGAAGCCTCTCCCTTGTTTGAGAAAGTTCATCTTCCATTTCCTAACATTCGGCACGACACTGAGCCAGCTGAGGAATACTCTCCACCAATACTGCTTTCTCTTTCTCCATCTTTTGTTGATGTTCCTGGATGGATTTGTTTAAAGATTCTGTCTTCTGAGCAAGTTTTGCAGTTAGTGAGTCATACTCAGCCTGAACCAAGTCATTGATGCTACCTCGGGATAGTTGCAAATATTCATTAATGGGTTATTCTAAACCATTAACTATTTGCTCTAGCGCATTAGCTCTTTCAGCGTCATTGAAATTTCTAATCTGCGCTATAGTGAGCTTAGAGGACATCTTCAGAGCATCAAAGCCCAGATTCTTCTCCAGCACCATGGATATCAATTCTTTCAAAGTGAGGTAGAATATGCTAGTATATTGTTCAACTAGCATAGTAAACTCGAATGGATGCTGGGAGTGGCCGCAATATCGATAAATCTCCTTTCTGGAATGACTACATAGGATGTTGCCATAGTCGTTGCTTCAACAGATGACACGACAAAAGAAGAGACACCAACAACAGTTGAAGTTGCCGGCATGCTCGACGAAGGAGGCACAGTCGAGATGGTGGGTTCATCTACCTCTGATATTATTTGAACTACTACTGGCAAGATTATGTCTGAAAATGTTGCGGATGAAAGATCAACGGCTTCAAGATATGCTTCTTCAACGGTGGTCACCGCCGTTTCATTAGTTGGATCCGCAACAAAATCAGAGAATGTTTCAGCTCTGCCCTCCCCAGAAATGTCTTCGCCTGAAAATAAGATAATAGAAAGTTAATATCAATTTGATGTTAATTTTCCTGAAAAAAGCGTGAAGACAACATTTACCCATGGCCGATGGTATGTATAGTGCGTCTGCAGCCTATATAGCTAAATCATTTCTTAATGATTCTAAACAAGCTGTCATACCTGGAGAAGAGGGTACACCAACTGATGCTTGAGGGTAGTCATCCCAGTCATCACCCAGATCTACTCGAGGTTCATCGGGTAGAATCTTTCTTGAAATACTTACAGACGAAGGAGGGGCTAGTCCCATTAGTTGTCTTGGTAAAGATATACTGACTCTTATTAAGCTCGGCCTCGAAAGCGATCTAGAAGCACTACTAGTAACGGTGGTAGCGGCAGCAGTCGCAGGCAAAGAATCTCCAGCACTTTCAACTGGAACTGTGGAGGCTCCCTCTCTAAAAGGCGAAGGACCCCTAATCAAAGAATCATCCCCAATAGGGGAAACAATAGGCTCACTCTTAGAAGAGGCCCCCTTGGTGGAAGTATTTTAGGACCTCTGGCAGACTGCTTCTTCTTGCAAGGGGAAGGCTCTTTCAGAGTGAAAACCTTTCGTTTATGGGAAATAATGAGAGGCTCTGCTGGCGGAGCTATTACGCCTCTCGGTAAAATCAACAAATAATCATCTGTACTGGTGGTTTCATCTGTTGTAGACTATTAAAGACTTGAACTGTATTTTGGATATTGTCTTGCTCTCTTTGGTTCTGATTCTTTGTTGATATCATATCGTGCTTTTATTCTTTTCCTAGTTATTATGATTGAGAGATATATATATTGCATGGTTGCCCCCCTTTTGGAGAGGATTATTCATATATATATTGCGTGGTTGCCCCCCTTTTGGAGAGGTTATTGACATATTTTTTTTATGAGATATATAGATATGGTTGACCTAGAACGGACCTTTACAGCATTCTACCGCCGATTCTGCGGCATAGGCTGGACGTACCCACGGCTCATGCCCAATTTTTGGGTGCGGGTCGTGACACATTTTTGTTGGCGGCCCATACAGGTCTAGTTTTTAGGTTTACCTGTAATAGGATATAGGATATAGGCTGAGAGAGAGTATGCTCAATCACAACTAGGACCCTTCCTGATTTCTCTTGCTATTTTTAATTTTCCTGAAATTATTTTCTTTTGCAATATTACTGTCCTTCTTTGATGATATCGTATCTTGCACCAATGGTGATGTGATCTCAGATTCTGTTCTTCTTGATTCTATTCCAACACTTGCTTTATTTGATTCCGGTGCTTCCTATAGCTTTGTGTCTATATCTTTTGTTGTTAGACACCATCTTGTTGTTGAAACTTTAGCTAGACTCTGCAAGATCACGACCGGGGGTGGTATCATCCTAGTCAGTGATGTCTGCAGAGACCGGAGAGTTACCTTGGGAGGCCGGGAGTTGAGTGTGTGCCTACTCGTAATGCCACTTTCGAGCTACGACATTGTACTCGGGATGGATTGGTTGAGTATGCATTGTGCTAGTATAGATTATCGTGGAGGCAGAGTGTTGTTTAGTTCGCCGGGTGAGACAGAGTTTCAGTTTGCCAGAGGAGCAGCAGAGCAGAGCGAGGGAGTCTTCTGCGGAGCCCTGGTGGTAGAGCCGAGGTTGCTACATCCACTGATAGAGGAATACATGGATGTTTTTTCGGAGGAGTTGCCAGGGTTACCTCCGGACAGAGATGTGGAGTTCTCTATAGACTTGGTGCCAAGCGCGGAGCCGATATCCCAGCACGTCTATAGAGTCAGCAACAGTGAGCTGATAGAGTTGAAGAAGTAGGTGGATGAGCTTCAGGACAAGGGATTTATCATATCTAGTTCTTCTCCGTGGGGTGCTCCGGTACTTTTTGTGCCGAAGAAGGATTGGTCTATACGGATGTGTATCGACTACAGGGCTCTGAACAACCTCACAATCAAGAACAAGTATCCGCTACCGTGTACCATCTAGGGAAGGCGAACATAGTTGCGGATACATTGAGCAGGTATCCGGTAGGTATGTGCCTGACTACAGATCGTTATCTTCTGCAGATCTAGAGAGATTGGGCATTGAGGTGATAGTTCCTGGAGTTGAGATGCAGATGTGGGGACTGCAGATTCAGTCAAAGTTGGTAGACCGGATCAGGGCTACACAGTTTGAGGATGAGTCCCTGAGGAGCATCAGGGCGCAGGTTCAGATAGGATTATCAGATGACTTTACCATTGCTGATGATGGTTCATTGCGGCACGGTACCAGGTTGTGTGTGCCGAGTGGGTCGTTGCGCGAGGAGGTTCTCCAGGAGGCGCATCGATCCCAGTACTCTATGCATCCAGGTGCCAACAAGATGTATAGAGATCTGAGACAATATGTATTGTGGTACGGGATGAAGCGGGAGGTAGCACGCAGCGTATCCCGATGCTTAGTGTGCCAGCAGGTGAAGGCGGAGAGACAGAGGCCAGGAGGTTTGCTCCAGTCGTTACCCATTCCGGAGTAGAAATAGGAGCATGTGAAATGGATTTTGTTTCTGGACTTCCCCGTTCTCCAGGCGGGAAGGATGCGATTTGGGTCATCGTGGACAGGTTGACCAAATCGGCCCACTTTCTATCATTCAAAGTAGGTACGTCTACAGAGAGACTAGCAGAGATGTATGTGCGCCAGATAGTCAGACTGCATGGAGTTCTTATGAGCATAGTATCAGATCGGGACAGTCGCTTTACTTCGTATTTCTGGAGGAGTCTGCAGGCTAGCTTAGGCACCCATATCAAGTTTAGTAGTGCATATCACCCACAGACAGATGGTTAGTCAGAGAGGACCATTCAGACACTTGAGGACATGTTTCACACTTGTCTTCTGGATTTCAGAGGCTCTTGGGAGGATCACTTGCACTTGGTAGAGTTTGCTTACAATAACAGCTACCAAGCCAGTATCGAGATGTCACCATTCGAGGCGTTGTATGGACGGAGGTATCGCACTCCGTTATCATGGGATGATGTAGGCGAGAGAGCTTTGCTTGGCCCGGAGATGGTGGTTGATGCAGCGGAGAAGGTCAAGCTCATTAGAGATAGACTTCGGGTGGCGCAGGACAGGCAGCGACATTGGGCCGATAGCCACCGGAGACCCTTGGAGTTTGAGGTATAGCTTATAATCTAGATTTTGTTCTTGTGTTTGCTTGTGATTGCTTGTTTTAGACTAAGCACAGAGACCTTGTTTGTGCTAGGTTGGAGATTTGGTGTTCCTGAGGATTTCTCCGACGCGGGGCACTATTCGCTTCGGTGGAGGCGGGAAGCTTAGCCCACGTTTCGTCGGACCCTTCCGTATTCTTGAGAGGGTTGGCGTCGTGGCGTATAGGCTTGAGTTACCGCCTACGCTGGAGGGAGTTCATGATGTGTTCCACGTGTCGCAGTTAAGACGGTACGTGGCGGATCCTAGTCACGTATTGGATCACTCAGAGATCGTGGTGGGCCCTACTCTTAGCTATCCAGAGCAACCGGTGGAGATTCTGGATTGGCAGGATAAGGTGTTGAGGAACTAGACTATTCCCTTAGTTCGCATCGCGTGGAGGCATCACTCTCCAGGTGAGTCGACCTGGGAGAGGGAGGATGAAATGCGCGAGCGATACCCCTATCTTTTCGATCCTTGAGGTATGGTTCTTTTCTTTGCATTCCTGTCCTAGTTTCGTCTTTTAATTTCGAGGACGAAATTATTTTAAGGAGGGTAGGCTTATCACTGCCCAATTCTAGAAAATAGGGTTATTTTTATTATTTTTATTTGATACATTTTGTATTGTATTAATTAATTATGTTTATATTTAATTAATGATTGTATTATTTTTTAATTGATTATTTTAGGGTTTTGGCTAGCCTGGACCCGTGTCAGACCCTAGTGGATCCATGTCCGACCCAACCCATACCCCAGTGAGACTTATTTTTGGGTTTAGAATATTTATTATATTTTTAGTGGATTAGTTGGAGAGATTTGGAGTTAGTTTGAGTGCTTTTGGAACCCGAAACCCAAACCAAATGAGAGGGGGGCATTTTGGGCATTGGAGAATTAGTGAAACGCTTATATTTCACCATGGACGACCAAACCACAGCCCATTCCCGTGCAACAGCAGCCACAGCCCCCATTTTCATCTTCTTCTTCATTCTTCTTCTTCTCTCCACTATTTCTTCTTATTTCCTCCTCACAACTTCAAGTAAGCATCCTATTTCTCTTCTTTCTTCTTCTATTCTCCATGGTTGTGAACCCTAACCTTGTATTTTCCTTAACCTAGGTGTGTGGAGCCTAGACTTAGTGTGGAGGCTAGATTTGGAGGATTGGAGCTTAAGGGAGGTAATTTCAAGTGATTGTGAGACTTTGGCCTTGGATTCCAACTCCCAAGATGTAAAACCTAACTTTTCCCTTGCTAATTACTCTAATGTAGTGTGATTAGTGTTTTAGAACCTTCCTAGACCCTAAGCCTACCCGTGGGAGGAAGTTGGAACTAGTTTGGTTGAGTTTGGAGACTTTGACACTAGGTTTTGTGTCAATTTCGGGTGGAATCCGAATTTAGCCCAATTTTGGGTGTTACCCTAGGTTAGACGGATCTAGGTAGACGTTGTCGGGTGTCTTGAGGGTGAGTGCGTGTCTCCGTTCGGACACGGGAAGTCGTGTCACGGAGAAACGGGCGTTTCGGGCGAATTTGGGATTTTTGTTGTCGCTGATTCTAAGTGCATACGCATTTTTGCCACGGGCCTAGAATCGACTAGGTAGCATTTATTTTTAGGATCTAGACATTGTTTAGAACCCATGGATAAATTTTGGGCTGATTTCGAGTTGGTTTGGTGTGCGTTTCAGGAGATTTTCCGAACCGCACACCGCTTGTTCGTCGAAATGACCGAACGGCCATTTCGACTTGGTTTCCTAGTTTCGGGCTTGTGCACGCGTTGGGTTAGCATCGGAGAGTGTGTGCTAGAATTCTTGGATTATATTTTATATATTTATAGGTGTTTGTGCGGGTCGAGGTCGTTGGGCGTGCGTTGGTGGGCGTTGTGTGCGTGGTTGTGTGTAGTGTTGTGTTTGTGTATGTGTCTATAGATATAGATATATATATATGTATGTGTGTCTATATATGTATATATATTTATACATATGTGTGTCTATACCTATATTTGTGCTTGTGTATGTATATTAGTGTGAGTGTGTATATATATATATGTATATGTATAAGTGTGCGTGTGTGTGTATATGTATATATATATATCTATGTGTATGTATATATATATTTGAGTATGTGTGTATATGTATGTATATATATATATATATATATATATATATCTGTGTGTGTGTGCATATATATATAAATAGGTGTGTTTATATATATATATATATATAGCTATGTGCATATATATTTATAAGTGTGTGTGTGTTAGTGTGTTGGTATGTGTGAACGTGAGTGTATATATGTGTGTAAGTATATATATATATATATATATATTGTGTGTATATATATAGTGGTATATATATATATATATATATATATATATATATATATATATATATATATATATATATATATATATAGGTGTGTGTGTGTCTGTATGTGATTGTGTGTGTAGTCGTGTGTGTGTGAGAGTGAGAGGGGGGAGGCAGGCAGTGTCAGCAGCAGCAGCAGAATATGCAGAGCAGCAGCAGCAGTACAAGCAAAGGCAGCAGCAGCAGCTAGCATTTGCAGCGAGGTATTAGCAGCGGGTAGTAGAGGGAGTGATAGGTTAATAGATACTAGATCAATAGATAAATAGTTAGATTGCTAGATAGATAGATAGTTAGATTGTTAGATAGATAGATAGGTAAATAGCTAGATAGATAGATATATAGATAACTAGATAGGTAGATAGATAGGTAGATGGATAGATAGATAGTTATATCTATCTAGGTGCATAGATATATATATATACCTATAGCTAGATAGATAGTTAGATATCTAGATATATATATATATATATATATATATATATATATATATATATATATATATATATATATATATATTTGAGAGTGGGTATGTGTATATGTGTATTGTGTGTATGTGTGAATATGTATATGTATATAGATACGTAGGTATGTATAATATATGATAGTTATAGATATTCTAGCCTAGATTAATAACTAGGAATATATCTACATACCTAGAAAGCTAACTAATAGCTAGTTAGAGGGGTATTAGAGCGATACCTCAATACCTTGGGATACTGAGGTATCTCAATACCTTGAGATATCCAAGGTATTGAGTTTCGAGCGGGGTTTTTGAGCAATAGCCTAGAAATAGCATTGGAGTAATTTTTATATGTATATGTGTATATATTTACGCGTGCTAGCATAGGTTTTAGCGGGTTTAGGCGGGGTGCGTGGTCTAGGGCGAGGTATCGGATACCGAGGGTATCCCGGTATCTCGAGGAGACGAGTTTGAGAGTTTTCTAGCTTAATGAGCTCAGTTTGACCTAGAATTTCAGGGGCACCCTAGTTTGACCTATCTTTGACCATAATTGTCCTCGTTTACCGTAAAGTCAACGTTTGACCTAGTTTTGACCTAGAGTTGATTTTTGGACCCCGGGTTGACTTTTTGACCCAATTTTTACCGGTTTGACCCGTTCGACCTAGAATAGCCCTAGAAGCCTATTTTTAATTATTTTATATTAGTTTAAATCTATAGAACCCTGTTTAATTCTGCTTTTCGCAATAGGTTCTTGCGACACAGGTTCGGATCTCGATCCTCATCAGTTGCTCAGGACATCAGGCGAGTACCTACCTCTGATAGTTTCTATTTCATGATAGCGTTTATATCACCTGTTCTAGAACTGTGATACTTGATTTTGACACATTGTTACACAAGCTGGTACTAGTGGATCCCGTCATGAGATGCTATCCCCTTTACCGTGTTCAGCGGGTACTCTATCACGTGTATTTTATCATGTGCTTCGGGTATTGATTCTCATGTGCTATCATGTGCTTCTTGTGCTCTCGGCTTCGTGTGTGCGAGCTTTTATCATGTACCTAGCGTGTCGTGGTTGGATCCAAGAGTATTAGTGGGGGAGGAGAGTAGGAGTTGGTTATGTGATCAAAGCCAAACAATATTCATGTGTATGTCGGTTATAAAACTCACGCATAACGGAGTTATCGTATTATTTTTCATGTGCAACCTAAGCTGATCACATAACGAACTTGTGCTCAAGGCTCTTAGCTAGTATTCATATTTTCTCACCTGCAGTTACTTTTCCACTACTTGTATTGTTCTCCAGTTTACATTGCAGCTACTTTATCTGCTCCAACATGTATTTATTTTCTGTGCATCTTGTATACTTTTCTATTGCTCGTCATATACACCTTACCATGTATTTGGAGTTGCTTTCAGAGTTATGTACTTCGGTCCAGTCCTGACTGGGCATATTTTTTCTAGAGGATCCTGAGGATTATTTCCCGATGTTCTACGGGCCGGGTGTTGACGAGGGTTGTGACCCCGAGACTGAGGAGGAGTGCAAAGAGGAGACGCCGTTAGCGCCCTAGTTAGCTAGGTGGGTTTCCTGGGTTGTTCCCAGTGGTTTATTTCTGGATGATTGTACTTATTCTTTTGTTGATGTGAGATGTTGTAGACTATTATAGACTTGGACTGTATTTTGGATATTGTCTTGCTCTCTTTGGTTCTGATTCTTTGTTGATATCATATCGTGCTTTTATTCTTCTCCTAGTTATTGTGATTGAGAGAAATATATATTGCGTGGTTGCCCTCATTTTGGGGAGGATTATTCATATATATACTGCGTGGTTGCCCTCCTTTTGGAGAGGTTATTGACATATTTTTTTTGTGAGATATATAGATATGGTTGACCTAGAACGGACCTTTACAGCATTCTACCGCCGATTCTACGGCGTAGGCTGGACGTACCCACGGCTCATGCCCGATTTTCGGGTGCGGGTCGTGACATCATCACCTTCATCAGAGGAGACAGATGGTATCTCCTCTCTTCCAGTGGACTTATGGGAGGGCATTCTGAAACGTCCATGTACATCAAAATCACGATGGAAGGTATTGATGGACGCATAAAACTGTGCATATGAATGAAGAATGTGCAACTCCGTAGAGAGAGAAGTCGCGGGCACAGCAAAGGTTGCTCCAGTACAACCCATGATAAAATACCGCCATCCCCTAGCCCCGTCAATAAGTCCACCTTTGAATTTGAAGCTGGTAATAGGATTTTCCACGTGCAACTGGTCATATCCAAATTGCCTGGCGAAACGGCTAGGCAGATAAGGCTCCAAGTAGCAGTGGTCCTCACTTCTGTACAGCAGGTGGGAAGGTCTAATGCAGACCAACCAGTAAAAGGCTTCAGGAGAAAGAATAGTCTTCCCCTGACCTGCATCCTGAAGTTTAGTTCCCTGTTGATTGATATGCATGGGGGGGACGGTGTAGAAGAATTTCCAACTATGGGAAAAATTTAGTGCTAGTCGACAATCTATGACGTTAGCCACATTCCAAGAAGAATTCTTGTAATTCAACAAGAAGTTACAGCCCGAACCACTGGCAGATCCGGGAGACATCATTCTGGTATTGTGAAGGATTAACCATCCCATCAGATATAAGAATGGTAACTCCACTCGGGGATATCCTTCACGCTGCGTAGTATCAGCCAGCAGCCCATCAGTAATAGCCATCAGGCCAGCTTGTATCCTGCATACCATGGCAGGGAACAGGCCCAATCTTTCTCCAAACACCAAACGTACTGCAGGCCATAAGTTGTTGCGATGAATGCGATCCGCAGACGCGATGCCAGAAACCACCCATGGGCGTAGCCAAATAGAAAAAAAAGCAAGCCAGTTGAGCTTCCCTTGACAGAGACTTTCGATAATGCCTTATATAACTGTAGGCTTTGGTTCCTGTAGGATAACCTCCTATCTCTTCATTGAGAACACAATCTAGAGCCCCTGCGTCTTCAATGAGATCATCGACTGTGTTGGCATTAAGCATGCTCAGAAGGTTTAAAGGCTTATCTTTGCTATCTACAACCTTGTCCTGCTTGGCATTTTTGCCAGATGGAAGAAGAGATAGGATACCCACTTGTTAATGTGGGCTAAATCAGAGGGCTCTCTGTAGAAGATGGTGCATGCAAGATAGTGGCTCATCAGCTCTTGATACATTGCCACTACCCGAGGGTTGGTATCCTTCAACTCTCTGTTGGTGGGGACGTATTCTTCATAAGGAATATCTTCCATTGGTAGCTTTGAGATGTCTGCCATCTCATGAAGGGCTAGGCCCAACTCACCTATCGGAGTGACGAAAGTCCCAGTGAGCGAGTTATATCGCTCCATCAAAGCTAAGAACAAGTTGGGGTTGATAGGCAGCCCAACACTAGTGGCGCTCACAGCCTCAAATAAATTAATACTTTCCAGCTCCATCTAGAATTGCTTCAGGGCCCATGTAGTTAAACTGGCCCATCGAAGATTATGGGGTCTAAGCCATCTACTGGTGCGAGGGTTAAACTTGGGATATACTCCTCCCTGCTTTATGAATTCATTACAGAAAGTTGCTATCTGGAATGGCTGGATCAAGAAAGAGTCTTCACTCAGGACACTGTCAGGCAGTAATCCTCTGAAGGGCATGACAGGGCCGGAGGGACTACTTACAAAGGATCCTTGGTTTAATCCTTTCTTATAAAAGATCTTCCCTGGCTGCCCATGAAGATTAGGAGTTAGAGTCCATACCATCTTTCTGGGATGAGTGGCAAGGAAGAATACAGAGATAGGGTAATCTCTGGGTATCTTTGGTAGATACATTACCGTGCCCTCAGCAAAAAATACCCAATCTTCCTTCTTGGGCTTTGTCTGGGATTGTTTATCAATAACATCCCCAAATAAGAAATCTGGTTTCTTATACTCAGTGCCGTCTATGTACGTCAAGGGTTCCCCACTGATCATACTCAGAAACATTCTTTCTCCTTAGGCAGAGATCAGAGTTCCTCTTTCTTGAGGATACTTGTTTCCAGAGATGGAGAAAGTCACATGGGACAAGTCCTCCAAGTAGTTGGAATTTAGCATTCCAGCAGCAGAGCCCATCACTTCAGCCAGAGGGGGATCTGTAGGTCCACTGCAAAAAGCAAGAGAATAAGTCAGTTTTATGCTGTAATTTACTTTCAGCGCGTAAAACGTAAAGTGCTACATTCTTGCAGTATACGCCAAAACCTAACAGTCCGAGTTTTACGCCAAACTGCAAAAATTTGAGTTTTACGCTGAAATTTACATCCAGTACGTAAAACGCAAGGTTCGCAGTATACACCAAAATTTGACAGTCTGAGTTTTTATACCAGACTGCAAAAATATGGAGTTTTACGCTGACACATTAAGAATGTGGGCGTATTTGCGCATACACGTACAACGTATGCAAAGGGTTTTATTCCTCTAAAAGTCTTTACCTGTGATACCCGATGCACAGCTAGACGGTAGAGCACTTTGTTCAGAATGAGGCTCGCTTGGCCTAGTAGGAGTCGCTCGTGCATGAGCAGCGGAGCGAGATGATGAAGCGACTTTCTTTCCCTTGGAGACGGAGGTCTGTTTTGGTGCCATAGCAAATCTGAGAGTTTTCGGAAAGAGACGAAGAGTCTTCAGAAAGAGACGAAGTATTTTTGCAGAGAAAGATGAAGGGTTTTTCTCTCTCATGACCGAGGCCTATTTGTAGAGTTCAAATGACTCTCCGATTCCTTAAGCAAATCCGATTTTTAATAGTCGGTTAGGATTTGGGACCACGTCAGCCTATCATTGAACATGAAGACAGATAGTCATGCTGCGTAACGGATCCCTGATTTTATGCTCAGACTCTTTTTATGCGCAGAGCAAAGATCTATGATTTTACGCTCAGAAGCTACAGATCTACGATTTTATGCTCAGAAGCTACAGATCTATGATTTTAGCTCAGAAGTTTTTACGCTCAGAAGCTACAGATCTATGATTTTACGCTCATAAGCTTTCTCGCTCAGAAGCTGCAGATCTATGATTTTACGCACATCTTAAATTATGCGGGACAGATCATCTAGCAGAATACTCGTATATATTGGTAATCTGAGTTTTACGCTCGAAAAAGCCAGTTACAAGAGTCAAATTTGACCATTTCATGCTTCATTCAAAGTATTTCAAATTAAGAGGAATTTGAAAACTTTTAAGGGGGTCTTGTAGAAGCATGAAATATGCTAGGAAATTATACGCGTATTATAAGTCAAAACCCCCAACATACAGGAAGTCCGCGTAAAACAGAGCTTCAAGGCTGCGTGGCATAAAATATGACTTCAGAGTTATACGCGTAAAACAGGACTTCAGAGCCGCGTGGCATAAAATATGACTTCAGAGTTATACGCGTAAAACAGGGCTTCAGAGCCGTGTGGCGTAAAATATGGCTTCAGAGTTGCCCGCATAAAGTAGTGCTTCAAGGCTGTTCTGCGTAAAATATTACTTTACCCTCCTGCATAAAGTTTAAAATATATTGTTTTTAATACAGCATAAAGTTGTACGAGGAACTCTTTTTATTCCTCGGATGAATTTGTCAGACAAAACAGTGAACCTGACTCCTGACAAAAGTACTGCACGATGATCGAGAGGACGGCTGTGATGATAATTTTGCACAGAGACCCAGACTGTCGTTTAGTGACATATTCTTGATATAAGTCGTTTTTACGCATTCAAAGAATACGCTGCCTATTCTACATGGGCAGAAGTAAGTTTTTACGCTAAAGATAAAGACAAAATCAGATGCCACGTCAAAAGTTGTTTCCTACACAGAGCTCGAGGCATATCTCTATATTTAATGCACGAGATGGAGGCATATCTCTGTATTTAATGCACGAGATTTGGTTCTATTCTTCAGATTATGTCATGACTGGGAGAGCTAAAACTGTGACTAATATGCTCACATCACCATCCTTGTATTTTAAGCCAACCAGGCTATTTTTAACTATAGAAGTACGCCGTATGCTATCTCTTCGAAATATGCCAGCTCAGGCTATATGTGCAAAGGTACGTGATAAGGCTATTTAGCCCGAAATATGCTCAAGACCTCAGTCGTGATGGATAATTGACTGGGAAAGCTAAAACTGTGACTAATATGCTCACATCACCATCCTTGCATTTTACACCAACCAGGCTATTTTTAATTATAGGAGTACGCCGTATGCTATCTCCTCGAAATACGCCAGCTCAGGCTATATTTACAAAGGTATGTGATATGGCTATTTAGCCCAGAATACGCTCAAGACCTCAATCGTGATGGATAATTAGCTATTTTACGCTAGTTATCTATTATTCATGCACCATCAAGCTTTACGCAGAGTTTGGCTTTTACGCCAACAAGACAGCTCTTTGGCTTTTATGCCAACAAGACAACTATTTACCTTTTACGCCAACAAGACAGCTATTTTGGTTTTTACGCCAACAAGATAGCTATTTAGCTTTTACGCCAACAAAACAGTTATTTGGCTTTTACGCCAACCGTCTTTACGTAGGGGGGCAGTTACCTACGTGGCTTGCATGCCGTAATCTTTGAGAAGTAGTTATACACGTTACCTTATAATGGGATACGTGTTATATGCAGATTTAGAAGGTCATTCGAACGTGGGTAGCAGTTATTATAACCGTCGCGTAAAAGATGCAACTTTCTTCACAGTTTGACTTCTATGCCAACTGGACAGTTATTTTGAATGATCTCTATAAATAGAGACCCCTGGTCACAGGGTAAAAGGATCCAAAAATCGATAAAAAAATTGATCAGAGAGGGGATCGATCAAGGATCAAGAGATCAGAGACAGAGAGTACAGACAGAGAGTGTTGATTGACAACTTTGGCAACGAGAATTCATTCCCACTTGCAACTTTTGAAGCTTTTTCTTCTTCTACGGCACTTCTTCATCATCGTGTGGTCCAAGGGACAAAGTGATAGACTGCAAATCAGACTCCTATAGCAATTATTCTCCAGAATCATTTTTATTGTACTTAACATCCTCGTATAGGATTAATTGTACTCTTTTTCTTGTTTGTAAGCAAAAAAAGAAAGGTTTCGTATAAACCCTCTTCTTCCTTCGATTTGTTTATTCAAACAAATACTATATAAAAATGTATATAAGTGAGGGAAAACCCATACCTCTTCTAGATTTGCTGAGTGGGAGAGAGTTTTTTGGGGTGCTAAAGAAAAAGAAATAGGATGATCCAAAATTTACCATAGGAAAAGGGGGGGGGGAATTTGCTGTGGTGCCCCGTTCCCCCTTTTCGGGGAGCACGACTAAGAAATACTTTCGGTATCGTTCGGTCGGGATAGATTGAATCAAGATTTTTTTCCCGTTATAGATTGGCTTCTTCGTAATCGATTCCCATGTTTAGTGGACCGAGTCCCAATGACGGACTAAGCTGCAAAGTCAAGAGGGACCTCTCCGCTGCAAGCTTTCTTGCATCATTTTTGATGTCATATTGTTGCTTTCGTGCTTTCGAATTAGTTTTCAGATTTGTGTTTTCTTGAATGGTTTTGATGGATTTTATTCCTTTCATTTATTGAAATGCACTTTTGTTTCAAGCTTGGAATGAGAAGAAAAGGTATTGATCGGCTGTTTGTGGCAATGTAGGTGATCGTGTAGTAGGCGTCGCACAAACGGAGTCTTGAAGCACCTCTTTCCTTTCCTCTCTCTGCCGACTTGTGAGTGGCTATACTTTGATTAGTTGATCCTTCTTCCAAGTCTTCACACCTAAAATATTTCCCTCTTTATTGTTCCTATCAGACGATACCATAATAACTAGAAGATGTCAAGATAAATGAATAGACTTGGATTACTTTATGCTTGTCAATCAACTTGTGAACGGTTACCTTATTGCATGCTAGTTCGCTTAGAATGTTCTTTCATCGTATTTTAATTCTAGTTAGAACAATATTCTTCTAGTATTATACTATGTATAGAATATTTTTACTATGAGATAAATGATCAGAAATACTATATAATTAGATTATTCCATGTTACTTTTCTTGTGCCTGTGTTGTCTTGAACTGCCTCGATTGATAACTTAGTTTAGACTTTACTTGGTCACAGACAACTTGTGCATAAGGTCTTAGTTCCTGCGGATGGTCGCTGGGGTACTGGCACCGATCCGGTCCGGACGAAACTCCCTGATATTCGCCTGCTTCAAACAGGATGGCCTGTAACGTCCCTGTTTCTTGCGTTGCATGTTATTCCATCCCGAGACTATTACTAGTCCACTATAGAAATGTCCCAGTGATCCCCTCATATATTTAAATAGTACAAGCTAACTATGTCTTCATGGTAGGGAAGGTCATGGTAAGTGTTGTGTAGGTGGTGGAGACGGGCAAGTAAAAGTCACCGAGCGGTGTCATATTTATTTTCAGTAATTTTCCATATCCATTGCTTGCTTGTAACTTGAACTAAGGCAAGATAGAAAGACCAAATAATAACTTGCATGCTTCACATAAATGACGTATTGATTGGTGTAGTTGGGTTAGCTCACCTTTACTAGTGTATTTTGATGTGCTGACCCTCGTTGTAACAGGTTTCCCGTGCCAAGGCGATCCTGCTAGGAGCTAGAGCGACTTCCCAATCCAGTCCACCTATAGGCACGTCCTGATTATGCCATTGAAGAGTGTTTTAAAGTTCCAAGCGCTCGTGCACATACCTTATGCAGCTCTGTGGCATGGCGATAGCTTCACCAGAAGGTGTCTATAGTTTTAAAGTTTTAATAAAATGATGTAATATTTTGGACAACTATCTCATTTTGCGTCTACTTTTGTAAGACTTCAAGGCACCCTTTTATACTTGATCAAGAGTTTTTAACTCATGTTTATTATAAATAAAGAGAACTTTTCTTTGTTTCAATATTGTGTTCAAGTATCTGTGTACTCTTAATATGTACTCGTTATATCAAATACCTTGGCCTTTTGCATTATGCAACCTAGGCACGCACGATATCACGCTCGGGAGACGACTATCGATTCCACGGAATCGGGGCATGACATGTGCTACTGAAGTTTTTATAGGAAAAAAAAGGGAGGGGGAATGCTAGGCTGGGGTTGGGGTTTTTTCGTGGAAAAGGGGCTTTTTCATGGGAAAGGTGAGGAGGATTAGTATTTATGGATTAATTTTGTTTCCATATAAAGATTGTGCCAAATAAGGTTAGGACTTAAGTTAATATTTGACATGAATTGTTATTGTACTCAAATCCAGTAGTAAATATTTAAAGTAAACTTTTGGTATAATTTAAATATTGATTTAAAGATTGATATCAAAAGAATACCAAAGTAAAATCTAATCCGAATATTTTGTTTAATTTATTTTTTGGTAAAAGTAATAAAAAAAATTGTCTAATACTTTTATGTGACGTCAATTTATTTGGTAACTAAAAGAAAACCTTAAGTGATAAGAATTAAAATTTTCTCTTGTGACTAATACTTTTATGTGACATTATTTTTTTATTGTAACTAAAGGAAAACCTTAAGTGACAAATATATTCACTTGTCAGACAAAACTTGTCTTTGACATGAGTAAAAAATTAAAATTTATTTAAGTGACAACATTGAGTGACAACCAATAGAAACATGGTCACTGTATGATTTGACTATGTGACGATAAGTAGCTGTTGTCACAAAATCAAATTAGGAGTGACAAAAAAAATTACTTATCACAAAAATATCCCTTTCAGTGACATGTTTTACCCATGTCACAAATTAATTATCTCGGAAACCCGAATTCTTGTAGTGTTTATAGGTCATATCTTCAGCAAGACAATAGCAAAGGACTTTGTCTTATATAACTAGGATGAGGTGGTACAAAGGAATACAATCATCACATATCATGAATGCCGAGGAGACAAGATCAAGGGAATCACAAAAATAAGAATTTGTAGCCTAAGATAAGAGAATAATGATATGTTCATGAAGTGTCACGACCCGCACCCGGATATTCGGGCACGAGTACGTGGGTACGCCCAGCCTACGCCGCAGCATCGACGGTAGAACACTATCTGGGTCAATTCTAACTAACTAAATATCTCAACAATATATATATGGTACTTGTCAATCATCTTAACCCTAAACAAAGGAACAATATGGTATCTCACAAATGTAACTATACTCAATCACAATGCAAACTAAGGAAGATAAAGCATGAATGAAATAACGAAGAAAGAATCAAGATACAATCCACAAGTCTGAAATAATATACATGCCATGAATCTCAGTAACAGTCTAATACAAGTCCACCAAAATATAAACTAAACCTCCCTAGGCTCTAAAACTAAGTCCTCCTGGTCTCTAGTAGTATCCTCTAATGGTATGCCCTCCTACAGCCCGTAGAATGTAGGAAACTGATCTATGAGCCAATCATCTGAAAAAATATATCCAGTCAGGATTGGAATGAAGTACATACCTCTGAAAGTAGTTTCAAATACATAATCTAGCATATAAAACAGATCATAGAAAAGAATATAAGATAACTAAACAACTGAATAAAAAGAACGAGAGTGAACATGTAATGTACTGGAATAAAGCACAAGCAATATGAATATCTGAATTATAAAGGACATAACTGAAATCTAACTAATGTGCCTCATGATACAAGTTTATTATGTGATCGTTTAGGTTGAACACGAATATAATAAGGTACTCGATTACAAGTGTGGTATATAATCAACATGTACATGAATACACTGGGTCTTTGATCACATAATCAACTCCTACTCTCCCATCCTCAACTAATACCAATGGATCCAATCATAACATGTTACGAACACGAATATGGGCACACTGAACACGAGCAGTGTGTGTACACGAATATAAGCACACTGAACATGAGTAGTGTGTGAACACAAAATATAAATAATCAATACCCAATACACACGATGAAATACATGTGAAGGAGTACCCGCTGAATATGGTAGGAGATAACATGTCCTGACAGGATCCATGTAGTACAAGTCCGTGAAACCACTGTGTCAGAATCAAGTATACAGTTCTAGAACATGAGATATATACACTATTATAAAATAAAAACTAACAGAAAAATGTACTCGCCTGAGGTCCTGAGCAAGGTGTGTCTATCGATGCCCAAGCTGGTGTCACACAAACCTATGTATAGTATATTGCATCAATACAAGATTTTGGAATAAAAATAAGTTAAATTAGTTCAATTCTAGGCCATAAAGCCATTTCTAAGTCAAAACAGTCTAACTAGGTCAAGTCTAGGTCAAACTAGTCAAACTTAGTCAAACTAGCTATTTCTCAGTTTTATAAGTCCATCTCTAGGATATTAGGTCCATACACTAAGTAACTAGGCCACACTAGCTAAGTTAAGATACTAGGATACAAATCAAACACCGTATCACAGGATACACAAGTTTTTAGATATGAAAATACTAAGTTATATATATACACGACAATACATATAGCAATCTTAGCTAACTAACGCAAAGTGGAAACCTTGGCTTTGAACCAATGCATATCTCACCACCTACACACCCATCTTAGTTAACTACCAATGCACTAAACTATGACTAACTTTAACTAAACTACAACAATACTACTATACTAACTTACTACTAACATATCAATACTTATATACATATATATATACATACATACATACATCATACATACATACATACATACATACATACATACATACATACATACATACAGCTACTAGTCTAACAAGTGTATATATATATATATATATATATATATATATATATATATATATATATATATAATTATTAGATAACAATATATATGTAACTATCTAGATAGCAATATGACTAACTAGTTAAATATATACCTATATACTAACTAGATCAATATGCAACTAACTACCTAAACTATCAATAACTAACTAAACTATTAATAAACTACTAGCTAACCCTCTTACCTTGCTGTCCCTACTGCTGTCTTGCGGTTGCTGTGCCTAGTTGCTGCACAGTGCTGCATTGCTTGTTGTGCAGTTGTGGTTGCTGTAGTTGCTGGCTGCTCTTGCTGTAGTGCAGTGGCATGCTGTAGTTGCTCTTGCTAATGGCTGCAGCTAGCTGAAGGTTGCTATTGTGCTTGCTGCAGGCTTGCTGATTGCAGTTGCTGTATTGCTTGCTAGTTGCAGTTGCTGTTGATGCTGCAACATTGCTTGTTGTACTGATGCTGAAGTTGTTGTTGCTGCATCTGCTAGTTTGCTACTTGATGTATGCAGTTGCTGTTGGCTCTTTGAAGCATTGCTGCAGGGGTGAAGGTTGCTGCACAGTTGGATACTGTAGTTGCATTCTGCTGGCTCTTAGATGCTGCTGTAGCTGCAGTAGATTGCTGAGCAGTTGGCTTATTGTATATGCTACTGTGCATTTTGCTGTGTATCCAATGCCCGGCCCTCTTCTCACCTCACTTCACATAACACTCACTCACTCACTCACTCACTCACTCATACTCTATGCACACACACACACACACACACACACATATAAATAAATATACATATCTATACATATATAGATATAAACTCATATAAATATAATCATACATATATACAAATATACTCACATACATATATGCAACCCTCTATGTACGTATATGCAACCCTCTTTGTACGTATATATAAAATCACATACATACATATATATCCGTATATACATATCTATATAATACTATAGATATATATACACATATACACATATCACTACACATATACACATAGCTATATATACATATCTATATAATATGATAGAGATACATATACATATACACACAATTATTATAATATATTATTCTAATAGATAATACCAAGTAAACTTGAATCTAAAATAAAATGAAACAAATACGTGGAGTGCATCACACCCGTATCATACTCATTCTATGATACACTTGCGATATGGCTCCACCACACAACCAAACGTATCCCGAAGGACATGAGCAAGTTTAAAATAGTAATTATGAACAACACGATGGGCTAATTACTCAACTACGTATCCGTATCAAAATATGATATGCTCAAACCCCCATGTCGGAGGAAAACCCCCAAATCAATTGGTATCTCCAAATTATCGGGATACGGCCTATATGTATCCAATTATAGACACGACGCTAGTTATACACAATCAAACACATGTCAATTTGGTCTAATTGACCAATTGACGAACAAAAGATGTGCCAATCTCAAAATTCTACCAAAATTGACACAAAATACCACATAACTTTCTTTATAGGCCTCCTATGAATCTAATTCCAATTCCTATGGGTAGCCTTAGCATATGGGATAGTTTCTAATGATTAAATAATAGATTTAGAGTCCAATTAAAGAAAGAAAATTAAATTGTACATATTGGAAGATGAATTCCCAATAAAATTTACAAATTGAGTAAAAGTAGTCTCCAACTTGTATATCCTTGCTTCCTCCTTGTAGATCCTTGCTTCCTCCTTGTAGATCCTTGTTCTAGTAGCCTCCAATGATGAATAGGGAAGGAATTAGGAAGAAATTTGAGTAGGGATTGGTGTAGGAATGAAGAATTTGGAAGAGAGAAAATTCTAGATCTAGATTTGGAATGACAAATGAGAAGAGTGAGAGAGTCTCTCTTCTTCCTATAGTGGCCGACCCTAGCCCCTCCTCCAAGCTACTATGGAAAGTCCAAAATATCCTTTGGGGCCTCTCATAAAGAAATTAATTTAGGAGGGAAGGTTCTAGTCTAATTGGTTTTACTAATTGATTCATCCCCCTAATGAATGAGCTTACTATTGGGCTCACTTCTAACTAGAATTAAATGTTGATCCATGGGTCTGAACTAAACTAGTTAGGTCCACTACACAAGTCAAAAAATAAATTTAACATCTAACAATAAATAAATAATATAATAAATAATATTTACAAAATATACAATATTTAATATTATATTCAAAAATAAATATTTTTATTTCCCAATTACCAAACTACCTTTAGTTGAAAATTCTACCTACCTTAGAAAATTTTTCTTCTCAAAATTAAGGAAGAACCTAACTACTAAAAGCATTCAATACAAGCAAGAAAGAATTATACCTCCCGGCTCAAACAAATATGGATATCGCTCGCGCATCTCGGCCTCTCGCTCCCAGGTACTCTCCCCTGACGAATGATGCCTCCACGCGACGCACACCAAAGGAATTTTTTGGTTCCTCAGCAACTTCTCTCTCTGATCCAGAATCTCAACTGGCTACTTTGGATAGCTAAGAGTAGGGCCCACCTCGATCTCTGAGTGATCCAACGCATGACTAGTATCTGCCACGCCTATCTCAGCTACGATACGTGAAATACTTTGTGCACTCCACCTAATATAGGTGGCAATTCTAGTCTGTAAACAAGTGCACCGACCCTTTCAAGAATACTGAAAGGTCCGATGAATCGTGGACTAAGCTGTCCGTCTCCACCAAAATAAATCGTACCATATGTCAAAGAAATCATCAAGAAAACCAGATTGCCTACCTAGCACGAAACACAGCCTTAACACTCTAACAAAACAAACAATCATAAGCAATTCAAAACAAAATCTATACCTCAAAGTCCAATGGTCTCCGATGGCTATCGGCCTAATGCCGATGTCTGTCCTGCACCACCTGAAGTCTATCCCTGATGAGCTTCACCTTCTCAGCTGCATCCACTACCATATTTGGTCCAAATAAGGCTCTCTCACCAACATCATCCTATGATAATGGAGTACGATATCTCCGTCCATACAATGCCTCAAACGGTAATATCTTGATACTGGCCTGGTAGCTGAAGTTGTAAGCCAACTCTACCAAGTAAAGATGATCCTCCTAAGAACCTCCAAAATCCAAAACACAGGTGCATAGTATATCCTCGATAGACTGGATAGTCCTCTCTGACTGCTCGTATATCTGAGGGTGATATGCGGTACTGAACTTGAGGTGAGTGCCCAAGCTAGCCTACAAACTCCTCCAAAAGTGGGACATGAAGCGACTATCCCGATCCGAGACTATGCTCATCGGAAATCCATGCAATCTGACTATCTGACACACATACATCTCCGTGAGCTTCTCCGTAGATATACCCACTTTGAAGAGCAGAAAGTGGACTAATTTGGTTAACCTATCTACAATGACCCAAATCGCATCTTTACTTCCTGGAGAACGCGGAAGTCCTAAAACAAAATCCATCGTCACAGGCTCTCATTTCCACTCTAGAATGGGTAAAGGCTGAAGCAATGCACCTATCCTCTGTCTCTCCGCCATTACCTGCTAGAAAACCAAACATCTGGATACGAAGCTAGCTACCTCCCGCTTCATACCATACCACCAAACATGCTCTTTCATGTCCCTATACATCTTATTGGCACTTGGATGTGTAGAGCACTATGATTAATGCACCTCCTGAAGAATCTTCTCGCGTAATGCTCCACTCTGTACACACAATCTGGTACCGTGCCACATTGATCCATCATCTATGATACCGAAGTCCTCTGCTAACCCTATCTGGACCTGTTCTCTAATGCTGCTCAGAGACTCATCTTCGAACTGTGCGGCTCTGATCTGGTCCATCAACTTTGACTGTAGTTGAAGTCCCCACATCTGTGCTGCAACTCCAGGAACTAATACCTCAATGCCCAAGCTATCAAGATCGGCCAACAAATGTCTGTCCTTCATAAAATACATAGCCATTGGATACCTACTCAAGGCATTCGCGACTACGTTGGCCTTCCCTGGATGGTACTACAAAGCAATATCAAAGTTATTCATAAACTCCAACCACCGTCGCTGTCTTATGTTGAGCTCTTTTTGTGTAAACCCATACTTCAAGCTCTTATGATCTGTAAAGATCTCTACCCGCTCTCCATACATGTAGTACTTCCCTAGTTTAAGAGAAAAAATAACTGCTGCTAACTCAAAGTCATAGGTAGGGTAATTCTTCTCATACGGGCGTAATTGTCTGGAAGCATAGGCAATCACCTTCCCGTTTTGCTGCAACACACAACCCAAACCCTTACCCGATGTATCACTGTATATAGAAAATTCTCCTGTCCCTGATAGAATGTCAATATTAGAGCTGTAGTCAACCTCTTCTTTAGCTTCTTAAAAGCAGATTGACAATGCTCAGTCTAGAAAACTTCACATCCTTTCTGGTTAGTCTAGTCATCGCCTCTGCAATCTTGGAAAAATCCTAAACAAATCTCCGAAAATAACCTGCCAATGGAAAAAAACTCTTGATCTCTGCTATTGAACTCGGGGTAGACCACTACTCAACTGCTGAAATCTTCTTTGGATCTACTGAGATTCTGTCTCCTGTAATCACATGCCGAAGGAATTCAACCTTATCAAGGAAGAACTCACACTTTGAAAGCTTGCCATATAGCTTCTCCTTCCTGAGGGTCTCCAAAACTATCCTCAGGTGCTTCTCATGCTCCTTCGAGGTCTTCGAATAAATCAGTATATCATCAATGAATACTACCACAAACTGATCCAAGTACTGATGAAACACCTTATTCATCAGGTTCATGAATACCGCCGGGGCATAAGTCAACCCAAACGACATCACCAAGAACTAAAACTGCCCATACCGAGTCCTGAAAGCTGTCTTCAAAATGTCTTCCTTCTTCACTTTTACCGGGTGGTACCCCGACCTCAAGTCTATCTTTGAGTATACCTTCACTCCGCTCAACTGATCAAATAAATCGTCAATCCACGACAACGGATATTTGTTCCTGATAGTGAGGTTATTGAGTGTCCTATAGTCGATACACATACGTACTGACCGATCCTTCTTTGGTACAAAAAGTACCGGAGTACCCCATGGTGATGAACTGGAGCGGATGAAACCCTTGTCATGCAACTCATCCACCTGCTTCTTAAACTCCGCTATTTTGCTGTTGTTCACTCTATAGATGTGTTATGATATTGGCTCTATACCTGACACCAAATCTATAAAGAACTCCACATCTCTATCTAGTGGCAATCCCGGAAACTCCTCCCGAAAGATATCCATATACACTACAATCAATGGATGTGGCAGTTCCTGCTCTTCTACTAAAGCTCTACAGAAGTCTCCTTCGCTCTGCTGCACTGCTCCTCTGACGAACTCAAACTCTGGCTCTCCTAGCATCTGGAACAAAACTCTGTTTCCTCGATAATCGATACTAGCATGATGTTAACTCAACCAATCAATCCTGAGTATTACATCGTAGCTCGGATAAGGCATTACGAGTAGACATACGCCCAACTCTTGGCCTCCCAAAGAAACTCTCCGATCCTTGCAAATATCACTGACCAGGATAATGCCACCCCCGGTCGTGATCTTGCAAGTCCTCGCCAACGGTTAAGATTCAAGACGATATTTCAGAGCAAAAGATACAGATATAAAACTATGAGAAGCACCAAAATCAAATAAAACATGAGCTAAAAAAGAATCAAGGTAACTGAACCTGAGATAAAATCACCCACTGGCTCCTCCTCTTCGACGGTCAAGGCAAAAGCTCGCCCCTGTCGCTGTTCACCTCTCTGCTTCTGCTCATGCTAAGAGAATTGCTGCTATTGCAGTGTTAGAGGAGGTCCTCTCTGTTGTCCCATTGGTGGTCTTGCGGGTGCTCTCTGTGCCTGAGCTCCTCTCGGAGCTGGATGAGTTGGAACATTAGGACAAGCCCTCAACTGATGGTCTCCTTATCCACAGAATAAGCACTGGCCCAATCTCATCCTGCATGCATCCCATCCATGTCCTTGCTTCTTACATAATATTCAAGGAATATCTGGCCTCTGAATCTGGGGCATCTGATGTGCCGGCGCTCTAGCTGGTCCATGATACTGCTGCCTCGGCTGCTGGAAGTGCCTTTGGTGCTGCTGCTGAAAATGAGACCACTTTATTGGACCCGTGTTGGTACTGGATCCATCTGTGTCCCTCGGCCTCTTAGAGCCAAGCTCTAGATCATCCTTTGCCCGCTGTGCCTGTCTCAGAATCTCCTCAAAAGTGGTGGTAGGATCTCTATTCATATATGATTTGACTTCCCTATTCAGGCCCTTCCTGAACTTCATGGCCCTTCCTCTGGGGTTTGGCCCATCCACAAAGCGACATAATCTATAATACTCTACTACATACTCATCCACCGTCATACCTCCCTTAACAAGGTATTAGAACGGGCTCTCTAGAGATGTCAGAGCCACATCTAGAAAAAACTTTTCCTTGAAGAGCTATTTGAAAGCTTTCCAAGTATGTCCTAGTTCTAAGATCCTGGGGTCCGTCCTGAACCAAGTCAATACAATATCGAATATCATGCTGCCCGCGACGTCTATCCTCAACCTCTCCAAAATCTGCGTCAGCCGCATGTTTCGCTTAATGTCTTCTATCCAATCATCAGCAAAAATGATCACATCGGTGCCTTTAAATTCCTTGGGTCCCATCCTCTTGAAGTCTATGATGGTCCCCGACCTCGGCTGCTGTGGGGTAAGCGGAGGTGGTGTCGTCTGTGACTAGACTAAGGCGGCTCTCTCAACTGCTGCGAGTACAATCTGCCAAGCATTCTCAATGTTCTGCCTCATAACCTCTGGCTGACGCTGCTGCACCTCTATTACCTGCTAAAAAAGCGTGAATATCTGTGTCTGATCGACTACGGATGGTGGGGTAGAAGATCCCCTAAAACTGTCGGCGCTGTCCTCTATACCAGAGGTGAAGCACCTCTGAAAGATACTGCAGAAACGCCCAGCTGCAGAAACTCCCACCTGGATCAGTGAAGCTGACCTCTGGAAAATAGGTGCTGGAACAGTGTCTGATGGTGCTGCCCTCATAGGCGATGAAGTGACTAACCGTGCTGACATGGCACCTAAGCGTTGGGAATGCGTCTTCGGCGGCATCCTGAAGATAGATTGAACAAAGGAATCAATATTGTGTAAGATACGATATCGTCAATGAATGACATATTTTATTCAAAGTAAAGGAAACATTCAATAGATAAGGATATCAAAACTGATTTTTGGAAGTGTTTCCTAGTTGTGATTGAGTAAACTATTAGCCTAAATCCTATTTCCTAAAGCAGGATCGTAGCAGTACTCTAGGCGAGCACTACTACGATATCACTCTACTTGCGACTCTAGACCTACATGAGCCACCACTAAAAATGTGTCAGGACCCGCACCCAGATATTCGGCACGAGTACGTGGGTACGGCTAGCCTACGCCGTAGCATCGACGGTAGAATGCTGTCTGGGTCAATTCTAACTAACTAAACATCTCAATAATATATATATGGTACATGTCAATCATCTTAACCCCAAACAGAGAAATAATATGGTATCTCAAAAATGTAACTATACTCAATCATAATACAAACTAAGAAAGATAAAGCACGAATGGAATAACGAAGAAAGAATCAAGATACAATCCACAAGTCTGAAATAATATATATGACCTGCTCAGTCTCTGGAACTAAGTCCTCCTGGTCTATAGGAGTATCCTCTAATGGTATGCCCTCCTGTGGCCCGTAGAATGTAGGACACTGATCTATGAGACAATCATCCAGAAAAATATATCCAGTCAGGATTGGAGCGAAGTACATATCTCTGAAGCAGTTTCAAATACATAATCGAGCACATAAAATAGATAATATAAAAGAATATAAGATAACTAAACAACTGAATAAAAAGAACGAGAGTGAACAGGTAATGTACTGGAATGAAGAACAAGCAATAATGAACAGGTAATGTACAGAAAAATATATGTAATATAAAAAAAAACTGAAATCTAACTAATGTGCCTCATAATACAAGTTTATTATATAATTAATTTAGTTTGAACACGAAAACAATAAGGTAACTCGATTGCAATGGATCCAATCATAATCAGTTGTGTACCAATGGATCCATAATCAACTCCTACTCCCCATCCCCAACTATTACCTTGGCTTTGAACCAGTCTGTGAAACCACAGTATCAGAATCAAGTATATCGTTCTAGAACATGAGATATATGCAGTATTATAAAATAAATAATAACAGAGAAATGTACTCACCTGAGGTCCTGAGCAAGGTGTATCTCTCGATGCCCAAGCTGGTGTCACACAAACCTATACATGGTATATTGTATCAATACAAGGTTTTGGAATAAAAATAAGATAAACTAGTTCAATTCTAGGTCATAAAGCCATTTCTAAGTCAAAACAGTCAAACTATGTCAACTCTAGGTCAAACTAGTCAAACTTGGTCAAACTAGCTATTTCTAAGTTGTATGAGTCCATCTCTAGGATATTAGGTCCATACACTATGTAACTAGGCCATACCAACTAAGCTAAGATACTAGGATACAAATCAAGCACCGTATCACAGGATACGCAAGTTTTTAGATATGAAAATACTAAGTTATATTTATACAATATAATACATATAGTAAACTTGGCTAACTAATGCAAAGTGGATACCTTGGCTTTGAACCAATACGTATCTTACCACCTACACACCCATCTTGATACTCAAACCTAATACCTTGAGTATCCACCAACACTTTGACATTACCTTGGTATCACAAGGTAATTCAAATCCTAATAGATAGTTAACTACCAATGCCTTAAACTATAACTAACATTAACTAAACTACAATAATACTACTATACTAACTTACTACTAACATATCAATACTTAAATACATATATACATACATACATACATACATACATACATATAGCTACTAGTCAAACAAGTATATATATATATATATATATATATATATATATATATATATATATATATATATATATATATATATATAACTATTAGATAACAATATATATGTAACTATCTAGATAGCAATATGACTAACTAGTTAAATATATACCTATATACTAACTAGATCAATATGCAACTAACTAACTAAACTGTCAATAACTAACTAAACTATTAATAAACTACTAGCTAACCCTCTTACCTTGTTGTCCCTGCTGCTGTCATGATATTGCTGTGCCTAGTTGTTGCACAGTGCTGCATTGCTTGCTGTGCAGTTGAGGTTGCTGCAGTTGCTAGCTGCTCTTGCTGCATTGCAGTGGCATGCTGCAGTTGCTCTTGCTAATGGCTGCAGTTAGCTGAAGGTTGCTGTTGTGCTTGCTGCAGGCTTGCTGATTGCAGTTGCTGCATTGCTTGCAACCTGCAGTTATTGTTGATGCTGCAGCATTGCTTGCTGTACTGATGCTGAAGTTGCTGTTCTTGCATCTGCTAGTTTGCTACTTGTTGTATTCAGTTATTGCTGGCTCTTTGAAGCATTGTTGCAGGGGTGAAAGTTGCTGCAGGGGTGAAAGTTGCTGCACAATTGGCTACTATAGTTGCATTCTATGGGCTCTTAGATGCTGCTGTAGCTGCATTTGATTGCTGAGTAGTTGGCTTGTTGTATATGCTGCTGTGTATCACGCTGTGTATTTGATGCCCGACCCCCTTCTCACCTCACTGCACACAACACTCACTCACACTCACTTACTCACTCACACTCTATCCGCGCGCACACACATACACACACACACACATGTATAAATATATATACATATCTATACATATATAGATATACACTCATATATATATATATATATATATATATATATATATATATATATATATATATATATATATATATATATATATATATATAAATATACTCACATAAATATATGCAACCCGCTATATATATATAAAATCACATACATACATACATATATATCCATATATACATATGTATATAATACTATAGATATATATACACATATACACATATCACTACACATATACACATAGCTATATATACATATCTACATAATTTAATAGAGATACATATACATATACATATACACACAATTATTATAATATGTTATTCTAATAGATAATACCAAGTTAACTTGAATCTAAAATAAAATAAAACAAATACGTGGAGTGCATCGCACCCGTATCACACTCATTCTATGATACGCTTACGATACGACTCCACCACACAACCAAACATATCTGAAGGACACGAACAAGTCAAAAATAGTAATTATGAACAACACAAAGAGCTAATTACTCAACTACGTGTTCGTGTCAAAATATGACATCCTCAAACCCCCGTGTAGGAGGAAAACCCCCATACGGTGATGTTCATTTTAACATCCGAAGATGATCAGTCGGAGGTAGTGGGTTCTGATACATTGTACTTGACACCTGGACGTTTATATTACGTTGCTTTCCTGCCAGGCAAGTATACCTTGCAATTGTATTGTGATTTATATTCCATACGGTGCATACATTTTATTTATGTTGTTATTTAGTTCATATATTTTAACTGCTATATAAACTGCGCATCCAAGAATAACTTGGGTGCAACGACGGTGACGTCGTATTTTATCTTTATTATATATTATGCATGTTGACCTAGTTTTATGTGACCACCCAATTATCATGAGCAATTCTTATGTTTTATTGGCCGTGACACAGTTGTTACACAAGTGTGAGTATCATGTAGGACACGTACTTGCATGACGGATTGCCCACCTGTGACTATAGGGCGTACGACGGATAGGGATAACTGCTGATAGAATTGCATAATTTGAAATCTTGGAAGTCATTAGAGATGCCATCGTGTCATGGATATGGCATGAATAGAGCATGGGTGGGGAGAATAACAAGTAAGGCATTTGGGATCCTTATGTAACCCGTATGCTCCGTCGGAGATGCGTGGTCAGATGACCCTTATATTATATATCTACAAGCGGCCTCTGATGTTCAAAATACGTCATACTTTTAGGTCCCTAATTCTCCGAGAGAATCATACCAATCCCATTTTAGCCAGATAGCCCACGTGTTGGAAAGTTGTTCTCAAAGTGCATTCACATAGACGGTTAGGCGACCCTTGGATTTTTATATTTAGTACTTTATTGGCATGTTATTTTTGTATCTTGTTACGTCCCTCTGAGGACCTGGTCCACTTCCAGGTGTAGACGGACAGGACTATCCGCAGGAGTACTGACCCGAACCAGACGCTTCATACCAGATTGAGGAGGTCTTACCTTCGGAGTACCCCTGATTCTTCACAACTGATGGATATTTTAGTTGCTATTCTTTTATTGACATTTAGCTTATATTGGAGTTTTGATCTCTTTTCTTATTTATTTTTTGGTATTGTCGACTGGTTGTGGATTTGTTTCTACCCGACTATCATTTTTTGGTACTTCTTATTTGAGATTCACTTTTTATTTTTTATTTGTGTTGTGGATAAGATATAGTTTGCGTATGACTTATGTTGACAGTTTATTCTGGAGAAGCCCCACTACAATTATTGTGGGAAGCGCGGGCACATTACGAGAGACTGTCGGCTTCGCTTAGGACAGTGTATGAAGTATGGTTCCGGACAGCATATGGCCAGAGACTGTCGAGTGCAGTAGACATTGACGCTACCACCGCCAATACAGAGGCCGGCACTTCCAGCACTGAAGCACCTCAACAGATGACTAAACCAGGAGCAGGAGCACCTCAACCTCCAACAGCCGGAGGATTTCAGCGAGGACCACCGCTACCTACTCAGGAGGACCAGTTTGCAAGGTCCAGGCAGGGACTACCTAAAAGGACTGAATAGGCTTTTGCATTAGAAGTTGATGACATAGAGCCGGAGATTGATGTTATAGCAGGTATTACTCTTGTTTCTACTTTTTCTGCTGTGACATTATTTGATACGGGAGCCACACACTCGTTCATATCTTCTAGTTTTATTGCCAAGCATAATATTGCCACTACAATATTGCCTACTTGTGTTAGAATTCTCACCGGGGAAGGAGTTGTACTAGTTAACCGGGTTTGTAGATCTTGTCCTGTAGTGATTCGTGGCAGAGAGACGAATTTATGACTCTTAGTCTTTCCCATGCCAAACTTTGATGTTGTACTTGGGATGGACTGGCTAAGCAAGTACCACGCTTTCTTTGACTGCTATGGAGAAAGCATTCTTTTTAAGGTATTAGGCCAGCCGAAACTCGAGTTTGTACGGGGATCCACAGAAGTTCTTGATGGTGTTCAGCTTGTAATGGATGGAGTTATTATCATCCTTTCATTTCAGAGTTCCAAGACGTCTTTCTAGACGAATTCTCAGGACTACCTCCGGACAGAGACGTGGAATTCTCGATTGAGTTGACACCAGGAGCAGCACCCATAGCGTCATATGTTTACAGATTGGCGAAGAAGGAGATGGACGAGCTGAAAGCACAGTTAGAAGAATTAGAGAAGAAAGGCTTCATCCAGCCAAGTGCATCACCCTAGGGAGCACCAGTGTTGTTTATACCAAAGAAGGATGGGTCAGTGTGCCTGTGCATCGACTACAGAGTCTCAAATATGTTGACTGTGAAGAATAAATATCCATTGCCATGCATTGACGACTTATTTGATCAGCTTAGTAGAGCCAAGGCATTCTCGAAGATAGTGTCACGCCCTAGTCCCAAAATATGTAGGACTAGGAACACGTAAGCATGCCAGCCGTATGTATATGGCAACTCTAATATATGAAAACCATAACACATTTGTACATTGTATTATGAACAATAATTCATAAGTGGTATAGACTATCTCAAGTCACAAGCATAATCTAAATCTCATCAACAGAAAATTATAGATAAATAAATAACCAATAACCATGTAACTAAATCTTAATATGAAGTATCTAAGGATGATAGTCGGGTGAAAACAAATCCACTACCAAACTAGAATATAAGATAAACAAAACAATATAAGTACATCAACTAATAATCATGAGGCTCAAAGAGAAGACCTCCTCAAAATATAAGTAGCAAGCCATGATCCGCGCATCCTGCTAAGTCATGAATATCTATACTTGGAAAGGGACCAGGTCTTCAGAGGAACATAACAAGATACATAGAAGCATGCCAATAAAGTACTAAAAATAAACATCCATTGGGTCGCCTAACCATCTATGTGAATGTAGTTTGAGAACAACTTTCCAATGCGTGGGCTATCTAGCTAAAATAGGATTGGCATGATTCTCTGGAAGATTCAGGGGCCTAAAAAGCATATCGTGTTTTGAACGACAAAGGTTGCCTGATAATATATAATATATAGTGGTCATCACGACCGCGCATCTCTGGCAGAGCGTATGGGTTACACAAGGAAAGTGCAACGGAGCCAAAACGCCTTACTTGTTATTCTCCCCACCCCATGCTCTAAGCATGTCATATCCATGACACGATAATACCTCTAATAACTATCAAGTCTCTTAGCATGCAATTTCTAACAGTAGTTATCCCTAACGCACGTCCCATACGTACAGAAGGCCAGCCTATCACGCAAGTCCGTGTCCTACATGAGACTCACACTCGTGTAATAGCTGTGTCATGGCCAATGAAACCTAATGATGCTTCAAAATTATATGGTGGTCTCATAAAACAAGGTCAATGCATATACATAATAAAAATAGATCACGATGCCACCGTCGTTGCACCCAAGTTTTCTTGGACGCGCAGTTTATATAGTAGTTAAAATATATTAACTAATAAGAAGAAATAAGATGCATGCAACATATGGAATATAAATTATAGTACAATGACAATGTATACTTGCCTGACAAGAAAGCTGCGTAGTACCAATAACCTGCTTCTGAAGTCTCGCAGAATAATCCGATAGGTCCTATAAACATATAATATAATACAATACATCATCAGCCATTACACTAGCATATACATAACCATAATTACACTGAACTCAGAGGGTACGCTAGGGGTGATACTGGTCAACTAACATGGTCAACTGTGCGTCTAATTACGCGGGTGTCCTATATTAAATGCTGTATCAAAAATTCGATAGTCAACTAACATGTGTCTAAGCCAGTACGTTAATGTACACAAGGCAGTCAACTAACATGTTCTTAGGGTTACTTGGTCAAACATAAATATGGAATATCCATAATTAACCTAGGATCTCACAGCAATATATTATAGTCATAATTATTATTTAGCATCTAATTACCTACTTATATATATATATATATCTCCATATGTTCATATTTATATATCAAACTAATATTACGTGCATACGCACTCATTTGTACGAGCACACTAGGTTAACTGACACGGTCTGCAATCACACCAACCAACTAACCTGAACCAATATGCTAAAACCCTATACTATTCACACAAGCACACATAAAATGAAAGAAGAGGGACAGGTTCGAACCTTGGGGTTAGTGTGTACGCACGGGAATCAGGGTGACTGCTGCAGGTTATTTTCGGTGAGGGTGACGGGTCCACGATGACGACGATGATATCAATATTGATGATGATGATGAGGGTAATGATGATTGGTGACGACGATTGTGATGATGATTGAGGTTATGATGATGATGATGTAGGTTATGATGACGATGATGATAATGGTGATGGTGATGATGATGATGAGATGAAGAGATGATGATTAGGTGATGATAATGTTGATGATGAAGGTGATGATGATAGGAATGATGAGAGGATGATGATGATGGTGATTAGGGTTAAGGTAATGGTGGTTAATGGGATGATGATTATAATGATGATGAAGATTATGATAATGGAGATGATGATTATGGTGATGATGAAGATGATAATGGTGATAATGATAGGGATAGATAAAGAACAGGGATGACCGAAGGCTTCAGGCGAGGAGGAGGAGGAGTCGAGTCAGGCAGAGGAGATGGGTTCGTCGAGGCGAGTCAAGGGGGAGAGAAGAGGGTGGCTGTGTTGATAGTGTTCAGCGGTCTGCGCCACAGGGGTCTCGACGGTGGAGTGGTCAGGAAGTCGACGAGGGGTACAGGGTCAGGCGATAATGGCGGGACTGTACTGGTGGACGACAGAGGAGAACGTGGGGACAGTGTTTATGGTGTTTCAGTTGTGGAGAGGAAGGAGAGAACGACGGTGCTGCTCAGTCGGTGCTTGGTGCAGGCGAGCGGGGTCATGGTCTCGGCCGGCGGGTCTGCAGTTATTGGCGGGGGAGGCGATGGTGGTAATGGTGGTGTAGATGGGCTCAGGCGAGTCGGGGGATGGACAGGGAAGATAAATTGGGTAGTGGAGACTGGTGGCGGGCAGCGGTGGTTCAGCGGGTTGGGGTGGCTCTCAGCGTGCTCAAGCGACTTCCGGTGAGGCTGCTCCGGCAGTTGGAAGGAAGGAGATGGTGAACAGGGAAGGGAGAGGGGTGTAGTCGTCTAGGTTAAGTTTTTTAGGGGATGGTGAATGAATAAAAAGAAAAGAAAAAGTTATATTTATATGTATATAGAATAGGGTTGGGGGTTGACCTAGGTAGTTGGGTTGGTCAATATCCTACTTGGGATGGGCTTGGCTTCACATGGGGATGTTTGGAGGGCTAGGATTTGTATTGTTTAAAATGCATGGCTAGGATTAGATGAGGGGTGATGTTGTGTGTTGCACATCCCAAAAATCATGGAGAAAATTCATATAAAGGAAAAATGGGTTTTTTTATGTGTTGTGTCCAATGGTGTGGACACCTTAATGTATTTTTGCATAAAAAGTGCCAGACAATTAGAAAATTGCAGAAAGATAGAAATTGGATTAAATTAATTTAAATTAATGCAAATCGTGTTCTAAAATTAATTAGATGTACATGGGGCTAAAATTAGGTGGGATACAAGTGTCATGGACACAAAAGACTCAAAATAGAATATTGTCATAATTTGGGTTGTACACAACGGGTCAAGATTGTGTCTCCAATTTTGATTGGAACGCACAAAGATACAAAATTTAATTTATTTAGAATTAAGTGTAAACGTCTACGACGAATATTGTGTGACTAAAATATAGCACAAGAGAGCATAATTATAAGTTACACAAAGGTCCGGATAGATGACTGTCATGTCTAGGACAAGGATGTGAAATTTATAGGAAGGCAATGGCTAGTGAGGTGCTCCAATTATCGAAGCAACGGTAAGGTGCACTAAGTAATATAAATATTGTAAAAATTATCTAAAACACCATGTTCTATTTCTAATTGGATTCAAACTAGCCCTAGTCTCTCTATCTAAGCCAAGTAGGCCTAATTTTGGTCGAGGGGGTTTACAATCTACCCATCTTAAAACAATTTCGTCCTCGAAATTAAAATAAGGCATGGTTTCCTCTATCTAATCTTACTTGATCACAATCTAAAAGAAATTTATCTCAAGTTAGCAATGCAAATTCTACCCAACTTAGAATTTACCTATCTATCACATAAGACTATACCTTTAAGAAAAACTTCTCAATTATTTAATCGTGTTATTCAATCCTCAAAATTTTTTAACACACCAAATATATCATATATGCTATGCCCTTAATTATGAAAAATAGTCATCAAGTAATGTGCTTTGCCTATGGGGTATATCTAGCACTCTCTGTGTATCAAACTTATACTAAACACAAGGTTTTATCTTTCTAAAATAGGAGAAGATGGAGAACAACAATAAGGAATTCAAGGTAGAGGTGATAGAATACAAGTACGACGTTCAAGAAGATTAAAAAATTCAAAATAAGAGTTGTCAAGGCAGTTGTGGATTAAAATCCTATTTTGGTATACCTGTTCACATGCTCATATTAGTACAGTTATGTAACCGATGAGATATGTTCGAAGATGTCTAAGGGCAAGTATATTTGTCTACTAGTTGACTATATATCTCAATCCACGTAAAGTAGTCATGCGAAGAGCGAACCAAATGCACTAAGGTTGATCAGACCGTAATACACCGATTTTGATTAGACAATATATTAGTGTATGCATCCAATAATACATATATCATGAACAAGCTCGATAGAAGAATAAGCTTGCAAAACTAGGCTATGATAGCGGCATAAGTCAAGGTAGTACAGAAAATATAAATACGCTGGATTATGATGAAAGAAGTTACAAAATAATTCAAGCTTCTCGAGAAGATAAAACTCATCTGGTGTTGTGCCTCTACAATTGCCATACTAACTCCTTATTTAAGTCTCTAGTCGACCAATGTAGGTATGGGCCTCTAAGTTCTACAGTCTGGATAAATACTATCTTCTTATGGAAGCCTATAGTTAATGTCATTCAGTCACACTTCATTAATGAGTCAGGTGGACTATGTGATATTATGTTGTGAGGCATACTACCCAAAAATAATTAACTAATACTGTAACTGCATTTATGGGTTTCTACAAAATAATATTGTCCTTGTAGATAAAGTATAAACTCTTATTGGGGTATACGAGGAAAATATCTTGGTACTTATTAGGGTATCATATTGCATTATAAAACTCCATAGGTAATGGTCATCTTAAGTCTCAATTATAGTGCTTATAGAAAAAAGTGTTAATACTAAGAACGGAGAAGTTACTGGCTCTTACGTGAAAGAGGATGTAACCTATATGGAGATATGGGTACAATTACGTGATTTGAAGCTAAGGGATAATCATCAAGTAACAATCTAAAAGAAACAACTCAAACTATCATGTTCTAACTACCAAGCACAGAATTTCAAAATTTATAATTACAACTATAATCCTAGCAAACTATATATCCTAACATAAAAAAAAATCACTTGGCCTACAATCAGAAGGGTTAGGGGGTACAAATTGAAAGATGAAGAAAAAAACATAATTAGTCGTCGCACAAATAACGAGCGTTAAGGTTTCAGAGGAACTAGACATAAAATTAAATAGAGAGACTCTTGATAATATCATAGTTTCCTAAGGAGAAGTGGTATGCTAGTTTCTATGTTCGAGGTATGATCAAGGGAATTGTTATATTCATTCCTCTTGGCTTCCTAAGGTACTATTTTGCTAATATCAAGATATGAATCTAATTTATAGTTCTTTAATACTATCTCACTATGAAAGTTAGGTTTAGTACTCGGATTTCTATTGGTTCCTTAATACTAGAGTCATACAATATGGTTAAATTTCTAACTAACTCTAGTAGTGTCTATACTACTCTCAAGTCCTTCATAAATATATCAAGGAATAATGGTCAAGTAATCTATAGGTAAGGAATGCTAGGGCTCATTAAGTATTCTAAACTTAGTGATGTGTCAATATTCTAGTTGTATTCTTAGTTGGATTGTTACCCTAATTATTATCCTAAAAACAAGGATTCATATATTCTAGTAAAAGGCTATTCTCAAGGAACTATTAGGGAAGCACATGAATCGAGCAGGATGCATTTATTCAAATAGAACAGATTGAAAGAAATGCGAGTTATAGAATTTAGAACAGAAATGAAGAGAAAATTCGAACATGTGGATGAGATCCTATAGTCTAATCCTATTTACAGGCTTGCTCGGTACAGTAACGTAACCGTGACAATATTCTCTCGACCTGCATGGGCCACCACTAAAAATATGTCATGCCCCAGTCCGAAAATACGTAGGACTAGGAACACGTAAGCATGCCAGCCGCCAATATATGGAAACCATAACACATGCGTACGATGTATTATGAAAAATAATTCACAAGTGGTATAAACTATCTCAAGTCATAGGCATAATCTAAATCTCATCCACAGAAAATTATAAATAAATAAATAACCAATAACCATGTAACTAAATATCAATATGAAGTATCTAAGGATGATAGTCGGGTGGAAACAAATCCACTACCAAACTAGAATATAAGATAAACAAAATAATATAGGTACATCAACTAATAATTACGAGGCTTGAAGAGAAGACCTCCTCGAAATATAAGTAGCAAGTCCTGATCCGCGCATCCAGCTAAGTTATGAACATCTATACCTAGAAAGGGACCAGGTCCTCAAAGGGACATAACAAGATACATAGAAGCATGCCAATAAAGTACTGAAAATAAACAACCATTGGGTCGCCTA
This sequence comes from Iris macrosiphon, assembly GCA_036927795.1. NCBI lineage: Eukaryota > Viridiplantae > Streptophyta > Magnoliopsida > Asparagales > Iridaceae > Iris > Iris macrosiphon. Next base: position 1,000,853 of record JAYESA010000039.1, on the reverse strand, counting down.
ACCATCTAAGTGAATACAGTTTGAGAACAACTTTCCAACGCGTGGTCTATCTGGCTAAAATGGGATTGGCATGATTCTCTGGGAGATTCAGTGGCCTAAAAAGCATGTCGTCTTTTGAACGACAGAGGCCGCCTGATAATATATAATATATAGTGGTCATCACGACCGCACATCTCCGATGGAGCGTTCGGGTTACACAAGAAAAGTGCAACGAAGCCCAAACTCTTTATTGTTCTTCCTACCCCATGCTCTAAGCATGTGATATCCATGACACGATAATACCTCTAATAACTACCAAGTCTCTTAGCATGCCATTTTTAACAGCAGTTATCCCTAACGCACGTCCCATACTTACAGGAGGCCAGCCTGTCACGCAAGTCTGTGTCCTACATGAGACTCACACTCGTGTAACAGCTGTGTTACGGCCAATGAAACCTAATGATGCTTTCAAATTATGTGGTGGTCTTATAAAACTAGGTCAATGCATATACATAATAAAAATAGATCACGACGTCACCGTCGTTGCACCCAAGTTTCCTTGGACGCACAGTTTATATAGCCGTTAAAATATATGAACTAATAAGCAGAAATAAGACACATGCAATATATGGAATATAAATTACAGTACAATGGTAACGTATACTTGCCTGACAAGAAAGCTGCGTATTACCAATAACCTGCTCCTGAAGTCTCGCAGAATAATCCGATAGGTCCTATATACATATAATATAATACAATACAACATCAGCCATTACACTAGCACATACACAATCATCATTATACTGAACTCAGAGAGTACGTTAGGGGTGACATTGGTCAACTAACAGGGTCAACTGTGCGTCTAATTATGCGGGTGTCCTATATTAAATGCTGTATCAAAAATCAAATAGTCAACTAACATGTGTCTAAGCCTGTACGTTAATGTACACAAGGCAATCAACTAACATGTTCTTAGGGTTACTTGGTCAAACGTAAATATGGAATATCCATAATTAACTTAGGGTCTCACAGCAATATATTATAGTCATAATTATTATTTAGCATCTAATTACCTACTTATATATAATATATATATATATATATATATATATATATGTTCATATTTATATATCAAACTAATATTACGTGCATACGCACTCATATGTACGAGCACACTAGGTTAACTGACACGGTCTGCAATCACACCAACCAACTAACCTGAACCAATATGCTAAAGTTCTACACTATTCAGACAAGCACACATAAAATGAAAGGAGAGGGACATGTTCGAACCTTGGGGTTAGCGTGTACGCACGGGAATCGGGGTAATTGCTGCAGGTTATTTTCGGTGAGGGTAACGGGTCCACGATGACGACGATCATATCGTTGTTGATGATGATGACGAGGGTAATGATGATTGGTGACAACGATTATGATGATGATTGAGGTTATGATGATGTAGGTTATGATGTTGATGATGATGATAGTGATGGTGATGATGATAATGAGATAATAATTGTTTGATAATAAACGAAAGAAATAAAACAAGGTTTATACAAAACCCTTTCTTAGGTTTACAAACAAGAAGTACTATTAATCCTATACGAGGATGTTAAGTATAAATTTTAATCTGGGTAAATATTGCTATAGGAGTCTGATCTGCAGTCGATCACTTTGTCCCTTGGACCACACGATGATGAAGAAGTGCTGTAGAAGAAGGAGATGTTTCAAAGATTGCAAGAGGGAGTGGATGCTCGATGCCAAAATCGTCGATCGCTACTCTCTGTCTGAGCTCTTCTCTCTTTGTTCTTCGATTTCTTTTAACTTTTTCCAACTTTTGTTCGACCTTTATTTTTGACCTTCGACCTCTGTCAATAGAGGTCTCTATTTATAGGGTTTTCGTGACAGTAACCGTCCAGTCAGCATAAAAGCCGGATAGAGGAGAGTATGGCACTTTCTATGTGGCGGTTATAATAACTGCCACCCACGTATAGATGACCTTCTGAGTAAGCGTGTGATACGTGTCCCATTAAGGGATAATGCGTATAACTGCTGCAAAGATCACGGCATGCGAGCCACGTAGGTAACTGCCCCTTGCATAAAAAAGGTTGGCGTAGAAGCCAATAACTGTCACCATGGCGTAGAAGCCAAATAGTTGTCAGGTTGGCGTAGAAGCCAAATAGGCATAGAAGTCTTGTAGGCGTAGAAGCCTGATGCTGCATGGATAGGTAGCTAGCATAAAAGATAGCCGATCTTCCTTCTTTGACTGAGGCCTTGAGCGTATTCTGGACCAAATAACCTTATCACGCAAAATGCAAATATAGCCTGAGTTGGCATATTTCAAGGAGATAGCGTACAGCGTGCTCCCTATAGCTGAAAGTAGCCCGAAAGCGTATTTCAAGGAGATAGCGTACAACGTATTCCTATAGCTAAAAATAGCCTGATGGCGTAATATGCAGAGGTGATGATGTGGACGTATTAACCGTAATTATGGCTCGCCTAGTCTTTAAAAATATAACCAAATCTCATGCAGAGATCTGCCACCATTCTGAGCATTAAATGCAGAGACGTGCCTCGAGCTCTGTACGAAGATCTGCAACAATTCTGAGCATTAAATGCAGAGACGTGTCTCGAGCTCCGTACGAAGAGTAGCTTTTGACGTGGCAGTTCGTTTTGTCTTCTGCTGAGCGTAAAAGCTCACATCTGCCTGTGTAAAACTAGGTAGCGTATTCCCTTGTATGCGTAACAACACTTTTGTATCAGGGAAACATCACTAAACGACGGTTTGGGTCTCTGTGCCGCATCATCATTACAGCCGTCGTCTGGATAGCTGTGCAGTACTTGTTGTCAGGAGTCAGGTTCACTGCATAATCTGACAGGTTTGTTCGAGGAATACGAAGCGTTCCTCGTACGCTTCCATGCTGTATGAAAAGCGGATGAGTTTTACGCCATAAAGGCGGTATAACACCCTTTTTACGCTGAAGCAGCCTGGAAATACTGCATTACGCGAATTGTCTTGGAGCTTATATTTTACGCTGTACTAGTGATAAAGCTCTGTTTGTACGCCGATGGCTCTGAAATTATGTTTTACGCCGCCCAGCATTGAAATACTGCGTATAACTCTACAGCATATTTTTCATGCTTCTACAAGACCCCCTTCAAAGTTTTTAAATTCCTCGTAATTTGAAATACTTTGAATGAAGCATGAAACAGTCAAGTCTGACTCATTCCTCGAGGCTGATTTCTTGGCAGATTTTTGGGGATTTGTTAGGATTCGGTGTGTTCTCTTTTGCCTATATAAAGGCTGAGGAGTTAACCTGTTCCTCCCATATTTTCTTCACCACACAGAGATGATTGCCGGAGTTCGTCGGGTCAACTTGAGGAAAAATAAGACCATGTTCTTCCAGCATGTAAGGAGCCGAAAAAGAAGGCATCTTCGAGCAAATGTCCTCTGCAACGATGGATCATGGAAGGATATCATAGCTTTCTTTGCTCGGGATAATCAGCAATTTCATATGGCGATTCGTCCAGGAGAGAGGAAGGGTCACATTCGACCACACAGCTTGCAAGCTGTATTTTCTTCCGTTGTTCGTGGACGAGGGCAGACAAACTAGCCCTGTCTTCCAGTACTGAGTTGGGTCTAACACCTTAACTCAATCTGTCATGGCGTATGGAGGATGGGCTCTTAAATAATTTATACAGGCCCAATTATGTATCCTCCCGCCATTAATCATTTTCTTGTTCATCGACTGTGGAAGTCGATGAACTGCTGTAGAAGACGGATAAAGATCTCCCCCAATGCGAGAACCTGACAGAACAGATTCTGGGCGTGATCTTTAATGAAAATGAGAAATCCTTTGTAGATGGAATTTCCCTCATATGTAATCATGAAATCATGAAGATAAAAAACCCGATGTAGACTGGATTTCCCTCATATGTAATCATGATTTAATAAAATCGTCTTCTTTTGCGCATCTGATGATTTGCCATATTTTTTGTTGTGATGAAGTCTGAATATGTGTAGCTTTGACACGTCTGAATAAACTTTACGCTGACTCTGATAGAAAGAGTATTTGGTCCCGTCCTGTCTTTTATGCGTAACTGAGGACGCGTAGAAAACTGCTTAGCATTTAAGTCGAATATCCGAATTGTCATGCTATTTTGAACGAGGGATTACGTAGAATTCTGAACTTGTCACTTCTCTAATAAGAAAAATTCTTGTTCAGACCATCATCTTCAAGAATGATTTCCCGAAAATCCCTTGAAATAGGGCAAAAAATGGCTGTCTAAACTGAGTCGCCATCTTGAACTGTAGAGAAAATATTCTGACTGGATTTTGGATGAACTTCCAATCGACCCAAGAAGAAGAGTTATTTTCAATGCTGAACTCTGTATACTTTGGATACTTGGGATATTTTGAGGCCAAGAAGGAGTATCTTCTACGTGAACCCTTATAGTTTGCCGTCATGAGAATTGTTCAGATATACGCATACTTTGGCCTACGTATTTTAAGATATGCGGAAAGTCATAGATCTGTAGTGTTGATGAGCATAAAATTGTAACTTTGTAGCCTCTCAAGCGTAAAAACTGCTGAGCATAAGAGCATCCGAGCGTAGAACTGTAGATTTATAGCCTCTAAAAAGAAAACTTCCAAGCGTGAAGTCATAGATTTGTCGCCTCTGAGCGTAAAAAGCTTCTGAGCGTGAAATCATAGATTTGTAGCCTCTGAGCGTGAAGTCGTAGGTTTGTAGCCTCTCGAGCGTAAAAGCTGCCGAGCGTAAAAGCATCCGGGCGTAAAACTGTAGACTTATAGCCTCTAAGCGTAAAACCGTTGATTTGTAGCTTCCCGAGCGTAAAAAGCTCCTTAGCGTAAAATCACGAATCTGCTCTGCACGAAAACTTTTTGAATTCGCTGACTGTCCACCTTCCCTGAGTAATAGGCTGACGTAGTCCCCAATCATAACCGAAATATTAAATATCAGATTTGGTTAGGGATTCGAGGAGTCCATCTGAACTCTATAAATACCCCAAGGCTTTCAGAGAGAAGACTCTTCACCTGTCTTTTGTAAAAGAAAACCTTCATCTCTTTGAGCATTCTGAGCTTTTAGCAATGGCACCAAAACCAATCTTCTCCTCTAAGGGAAAGAAGGCTGCCTCCTCTTCTCGCTCCTCTGCCCAAGCAAGAACTACTCCCGTCGGGCTGGGCGATCCCCGCTCTAAACGAAGTATCCCACCGACGAGCTGTGCACCGGCCGTTATAGGTAAAGCTTTTTGGGATGACAAGAACGAAGAAAACCCTTCGCACACGTTGTACGTGAATGTGCTAGGTCATCTTCTGTGCTGATAGCCTCTTCGAGGAAGATGATGCACAGAGATGTTTCATCTTTTACGCCCATATTTCTAATGTGTCAACGTAAAAACTCCACCTTTTCGCAGTCTGGCGTAAAAGCTTTGACTGTCAAAATTTGGCGTATACTACAAACTTTGAATGTTGCGCTCTGGATGAAAATTCTGACATAATAACTCAAACTTTGGCAATCTGGCATAAAACACAGACTGTCAGATTTTTATGTATACTGCAAATCTTGAATTTTACGCCTTGTAATGAGATTCCAATATAAAAATCAAGTTTTTACAGTCTTGGCGTAAAAGCACAGACTGTTGCTCTTTGGCATAAGCTGCAAGATTGTGAGATCTAGTATAGAAACTGACGTGTTTTTCTTGTACTTTGTAGTTAACTTGCATGTATCTCCGTTGGCTAAGGTGATGGGTTCTGTTGCTGGGATGCTGCACTCCAATTACCTCGAGGATTTGTCCCATGTGACATTTTCTATTTCTGGACCCCAATATCCTGAAGGAAGGGGAATCCTGATATCATCTCAAGGAGAGCGAATGCTGTTGAGCATGATCAACGGAGAGCCCCTGGCGTATATAGATGGGGCATAATATATAAAACCAGCTTTTCTCTTCGGGGATATGATTGACAAACAATCCCAGACGAAGCCCAAGAAAGAATACTGGATTTTTCCTGCCGGGGGCCTGGTCATGTATCTGCCCAAGATGCTGAGAGATTATCCTATCTCGGCATTCTTCCATGCCACGCATCCCAGGAGGATGTCGTGGACTCTGACTCCCAATCTTCACGGCCAGCCGGGGAAGATATTTTACCAGAAAGGATCCGACCGAGGGTTATTTGTAAGCCGCCCTTCCGGCTCGGTCATGCCGTTCAGGAGATTGTATCCGGGCAGTGTCCCGAGTGAAGACACTTCACTGCTCCAACCAGTCCAATTATCGACTTTCTGTAATGACTTCATGGGGCATGGAGGAGTATACCCCAAGGTTAATCCTCGGACCAATGGGTGGGTTACCCCTATAAATCTTCGATGGGCTCGTTTAGCTGACTGGGCCCTGAAGTATTTCCAGACTGAACTGGAGAGCATTGGTCTGTATGCGGCTGTGAGTGCTACCAGTATTGGGTTACCTCTCAACCCCAACCTGTTTTTGGCCTTGATGGAGCGATATATCTCGCTTACTGGGACTTTTGCCACTGCACTGGGGGAGTTAGGATTGGCCGTCCACGAAATGGCAGAAATTTCAAGACTGCCAATAGGGGATACTCCTTATGAAGAGTATGTTACCACAAACCGAGAGCTGGAGGATACAGACCCTCGGGTAGTGGCAGTGTACCAGGAGCTGATGTGTCACTATTTAGCGTGCACCGCCTTCTATAATGAGCCCTCTGATTTGGCTCATACCAACAAATGGGCGTCCTACCTCTTCTTCCATCAGGCCAGGACTGCTAAGCCAGATAAAGTCGTAGATAGCAGGGATAGGCCTTTGAGCTTTATGGGCGTGCTTAGTGCTCAAGTAGTCGATGACCTTATTGAAGACGCTGGGGCTTCAGATCAAATTCTCGACGAAGGGATAGGGAAATATCCTACGGGCACTAAAGCCTACAGTTATTTGAGGCATTGCCACAGGCCTCAGTCACGAGAAGCTCAACTTGCTGGCTTCCTCTCTGTATGGCTGCGCCGATTGGTAGTACCAGGCATTGTATCTTCGGATCGCATTCACCGTAACACCTTATGGCCTGCAGTGCGTTTGGTGTTCGGGGCAAGACTGGGCTTGCTCCGTGCAATGGTATGCCGCATACAAGCTGGTCTGAGGGCCATTACTGATGGGCTGCTTGCCGATGAAACACGGCGTGACAGCTTTCCCAGGGTAGAATTACCGTTCCTGTATTTGATGGGATGGTTAATTCTCCATAACCCCAGGGTGATGTCTCCCGGCCCTGGCAGTAGTTCGGGGAGTAATTTCTTGTTGAATTACAAGAATTCTACCTGGAACGTGACCACAATTTTAGACTGTCGACGGGCACTAAATTTTGTTCACAGCTGGAAGCTCTTCTGCACCGTCCCCCTGTATATCTCAATCAACAGGGAGCAGGCTTTAGGACTCAGGTGAAGGGAAGTCATTCTTTCTCCTGAAGCTTTTAATTGGTTGGTCTGTATTAGACCTTCCCATTTATTATACAGAAGTGAAGACCAATGCTTCTTAGAGCCCTACCTGCCTAGTCTGTTCGCCAGACAGTTTGGGTATGACCAATTGCACGTGGGTAATTTCGTCACCAGCTTCAAGTCCAGGGGTGGACTCATTGATGGAGCGAGAGGATAGCGATACTTCATAATGGGTTGCACTGGAGCAGCTTTTACTGTGCCTGCGACTTCACTCTCCATGGAGTTGTGCATCCTCCATTCGTATGCCCAGTTTTATGTGGCAACCAATACCTTCCATCGTAATTTTGATATACGTGGAAGTTTTAGGATGCCCTCTTCTAAGTCAGCAGGAAGAGACGAAGTCCCATCAGTTTTCTCTAACGATGGTGAAGATTTTGTCAATCCAGATAAGCCTTTGTTGGCAGTACCGAGAGGCAAAATACCTCCACCTGCAGGGCCTCTGGTTATCTCTGGTAAGCGAAGAGCTCCTGTTCTGAACGAGACTTTCCCTCGCAAGAAGAAGAAGATTGTTAGTGGTCCTGACAGGGCTTCCAGTCATGAGGCTCCTAGAAGTGAGCCTGTTATTTCCCCTGTTGGGGACGATCCTCTGATTAGAGGTTCCTCGCCTTTTAGAGAGGGAACCTCCACAATTCCGGTTGGCAGTATCGGAGAATCTATGCTCGAGGCTATTATCGCTGCTACCGCTTCGGGTAGTGGTACGAGATCGCCTTCGAGGCCGAGCTAAATAAAGATATCTTTATCCAGACCAGCAATGGGAGAAACCCCTCCCGTATCTGTAAGTATACCCAGCGAGATTCCACCCAATGAGCCTCGAGTGGATCTTGGTGAAGACCTGGAAGAATACTTGCCAGTGTCAGTTAGCACACCCCCTTCTCCAGGTATGACAGCTCACTTAGCATCATTAAGAAATAATTTAGCTGTACTGGCTGCAGACGCGACATATACACCATCGGCCATGGGTAAATATCGTCTTTATGCCTCTTTTTAGAAAAATTAACATCAAGTTGATATTAACTTTCTCTTGTCTTCTTTTCAGGGAAAACATCTACGGGGAGGACAGCGTCGACGTAACTTTCGGCTTTGTTTCTGCTCCTGCCTATGACACGGAGGTGCCTGATTTTGAAGAGGAAACGTTTACGGGTACCGGCTCGCCCAAAATTGTTCTGATATCTCGAGAGGATGATGAGCATGTCATTACGACAATGCCTCCTTTGAGTACACCGGCCACTTCGTCCGTTGTTGGTGCTTCTTCTTTTGTCGCACCATCTGTTGAGGCGACGACTGTGGCAAAATCGTCTGCAGTCATTCCTGGAGGGGGATTCACCGATATTGTAGCCACTCCCAGCGTCCATTCAGATCTAGCCATGCTGATTGAGCAATATACTAGTATTTTCTACACCACTTTGAAAATGTTGATATCAATGGTGCTGGAGAAGAATCTAGGCTTCGAGGCTCTGAGGAGGTCCTCCCAGTTTGCGATAGTGTTGATCAGAGATTTCAACGACGCTGGGAGAGCTGATACCCTGGAGCAGATAGTTAATGGTTTGGAACAACCCATTGACGATTATTTACAGCGATCTCGAGGCAGTACTGACGGTCTCGTTCAAGCTAGGTATGACTCCTTAACTGCAGAGCTTGCTGGGCTAATAGAATCTCTGAACAAATCCATCCAGAAATAACAGCAGGAGATGGATCATGAGCGTGCCGAATTGGAGTATGTCATTCCCCAGCTAACTCAGTACGAAGCCGAATTTAAGGAAGAGACAGTGAGGGTCCGTAATTGAAAGATGAGCTCGCTCAAGCAGAGGAGAAGGCTCTCTCTTTGTCGGCATCTCGAGATGTGCTAAAGGATCAAATGGAGACTGCTCAGCAGAACCTGGCACATGTGGGTATCATCCACGCAGGTTTTGTACATGCTTGGTCTGAGCTATCTGCTTTGAACAACGAGGCGGCGAGGTTGGAGTGGGCTCGCGCCGACGTCTTGAACTCCAAGGATGAGAGAATGGTTACTCTAGTGCGGCAGATTCGTGACTTAACTGCTCCCCCCAAATGATGTACTTTTTGCTTTTCTATGTAATTTTGCTCTTTCTGGGAATAATAAAGAGGCTTTATCTGACTTTGTGGACCCATCATTTTAGAATATAAATGACAGGCTAGGGTGAAAGTGATATCAGAGGTAATATGGACGTGATATACTTTCGGTAAGCTTCAGCTGGACATATCAATTTAGAGGTTATATGGACATGATAGAATATGCTCCAACTAAAATTTGTACACAAAACACTATCAGAGGTCATATGGACGTGATAGGTCTTGAAGTTCCAAATTAGTTAAACATATCTATTCAGAGGTTATATGGACATGATAGAATATGATCCAACTAGTTTTATTTTGGAAGTAGTATTGCCAGAATGAGATCTTCACCATACTCCGTTTAGCAAAGGAGATTAAGCATAGTACCTCTTCAGGAATTTACCGTTGATAGGAGCCATTAACAAGTCTCCATTAGGCTTGGCTAATCTGTAAGCGCCGTTTGAGAACGTCGTCTCGATCACATAAAGGCCTTCCTATTTGGGTTAGAATTTACCCTTACTCTTGTGAGTAATAATCATTGGCCTTCTTACGGCTAGAACTAGCTCGCCAACTTTGAACACTCTTTCCTTTACTTTTTGATTAAAAGCTCTGAAAATGCGTGCCTGGTAGAATGCGCTGTTGGGCTTGAAGGCATTTTTATATAATCCTTCTAGCTCTTGAAGCCTTAATAGATCATTCTTTTCCTGAGTCAACTCATTAGCCACTGCTATCCTGAGTGACGAAATTTGAATTTTGATGGGGATGACTGCTTCACTTCCGTAAACCAGTGAGAATAGGGTACAACCCGTCGGTGTTCGTACCGTTGTGCGGTATGCCCAGAGATATTCCCCTAGCTTCTCATTCCAATCTCTTTTGTTCGAAGAAACGAACTTTTTCAAGAGTTTGATAATTGTTTTGTTGAAAGCTTCCGCCAAACCATTAGCAGTAGGATTGTATGCCGTAGAGGCCACATTTTGTATCCGATTTTTATTGCAAAATCGGTGAAACGCTTGGCTGATGAATTGAGGCCCATTGTCATGAATTATCCTTCGAGGAATCCCAAAGCGATAAATAACGTGATGCTTAATGAAGCTGATCATGTTAGATGTCTTCACCTCAACAAGAGGGATCGCCTCTGCCCATTTGGAGAAATAATCCGTGATGGCTAATATGAACTGATGACTTCTGGAAGAAGACGGGTGAATAGGACCAATGATATCCATACCCCATGCTTTGAAAGGCTAGGATGCCACCGTAGGATGTAAGTGTTCAGAAGGTTGATGTATAAAATCTGCATGAACCTGGCAGGCTTTGCATTGTCTTGCATATTTTATTGCATTTGTGATCATAGTAGGCCAGTAATAGCCCATCCTCCTGATATGATCCTATAGCTTAGGACCGGGTTGATGTGCTCTGCATGTGCCGTCGTGAGCTTCACGGATAATTCGTTGTGCTTCATCACCAGAGAGACATCGTAATAATAGTCCTTCATAAGTCCGGTGATATAGACATTGTTAAGACGCATCGAAATAGAAGCGTAATGATCGTCTTTTAACGGATACTGCTTCTTTAGGGTCTTCCGGCAAGATTCTGTATGCTACGAAATCTATAAAGGGACTTCTCCAGACTCTCTTTGGAAGATCTGTGTTTACAGCGTAGCTGTGTTCTATATGAAAGTTGTTGTTCACACTGAATAAATCTCTGTTAAGAAGGATCACCGAATTCTGCCTTCTTATAGGAATAGCTAAATCTGCAGCTAGACTGGCCAGGGCATCAGCTTCCAGATTCTGAGATCGAGACACATGCTCTTGGAAGAACCCTTTGAAAGATATGGCAATTTCGATCGTTGCTTGGTGATAAGGGATGAGGTCTGGATTTCGAACTTCATATATTCCTCTGACTTGATTGACGATCAACAGAGAATCACCGAAAGCTTCTAGGTATTCGACGTCCAACTCTTTAGCGACTTAGAGCCCGATTAGTAGGGCATTATATTCTACCACATTATTAGAGCAGGGTTCGCTAAGAGAATATGCTTGATAGATGACGAGTTTCTCAGGAGTAACCAGGACAATTCCTACTCCTGAAACCACATTTCCCCTGGGACCAGTCCTAGAGGCGTCATCGAAAAATAGCTGCCATGCATCACTCTCCATCACAGAATTATATTCTGCAACTTCGCCGAGAATGTCCTCGTATAGTTTGGAGGTTTTCGGAATTGGATGAGCAGCTAGGAAATCAGCCAATGTTTGGCCTTTGATAGACTTCTGAGGGACGTATACCATATCATACGGTGTTAATAACGTCGTCCAAGTCGCAAGTCGGGAGTTAAGAATGCTTGGCTTGTTCATCAATACCCGAAGAGGATTGATCCTGGAGATGATATGAATAGTCTGGCCTGTGACATAGTGTCGCATTTTCTGAATGGAGAACATTAGGGCCAAATATTCTTTTTCCACTGGATTATACCGATGTTCAGCTCCGACCATCATCCTGCTTAAATAGTAGATAGCTTGTTCATGACCCTCATCGTTCTTCTGTGCGAGGAGAGCTCCCAGAGAATGATCCATTGCTCGAACATACAGCAAGAATGGTCTTCCTCTGACGGGAGGCACCAGAACTGGAGGATTAGTAAGGTAGCGTTTGATATCATTGAACGCTTGCTGACAGGCTTCGTCCCACACGAAGGATACACCTTTTTTCATGAGACGAGAAAACGGCTGACATCTCCCAGAGAGCTTGGATATGAATCTCCGAATATAAGCCAGACGACCTTGAAATCCCCTGAGTTATCTCAGATTGTGGGGTGGTCGCATTTCTAAGATGGCCTTGACTTTATCAGGGTTTACTTGAACGCCTTTAGCGGTAATGACAAATCCCAAGAATTTGCCACTGGATACACCCAAAAAGGACTTTGTAGGATTTATTTTGAGTTGATGTTGGCGCATCAAATCGAACATTGTCTTCAGGTTTTGGATGTGATTATCCTTGTGGCGACTTTTGACAGCTATATCGTCTATGTAATATTCCACTGTTTTGCATAAATGCTCGTGGAATATGTTACTCATAGCTCATTGGTATATAGCTCCGGCATTTTTTAGTCCGAAGGGCATGACCGTATGGCAATATACCCCTAATGGTGTCCGGAAGGCAGTATGCTTCTCGTCTTCAGGATGCATCTTGATTTGATTGTATCCTGAAAATCTGTCCATGAAAGACATGCGTTCAAAACCGCATGTATTATCGATCATGACGTCTGTGATGGGAAGAGAAAATTCATCCTTGGGGCAGGCTGCATTCAAATCTCGATAATCTATGCAGACACGTACTTTCCTATTTTTCTTCATGACCGGGACAACATTGGCGACCCAGTCGGGATGTTGTTCTTTCCGGATGAAGCCGCAGGCTATCAACTTCTTGATTTCAGCTTCAATGGCGTCCATCATGTCTTGACGGAACCGACCTTGATGTTGCTTCACAGGCTTTGAATTGGGCAATATATTGAGCTTATGAGTAGCCACTTTTGGATCGAGACCTGGCATATCCTCATCATTCCATGCAAAGACGTTGATATATTCTCTTATCAGTTGGACTATTTCTTTCCTTTCTTCTTCGGAAAGATTGTTACTGATAAATATCGGTTTTGGCAAAAGTTCATCCCCAACGTCAATTTGGATAAATTTATCTTCAGTGGAAGGTTCTATCTGCTCGAACCGGAGTTCCCATTGTGTATCCATTTGCTGAGCCCAAGAGTCATTCTTAAATAGTTCAGATTTTTGTTCGTCTGCTTCGAGAGAATCTGTCAATACTGTATTTACTGATAATGCTCGTTCGAGATTATCATATGATGAGCCGGAGGATGGTGAGCCATCTTGAGAAGAGAAAGAGATATCCTCATTTGACTCAGAAGTTGCAAGGGAGGTGGTATACCCTAACCCAAAACGAGTTCGTTGACAGTAGGGATTACCGTGCAATGGCATTCGCCTGCCTTTCCCGTAGTTGAGGCCTGGTTCCAGCTTCAGGTTATAACCCATACTTTGTATAATCTTTAAAGCTTGCGAGCTATATATGTGAACCTGCATTTTACCAGCATCATCATTGGGAGAATCTTCTTGTACAGTCGGTTCATTGCGCATTCGACCGAAGACTATTGAACGCTCACCGCTATGAGTAGGTGGGACAATAAAGATAGAATCTTCATGTGGCCCATATTTCGTGATGATATTAGATGGTGACGCCACTTCCCACACATACGAATGATAGGAATCTATAGCTTTCTAGAATCTTTGTACTATAGGTTCTATATCATTATGGGGAGAGGATTCCTGATCAGGAATTTGAGCATCAATGTATTGGAAAAGAGGATCTTTATTATCATCAGAAACTACGTTCCTGGTTGTATTTACATCAATCGGCTGCTTGTTGCGTCGAATGTTGATGACCAAGGGTGGAGGCTTCTGATTCAAAGTGATCACTAGAGGATCACCTCTGTTTCCTGACTTGGTTTTGTTTAGGTGGATAGCCAGGGGTTCCATGACTTTAGGACGAGTAGTTCGCCCTTTCACCTTGATTAACAGAGGTTGTTCGGCAGAGGGTTCTTCTGGCTCCCGATGGGATTCCTCCTCTGTTCTGCCTGACACCTCCTCCATGTAGTCTTGGGTGTACAATATGGCATCAGAGTAGTAGGATTCTACTCCTTTAAACGGGTTAAGGTCAGCAAACTCCGTTTGGACTGTTCCTTGGGCATCTACATATTTAAAGCATTGATGTAGAGTCGAAGGAACGATGTTGTGGTCGTGGATCCATGGTCTGCCCAGCAGAATATTGTAGGACACCTTTGAATCAATGACATAACATGTAGCCACTGATCTGAGGTCGCCAATCTGGATCCTCAGATGAATCTTCCCCAACGGCTTACTTTTTCTGGCGTTGAAATCCACGATTGTAGTGGTGGTGTAAGCCAATTCGCTGGTAGAAATACTCAGTGGTCTGAGCAGACTATAAAGAATGATGCTGATCGATGATCTCGGATCTATGTGAATTCGGTCAACCTCCATGGAACCGACATATCCGGTGTAATAGAGGGGTCTGTCATGCTTGTTGTGTTTCAACAGCATGTCATCTTGTGTGAAAGTGATATTCGGGACCACCTCCATCACACTATGGCATTGAGGACATGCCATGGGTTCTTTATCAGGGGACTTGAGCTGGGTCAAGTATGTATCCGCCTGCATTAATGCTTCACTCAGGGCTTGACGAGTGTCTTTAGAGAGCCTGAGTAGTTCAAAAATGGACAATCTGGCTGGTGTATGAGCCAACTGGGCCAAGATGTGGAAGTTATACGGCTTCTCTAAACCTTTGCTTTGAATATTCTTTAAAGGTTTTCGAAGCGCACTTCCTTTTGCTTCCCCTTGTCCGCCGAAGTTGGTCTCGAAGGACCGGCCTTTGGTATGGCAGGTTCCGATTCTGAAGGCTTGGCAGCTGAAGTGTCTGTCGATGCTTCTTCTTGACTTCCTCCATAGTCCTTGAGGTAGGCTTTCCCTGAACGGGTTCCAGTAGCCAAAACCTCTTCTTCTGATGTCGAGGATACCATAACCATATGACATAGTTTACGCTTCGAGGCCTTCTTAGACTTAGCCTTAGCAGCTTGAGTCTCTTCCTCGATCTCTGACACCAGATATGGATGAACCCACATAATCTTATCCCGCTGGGTAGTTAGGGGTACCAGGTCATGATTTTGACCCCTGGCTGAAGGAAGATTAACGATATTCATCGTTGTCCGGGAAATAGGTACAACACCATCCGGAACTTCTTGAGGAGGCAGATTGCCAAATTGGAGAGAGATTATGTTGGCTGTGATCGTCCTCCCGCTGTTGCGCAGAGTGATGGCCTTAGCATCGATCAATTACTGGATTTTCCTCTTCAGTACATAACACGCCTTTGGGGGGGTGATGTATGTACCTATGAAAAATGCAGTACTTGGGGTTATTGGTACTGCCGACTTTATTAGGCCGCTTTACCACAGGGAGGGTAATCTTGCCCTTTTGACGAGACACTCAAATATGCTTGGAATATCGTCGTCGTCGAAAGAGTACACTTCAATGGGCCTGAAAGTCCCAGGTTTTGTCTGTGTGGTTGCCGTAGACTTTTGCCTGGACGTATTGATCGCCAGAGCTTCTTTTCCTTTGGAACCATGGGGATGGTCGCTGTTGGAAGATGACCTATTGCCTTTAACAGAGGTAGATATTATAATTCCATTATCACGCGCCTTCCGATTGTTTTCTTTAGCGACTACCGCTGAGATAATAAATGAGGGCCAATCATAGAATTGAGATGGTCCTGTGAATACCGAGACCACTGGAAGAAGATTCTTTCTGCAAATGTCCACCAATGCTGAGTTTGGAACTCCCGGAGGCATTTGCAAAGTGGCTTGACGAAAACGTTCGATGAAAGTGCGAACGTTCTCTTTTTCCTTCTGCTTTATTTCGATGAGAGAGGACATAGACATGTCCATCCCTCCTTTATAGAATCGTGCAAAGAACAAAGTCTTGAAATCTTCAAAGGAAGTAATTCGTTGTCCGCAAGACTACGGTACCACTGATAAGCCACTCCCGAGAGACAGCCTTTGAACACTCGAGTGAGAAGGGCATCATTCCCTTGCAATAACAACGTCATCATACTGAAGTAGTTCATGTACTGGCTCGGTGATGTCTTTCCCTCAAACAAAGCCATAGTCGGTGGTTTGTATTTAGGAGGGAAAGGGACCTCGTCCCAGATAGCTGGGTACGGCTGGTTGATTCCCAATTTCTTGAGCTGATCTTTGTGCTTCAAGGCATCAAATTGGGCTTTCAATTCCCGCACTGCCTGCATTGGATCTTCATGTAAACACCCTGATTTTCAGAATAAATTCTAATATAATTTTCTCCGGAATTTTTGGTATTTTCTGGGCGAAGAAGTAAGGTAATTATGAGTTAAAGATTTTTAAATGCTGTTAATTGGTGATAAAATATTATGGAAATAATATTTTATGCTGTAAAATGGAAAACCAAACATGGAGTATTTTTCTGTGAATTTATTGGACTCCGGAATCTTTTTAAAGCCCTAAAAACGATAGAAGAATTAAACCGAATTAAAAACCCGTGCCAAACACCCAACATCCCCATGAGAGCCGAAGCCCAATTCCTAGGAGCATTGACCCAGCCCAAATCCTAGGTCTAGACCGAGGCCCAATCCTAGAAAGGGTTAACCAAGCCCTAATCCTAGGGCAACCCTCAACTTAAAAATCCCACATGTATATAAATATCTCTTCATTCCTTTTTCTTATTTTTATCCCAAAAACAAAACCTAAAATTTATTTCTAGCCGACTCCTTCACCATCATCGTGCAAACTCCTCTCCTTCCCTGTGCCGATCCCTCCGCCGACCAAGGCCAACTCCCACCAGAACCGACCACCTCCTCCCACCGTACTCGACCCCATCAAACTCCTCTCCCTGTTCTCTCCTCCCTCCCCTACCGGAGCAAGCAGCGGCAGCAGCTCTCCCCCACCGCCTGGCTCCTCCGGCAGGTCCCGACCGTCCGACCACGGGACCCGCTCAGCCGACCTCTGCAGCCGCTCCGGACTGTCCCCCGACCGCCTGACCGACCGACATGGCCCCGTCAATCCGCGGGCACAGCAGCCAAACTCCGGCCACCGTGTTCTTCCGTCCGACCCACAGCCAGGCCGTCGACGACCCCGAGCCGACACCCTCCGGCGAAACCCCGCTGTCCCGAGTCAGAACCCTAGTCTGGACACAGCAACCCGACACGCAGGACGCGGAGTTGACGCTCGGACGCGTGAAAACTCAGATTCATGGAGCCCTGTTCAGGTACCAATTTCTCTCAACTCTCAACTCCGATTTAGTTTACGTCAGTTGCTATGCGTAGACTGTCTAACCCTCTCGGTGCCCGTGCAACCCGCTCGGTACATCGCGTCCTGTAGTGATCGCACACCGCAATCCAAAAACAGGAAAAACAATGCCCTATTTCACCCCGAAACTGAGTGCGCCCCGCCAAACGGGACGACTTGGTCGCACGCGGTCTTTACCGAAACGTGCGCGTCGTGGATACGGACGTGTGGAATTTTGCAGAAGCTGATTCGGATGTGCGAGCACACCGAAATCAGTGTTTATCCGCGGACAACACCCCGTATCCGACTTTTCTGGAACACGCGGTAACTTTGTGTACACACGTCGGATCGAGACGAAACTTACGCCATCGGACTCGTAGCAATACGCTGGTCCTGTGACCCAAGTTTGGTTCGATTCTGAGAACGTTGACAAAATCGCATATCGTGGGCCCATAGGCTCCACTTGACGGGCGATTTTGTGATCGGCTCATCGGAATCCAATTCTGGAAGTTCCGTTGGGTTCGTATCATCGTTCCTGACTTTTAGACACTGAGTTTGAGGAATTTGGAGACATTTGACCCTGACACGCTTTTCGGTGCAAAGTGGCCCACCTGTGGACCCCGCTTTGGCCCGAAAATGCCCTTTTTGCCCCTGTGTCCAAATTGGACGTAAGGACAAGTGTTTCTAACGATTTGACATCTTCTGAGACTGTTGGTGATGTTTATTACAGCTTTTGGAGTAGTACCTACCGGATCCACTGATACAGGGACAGTTGTTGGTATTCGGACATCAGGCAAGTGTACCTTGCCAAACTCTACAGTATTGTTATATATTTTTCTTGCTTCATTATATTGCTGTGCATGCTTAACCTAGGACCGTGTGACGTACTTAGCGTCCGATTATCAGTCGGGTGCCGACACCGTACGCGGTATTGTGTATTGTCATCTAGAGATGGATATTCGTGACACTTTATCTTCTCGTACTTGTCTTACCAAGTACACTTTGACCCAGGACACTTGACACTGTTCATGAGATAGGATCATCCTGAGATATTCGTGGTGATTCTGTATAGGATACAGGACTTGACAGAGATACTATATTCTTAGATACATTATGACTTGTGCATTAGTTATGATCCCGCTGACATGGACATGAGACGTTATGGTCATGATATACGTGATTACATTGGGTGGGGAGAGACACACAGGCTACAGGCTGATCATATATATACACCCCTACTATTGTGAGGCACAAGACTCTAAAGCCCGAGCTTGGCCCATTACTCATTATTACTGCTGCTACCGGCTCCCCGACACAGAGCTTGTAGTGGCTTCAACCTGAGTTCTAGTACTGCTCTCATCTTGTATATCACTTAGCTGGTTATTTAGTATTCCCTTGTTGTTCCATCTATTGTTGGAGAGACCCACAGGATACAGGTTGACTATGTTATGCCGGCTACTCAGTCTCCCGCTGAGCTAGACCACCTCATGATATCACTGCTACCGGCTCCCCTACACAGAGCTTGTAGTTGTTTCAGCCTGAGCACTATTGATGTTCTCTCTTGCATTTCACACAGATATTTACATACTTGCCCTATTTAATCTATTTATTTTCTGCACTGCATTTATTTTTACTTGAGCTTTCTTGTACCTTGCTATGTCCCCTGAGGACCTGGATCCGGATTATGTCCCCAGAATTTGAGGACGAGACTATCCTGAGGTATACGGGACCGCAGTAGGAGCTGATCCAGGAGCTGTACCGCCATCCGAAGACGAGGTGGTAGCCGAAGACTTTTCTTAAGCATCCATGTTTCATGCTCAGTATTTATTCATTTATTCCAGTCATTTATTTCTGGTCTGTTGAACCGTTGTATTAGATATTTATAGGGTTATTCCCCGAAGTACTTTGTTGAGACTAGCTGATGATTTACATTCCTTATTTATTCTGTGGACCATACTTTTATACTTTGTGTGGATGAGATTATTTGTGTCATATTGTCGTAGACTTGTTTTTACAGCTTAAGTATGCCCTGATGGATCCATTAAATTGGGTTTGTCCATCGGTGCGTACTGCTGGCCATTGCCACGTATCTGGTCCCACGGTATTTTGGGATTGGGGTGTGACACTTCAGTAGGTGGAAGGACCGCAGAGTGGTGAGAGATCGGTTGTATTGCAACTTCAACAGGAGGCAATACATTCTCCGAGTTAGGAAGTGGGGGAGCTGATGATTCTTGATCTAGAACAGCCTTCTCGTTCACGTTGGATGGTGGTAAGTCCAACCCCATACGTATTTGAGTCGGAGGAACCGATGTTTGAGCTATAGCAGCTGTGTATTGAGTCAGCATCATCTGGTGCATATTCTCTATCATGGACTGTATCTCTTTCAGAGATGTCTCCAGCATAGCGATGCGTTGCTCAGTACTTCCTGACGAGGAAGCCTTTTCGTGTTCATCTTCAATGGCATAGACCCCCATTTCTCTGGATGTCATTGAAGGGCTAGTATAGGTCTCTGTAGAGAATGACTCTATACTTTCAGCATCTGATTCGGGAAACTGGTGACCCCCAGTATCGGAATCAGAAGAATACGAAGCCGGTTGTCGTAACCTCGAACGGGTGTTTCGGAATACCCCAGCTTCAATGTTCTCAAGGAGTTTGTTGAATCTCCTTTGGCTTGGAGTTCTAGAGGGATGACGTCTTGAATTCGACCTTCCTCTAGGAATGTGTGAAGCCATGTTCACTGATGCATGTGCAGGCTCTTCTTCCTGGAAAGACAAAGAGTAGTTCAACCGGTTGAAAACTGACCGTTTTGCTTCAGAACAGCAATAATTAACTACAATCCTATGACTATTACAATAGTGCTCCCTAGGAGGCGTAATAGAGATGTTGAAGGTCCCCTATCCTTGCGTTTCTGGATCAAATATTCACGCAAGTCAGGAGGGTTTACAGAAGAAGAAGAAGAAGAAGAAGGCTTATTTATCTTGTTTACATTAGTTGGCATGCGGATAATGGAAACCATAACTTTTCTTCTGCCACCCATATACAACAGGTTAGCCATCTGAGTAGCAGATAATCCCCGAGGAGTGTGTCTCTCCGCAAACGGGCTTTCTTTACGCTGAGGGATTTAACCTGGCATAATTTGGAGCTCTGCTCAGGCTTGCGTAAAATCGAAGAAGCCTTCAATCGGCCATCCGCTTCTTGCGTAATCTGGAGAGCGGGCAAATATTTCTCTTGCTGGCGTAAAGGCCAAAAAGTTGAGTAGTCCGCCACTTGTTTTCCCTTGCATAAATTGAAGGGACCATCTGCTTTTCCGTGGAGGGCAGATGCATTCTTACGCGCAGAGCGCGATTGGAATTTCAGATTTGGCGCTGAAGCATTATCAGAAATTCTGTCCGCCATATCACAAACGGGAGACTGAATTTTACGCGCAGAGCACGAAGTAGACTTCTGGACTAGAACTGAGGCATTTTTAGAAGTTTTGTCTGCCGCATCACAGACGGGAGACAGAGTTTTACGCACGGGGCTCGGAGTAGACTTCTGGACTAGCACTGAGGCATTGTCAGATGTTTTGTCTGCCACGTCACAGACGGGAGACAGAGCTCTACGCGTGGAGCGCGAAGGTTGCGCAGCTACAACCTGGTTGGTCGAAGAAACCGGAGAGTCGACAGAAATGGTAGGGGATGTCCTGGGCATCCAGACCCTATGCAGTTTCCTGTTGTCTTAGACAGAGAGAGAGTGAGAGCTACCCCCTGCTCGAAGCATATCTTCGTAGGCGGATTGGTCAAACTGGACGACCAAGGTCTTCTTCATTGATCCTACTGATACTGCATCGTGTTGAGCAATTGCTTTCTCGTCAGATGAGAAAGAGATCCCCAGTAGAGTCGCCATCTTGTGTTTGATAATAAACGGAAGAAATAAAACTAGGTTTATACAAAACCCTTTCTTAAGTTTACAAACAAGAAGTACAATTAATCCTATACGAGGATGTTAAGTACAAATTTTAATCTGGATAAATATTGCTATAGGAGTCTGATCTGCAGTCAATCACTTTGTCCCATTGGACCACACGATGATGAAGAAGTGCTGTAGAAGAAGGAGATGCTTCCAAGATTGTAAGAGGGAGTGGATTCTCGATGCCAAAATCGTCGATCGCTACTCTCTGTCTGAGCTCTTCTCTCTCTGTTCTTCGATTTCTTTTAACTTTTTTCGACTCTTGTTCGACCTTTCTTTTCGACCTTCGACCTTTGTCAATAGAGGTCTCTATTTATAGGGTTTTCATGATAGTAACCGTCCAGTCGGCATAGAAGCCGGATAGTGGAGAGTATGGCACTTTCTATGCGGCGGTTATAATAACTGTCATCCACGTATAGATGATCTTCTGAGTAAGCGTGTGATGCGTGTTCCATTATTAGATAATGCGTATAACTGCTGCAAAGATCACGACATGCGAGCCACGTAGGTAAATGCCCCTTGCATAGAAAAGGTTGGCGTAGAAGCCAATAACTGTCACTATGGCGTAGAAGCCAAATAGTTGTCAGGTTGGCGTAGAAGCCTTGTAGGCGTAGAAGCCTGATGCTGCAT
The DNA here is from genome assembly GCA_036927795.1 of Iris macrosiphon. Lineage (NCBI taxonomy): Eukaryota > Viridiplantae > Streptophyta > Magnoliopsida > Asparagales > Iridaceae > Iris > Iris macrosiphon. Next base: position 978,821 of record JAYESA010000039.1, on the reverse strand, counting down.
GGATAGGTAGCTAGCGTAAAAGATAGTCGATCCTCCTTCTTTGACTGAAGCCTTGAGCGTATTCTGGACCAAATAGCCTTATCACGCACAAATACAAATATAACCTGAGTTAGCATATTTCAAGGAGATAGCGTACAGCGTGCTCCCTATAGCTGAAAGTAGCCCGAAAGCGTATTTTAAGGAGATAGCGTACAGCGTGCTCCTTTAGCTGAAAATTGCCTGATGGCGTAATATGCAGAGGTGATGATGTGGACGTATTAGCCGTAATTATGGCTCGCCTAGTTTTTGAAAATATAACCAAATTTCGTGCATTTAATGCAGAGATCTGCCACTATTCTGGGCATTTAATGCAGAGACGTACCTCGAGCTCTGTACGAAGATCTGCCACCATTCTGAGCATTAAATGCAGAGACGTACCACGAGCTCTGTACGAAGAGCAGCTTTTGACATGGCAGTTCGTTTTGTCTTCTACTGAGCGTAAAAGCTCACATCTACCTGTATAAAACTAGGCAGCGTATTCCCTTGTATGCGTAACAGCACTTTTATATCAGGGAAACGTCACTAAACGACGGTTTGGGTCTCTGTACCGCACCATCATTACAGCCGTCGTCTGGATAGCTGTGCAGTACTTGTTGTCAGGAGTCATGTTCACTGCATGATCTGACAGGTTCGTTTAAGGAATACGAAGCGTTCCTCGTACGCTTCCATGCTGCATTAAAAGCGGATGAGTTTTACGCCATAAAGGCGGTATAACACCCTTTTTATGCTGAAGCAGCCTGGAAAATACTGCATTATGCGGATTGTCTTGGAGCTTATATTTTACGCTGTACTAGCGATAAAGCTCTGTTTGTACGCTGATGGCTCTGAAATAATATTTTACGCCGCCCAGCACTGAAATACTGCGTATAACTCTACAGCATATTTTTTATGCTTCTACAATGATTAGGTGATGATAATGTTGATGATGATGATGATAGGAATGATGAGAGGATGATGATAATGGTGATTAGGGTTAAGGTGATGTTGATTAATAGGATAATGATTATGATGATGATGAAGATTATGATGATGGGGATAATGATTATGATGATAATGAAGATGATAATGGTGATGATGATAGGGATGGATAAAGAACAGGGATGACCGAAGGATTCAGGCGAGGAGGAGGAGGAGGAGTCGATTCAGGCGGAGGAGATGGGTTCGTCGAGGCGAGTCAAGGGGGAGAGAAGAGGGTGTTTGTGTCGATGGTGTCCAGCGGTCTGCGCTGCAGGCGTCTCAGCGGTAGAGTGGCCGGGAAGTCGACGAGGGGTACGGGGTCAGGCGAGAATGGAGGGACTGTGCTGGTGGACGGCGGAGAAGAACGTGGGGACGATGGTGGTGGTATTCCGGTTGTGGCGAGGAAGGAGAGAATGGCGGGGCTGCTTTGTCGGTGCTCGGTGCAGGCGAGCGGGGTCATGGATATGGCATGAATAGAGCATAGGGTGGGGAGAACGACAAGTAAGGCATTTGGGCTCCTTTGTACATTTTCTTATGTAACCCGTATGCTCCGCCAGAGATGCGTGGTCAGATGACCCTTATATTATATATCTACAGCTACCTCTAACATTTAAAAGACGTCATGCTTTTTAGGCCCTCGATTCTCCGAGAGAATCATGCCAATCCTATTTTAGCCAGATAGCCCAAATATAGGAAAGTTGTTCTCAAAGTACATTCACATAGACGGTTAGGCGACCCTTGGATGTTTATATTCAGTACTTTATTGGCATGTTATTTCTGTATCTTGTTACATTCCACTGAGGACCTGGTCCACTTCCAGGTGTAGACGGGCAGGACTATCTGCAGGAGTGCGGACCGGACCTGATGTTTCGTACCAGATTGAGGAGGTCTTGCCTTCGGAGTACCCCTGATTCTTCGTAGCTGATGGATATTTTAGTTGTTATTCTTTTATTGACATTTATCTTATATTATATTTTTGATCTCTTCTCTCATTTAGTTTTTGGTATATTCGACTGGCAGTGGATTTGTTTTCACCCGACTATCATTATTTGATACTTCATATTTGAGATTTAATTATTTATTTCATATTTTTTATTTGTCTTGTAGATGAGATATAGATTACGTGTGACTTGTGTCGACAGTATATTACCACTTGTGGATTTGATATTCATATACAACTTACGTATGTGTTACGATCTTCCAACACATTAGAGTTTTCGTATATATACGGCTGGCATGTTACGTATTCCTGGTCCTACATATTCTGGGACTGGGGCGTGACATTTGTGATATCTCATCCTTTTGATTCCTTAAGATCTATCCTTCTAGTGAAAGTTATTTCGATAAGGCTACTATCTTATTTCATAGTCCATTCCTAACTTAAGCATGGTGTCACAATTTTATATCCTCTAGGTGTGAGGGTATTCTCTCAAACTTGATACATCTAAAAAAATTCTATAAGTATTTATATCTAGTCGTAAATGCCTATCGAATAATTATATCTATAACAAGGCCCTCAAGTCCTGCTTCTTAAGTCTTTCATTTGGTTGGTGCTATCTTGGTTTGAGAGCTACAACTATTTTTAAAGTTTAACTGCATATATCCTCAGATCATATACCTAGTCATTTCAGACATCAAAAAAAGCTATCTTATCCTCTAACCAATCTTCACTAATGCATAACTTCTAGCGAACTCTATTTACTCAAGTAAATACTATAAGTTAGATCCATTGATAAAAGAATATTTTCTATTATGATTATACCTTATATACAAATCCAAACTGCCGTTTTGTTCTTTTCCTCTATCAAGTAGAGGTGTCTATCCTAACAGTTACTAACTTAGACAATAACTTTTCTTATAAATACTCTATTACCCTTGCTTCTATGCTATAACAAAATATTATCGAAAAGAACTTTGAGCACGAGTGTTCATCTTCCCGAAATAGGACAAGACGAGAAGCAATAATAAGGAGTTCTTGAAGGTCTGATTGAATAAAAATATGAGGTTCAAGGGCGATATTAGAAAAAAAAGATTTCAATAGCAGTTGCAGATTAATATCCTATTACTCTTATCTTAACGTAGGCTCGTTCAGTACAGTAACGTAACCAAGATGATATGCTCGGACCTGTATGGACCACCACAAAACCATGGCATGCCCTTGTCCCAAAATATGCGAAACTAGTCAACGTGGCAATGGCCAGCTGATATAGTCTAGAATAGAATTCCCAATATAATGGTTCCTTCTAGACGTACTATGCCGTAAAAGTATACTAATAGATATATCTATGTCTCAATCCACAGGAAAAACAATATATAAGAATAATAATATGTATCGTAGTTTATAGCCTACTAGCATATATGTCTGAATAGACTCAAACTTGAACAATATGAGTCTGTAATTACTAGGCTATAATAGTAGATAAATAAGCAATAAGGATATCATAGTTGAACACAAAATACATGATATAAATATCTAATAGCGATACCAGTATATAGAGAGGATTCTCATCTACAACTCCAGAAAACTCAATACCAATTAGCTCTTCAATCTGGCAGGGGACCAGGTCGTCAGAGGAACGTAACAAGATAAAAATATCTATGCTATAATATAAATAATGTGTAAAACATAAGGGTGAACTAACCAACTAAGTAAAATGCATATTGAAGATAACCGTGGTGCGTATGGGAAGGTAAAATATTTATGAATAGCTTCTAGCCAAAGGCTGAATATATACACTAGCATACCTTCCGATCATTCCTAGCGCACAACTAGTTACCACTGCAAGATATATTCACTATCATATATGCCAAAAATCAGGAAACAATAGCCCATAATCGGGTAACACTAAGGCCCATGATCCTGTAGTCTCCTCCTTGGACTACGATAGTAAGATGTCTGTCCCATATACCTTCTAATTGTCTTCTCCACCCAAAGACAATGTACAAGTCGTGAATACGACGTGGAAATCACGAAACTATAAATACAACTTAAAATATAAACTGGAACTAAATAAATTACATAATATACCGACACATGAGCTACTCGTACCGGTAGCTAATCGAGTACATAAGCTCGTGCCCTAACATGCAATCACTATGTCCCGTGAATGGATACGTGTCAAGATCTTGGGAGTTATAATAATAACTCCCCAACTTTAGGTACGTTCACTAGAAACTTGGTCAATACACAAGACCTAACATTAACCCCTTCGTCGACTGCACCCGAGGCATTCTCATACACGCACGGCTATATTATATTCAGATAAAAAGCATATAAACAATAATAATTTAGTTTAAAGAGTAAAATAAGGAAATGTATACTTGCCTGAAACTCCAAAATGAGTATATTGCAATTTCGTTCATGTCTCCGAAGTCGAACCGTTCATAGTGACTAAATTATAATAATAATGCTAAATTAGTCTCTATTATATAGTTTACTATGCAAGCACAATAAAACTATTACATATATATATGGTTGGTTACCAAACTATGGGTTTGACTCAATTAAGAAAAACTAGTTCAAAAGATGATTCTAACTATGTTTGTTTTAGAAAAGCGTTATATATAAAAGGTAGCCAAACCTTCAATTAACCTAACAACTAAATAACCTCAAATAATAATAAATAATTCTAGGTTCACCTAGATCCTAATCTATTCAATATGTGATACTTGGTTTACTTTCTACTCGGATTAATAATCATACCAAATTTCATATTCATAGGTCAACCTATTGTCACACTTTCTAAGTTGAAGTCCCTGGTTACCAACTAACTAACTAATGTTATAACATCATGTTTGCACTATCTCTAAACCTTCCTAACACACGTGTACATGTCACAAATAGGGTTAACGAATTTCTACAACTAGTCAAGATTAGCTACATGTATCCTAGTGAATGACAACATCTACAACTTGTCAGTTTGGACAATACCAACTCCAAGTGATCATTCCTATAGTTTTCTACCTATTTGATCCTCATGCTAACATGTTCAATGTGTAACCTATAGTTACAAATCAGAATTTAAACCTAGCATATGGTATAACATACGTTCTAAAGGTAAAATTGGCATTTTCTAATACTAACATACATGCTAAAATTACTTGTCAAAAAACCTATTATAGAGCATAAAAATCATGTTATAAAAATATTTCCAAGCATGGAATTGGATGCTAATAACTTGGAACGAGTTTGGTATGATTTCAAGAAAAAATCGCACATAAAATGATAGACTTTATCATGACATAGAGTTAAATTCCAAATCTGGAATTTAGAAATGTTGGGGCAATTACATGATTTTAAACCTAATTTATCATAGTTCTAGCTTGGTTATAAATATGAAATGGTAGAGGGTAGAGGTAGGAACATAATCCCGTACATTTTTAGCCTAAAAATAGGAAGTTTACACATTAAATAATGAGTACGATGATAACATGTCAGTTCAAGAATTTCAAATTTGTTACTGCGTTTAACATATTTTAAGTTAGTTTTCCATATTTTAATTAGGGTTTCTACCTAGGATATCGAAGTATCTATTTGATCATTATGTGAGTCATAAATTGATAAGGTAAGTTGGATACGTACCCGTTTTGGTGCGTGGACATCGGTATTTTTGTCACCGAATTTAGCGGCGTACACGGGAGTTCGACAACAACTAAAGGGAGAAACTAGCAACAAAAATTAAGGAAAAATTTAAGAAACTTGTAGAAAAAGTTCATAAGTACAAAGGGAAGGGGTTTGGAAGGCTGTTTACCTATTTTGGATACGTATTATGTTGCGTACGAGCACATAACTCAGTAGCAATTTTTGTAGCACTTCTGTCACGACCCGTTCCCAGTGTAGGGGCACGAGTACGTGAGTACGTCCAGCCTACGCCACAACATTGACGGTAGAATGATGTCTAGGTCAACAATACTATCTAAATATCTCACACAATATATATAATGGTATATGTCAATGATATCTCAACTCCAATTGAAGGAAAATGTAATGGTATAATTATAATCGATACTAAATCACAATATAAAACTAAATGAAGATAAATGCACGATATGAAATAGAAGAAAGAGTCACAAAGTCACAATATAATACATCCAAGACTAATAGTCTAGCTATAACACAAGTCTCAATAAAGTATACATGCTAATGTCTAAAATTAAAATATATATAATATGCTAATAAAAATCTAAGTTGCCTCAGTAGCTGGTACTAAATCCTCAGTCGGCTCACCATCTTGTGGCTCATAAAAGATGGAACACATCTCCTCTAACGAATCATCTAAAAAATAAATCCAGTCAGGATTGGAGCAAAGTACAACCCAATAATTATTCCAATTGATTGATAATGGCTATAAATAGAAATTGAGAATGTAATAAAAGACGAAAAATAATGAAACAATATCATACTATGGTAGAGAAGAGACATATAAACTAGAGCAATATCATATAATTGATCACAATAAAATATAATAAAGGCAATAAAATAAAATATGGTAAAGAACTGTAACTACACTAAGTGTTAAAAATACTAGTTAGATATGTGATAGGCTTAGGTTGAACATTGTCTACTTAAACGTTAAAAAAAATATTGTCTAACTTAAACATTGAACATTGAACATTGTCTAGGTTTTGATCACATATTTAGCTAACACTTTCCATTTTCTCGACTATTATAATGGATCCAACCATGACACGTTATAATACAAGATACTCAATGAACATTGTCTAATATTAAATATTGTCTAATTTTAAATATTGTTTAAACCATACGAGAATAAGAGAAACAATAAAACAATAAATAACATCTCGTGTATACTAACCTGTGTACCAATGTGTCAGGAATCAAGTAATACATTTCTAATTACTTGCATTATAGTAATAATCAAATAATGGAAACTATTAGAGAATGTACTCGCTTGTGGTCCTAAGTAATGTGTAAGGATCAATGATCAAACTGGAGTCACAAAGTCCTAAATATGAAATAATAGTATTAATTGGTGAAAAGAAAGGATATGCATGATTAACTAACCAATGATGATGTTTCTAGGCCATTTTTTGGTCCATACTAGGTCTTGGAAGTCAACTAGGTCTATACCTTGCTACTATAGGTTTTCTAGGTCGTACCAAGGTATGCTAGCCAATAAAGTACACTAATATATCATATCTATAACTTAGGTTTATATATATATATATATATATACCATTACCTAATAATACATTAGTCTATAACTACCCTACTTTAATACTATAAATACTTACCTTATTATTTATACTCAATACTTACCCTTTACTTAGACCAATATTGATACCTAGCCATAATTTATTCCTAGTACCAATGCCCCTAAACAATACCAGCACTCGACACTCTCTGATACCTTGGTATCAGTCTCATAATATAACCTGATACAACCCTAATACCTAGCACCCTATCCTAACTCTTAACCTTCTGACATTAATACATATCCTACATATACCTTAGTTCATATACTTAACTTACATAACTCAAACTAATATACTTACAACTAGTATAACTAATAGTGAACTAAAACTCTAACAATTGACATCACTATATATATATATATATATATATATTAACTTAACAACTTTTATCAATAACTTATACTAACAAATATCTAATACTAGCTATAACTTTAACTAACAATTCAATCACTAACTTATCTAACTTCCCTTCACATTCTAACAGATACAAGAAACTGATACTTAAACTTATACCAACATAACTCTAACACTCTAACACCCTACTTAACTAACTAACATTCTAATACTAATTAGTAACTGATATCAATACTAATTTATAACATAATGTAACTGATATCAGTATTAATAACTGATACTAACAACTCATATATCTAACCTTGAACCAATACTAAGACTAACTAATACCTATCAATATACACTAACTCAAGTCACCTACTAATTGGTATCAATAATAACATATATCTCATACTACTAATACTCTAACAACACTAGTACATACCTACTGACACAGATGATACATCAAACTCATTCATCTATTGATGACTCGACACACAGAACCTAAATTCAAGAACACCCCTCTGATACTTGTTGTAGATAGCAAGTTACCATGCTGCAAACACCCATGGAGCAATGCACAACAAATCCAAGGCTCTATTTCTATTGAAAATGCCCTTACTGACAGTACACATCTAAATGAATCCCTTACAGCAGACCCACTTCCTTATCACTTATGCACTTATATGCATAGATCACAGCTACCCGAGCCCCACTATACAGGTATCATATCCTCAACTGATACCCATAACATCCCACCACACCCATCTAGCAATACACAGATTTCTCATATTTTGTTCACCCATCTGAACCCGATATGTGCACCTGAAATGCACATAGCAACCACACTATAATCACTTATCATGGTAAACACCTCGCCATACCTTCACTCATAATTAACATCAACATCATGCCATGTCAAGCAATTACCTAGGTCCTCAAGTGTATTCGTCCATGATGCACTTTCCCTATTAGCACGACCACAACTGCCATCTCATACCCAAACACCTACAGCACCCAAGCAGTTAAAACTGAACCTATACACTGTGTAAAAGACACTAGCACACCACTACACTTATATATATATATATATATATATATATATATATATATATATATATATATATTAGAGTATGTACATATATATCCCGTTTATCCTATATATATATATATATATATATATGCAATGATGTATACATCAAGCTATTTATATCTATACACATGTATACATCTACACCTATATTGGAATGAACAATACTAATGGTCAATACAACAAACACATAAAGTGCAAAAGTCATGATACTCTATTAATCAATATGCCAAATCTCCCAATACTTAATTAATACTATATAAACATAACAAATATAATTATATATGGCTAATGCAACTTTCTTCAATAGAATTTGAAGAAAAATTATACAAATCACCCCAAATGGATCCCGTATCACAATGTATCATACCGTATCGTGATACGGCCTTTTCGTATCCAATTATGGATACGTAGCTAGTCTCATAACCCCGATCTAAGTCTAATTAGACCAAATTGGTTTCATGACACACACTTGATGCTTCAATCTCGTAATTCCTCTAAATTGGACACAAAAACTATGTAGAGGTCATAATAAGGGTTAACTGTGCCTAGATGTTCTTCCTATGGGTATCCCTAAGCCATAGGTGGGTGCCTAATAATTAAACTACAGATTTAGAGTCTAATTAATGAGAGAATTATGAATTGTACCTATTAGGAGATAGATTTTTAATGTAAAGTCAAGTTGACACAATTTGGATATCAACTTCTTGTCCAAAGCCTTCCTCTCTAAGTGCTCTTGCCAACCCAAGCTTTTTGTCTCCTTAGATGGCGAGGATGAAGGAATTTTAAAGGAATTTTTTGGAGAAAGGATCAATTTGGGGAAGAACACCATATGGGGAATAATTGAAAAAAAATGAGATGAGAAAGAAAGTCTCTCCCCACAAATAGGGCCGACCACCTATCCCCTCACCCAAGCAATGTATAATGAATACAATACCCCCATTGGGTTGTCATGAAAAGATTAATTAGTGGAGAAGCTTCGAACACTAATGGTGGCTTGTTATATTTTCCTAATAATTGTGAAGGATTGAGTCTAATGGGCCTAGTCAAATGATGGGCTCTATGTGACATGTCAAGTCTAGTTGGGTTCATTTAGGTTCGCTAACAACCAGTCTAAATAATTATTTAAGTTGTCATGTTTAGTTGGTTAGGTCCACTAGGGTCATGTCTAATCAAATAGTCCAATATACCAAAAAATAATATTATTAGTCACCAATATATATAACATGCACTATATTATAATTACAATATTTATAATAATACAAAATGATAAAATTACTACTATTTTAGAAATGTGGTAGTTACAACTTTATCATGAGACCCTTGCTTGTGACAGTGATTAGAGGTGCAAAATATGAAGAAATGATTGATGATATGTAAAAAAAAGAGGTAAAGAAGTTAAGAATGAAAGTAGTTAAGGATTTGAGGGGTTTAACTATGAATTTTGATATGCATAGAGGTGTGGAAGTCTCCAAAGTTTAGCAGAACATCACAGAATTCCTGGAAGTATTTGTCAACTATTGGGGGGTATGAAAAAGGGAAAGTGATGGGAAATAATGGAAAATGGTAGTGTGGCTGTAGGTTAATAAGAGTAGGAGGTTGTTGGCTTAAGATTAGGAGAGATGGATTTGTGGGGAGATGGTTTTAGCAACCAACAAAAGAGTGGGAACCAGCTAGGGCCGCCAGGTTTAATCTAACTTTTGTTGTTGTCCACAACAGCACATGGACAAGGATTGGGTCTAATGGTGACTTGGTTTGGGTCCCTAACCACTTGAGCAAATTTGGTCTAGGTTTGGGTTCGTTTGAACATAGTTTGGATAGGTTTAAATAGCTTAATCTAACCATTAGTCCAATGCTACCTAGGTTGAAATTAATCTAGCTCTAGTGCAACTAACCTAGTCCAAAGCCTATGTCACACATTGTATAATCTAAGAACATAAACCCTTATATATATATATATATATACACCAAAGCCCCGTCCTCCCGCACCATCGGATCGAGAGGGGCTTGCGTGGGGTCAGTGAGATGCCCCCCAATCCAACGGCCAAGGGGAGTGGGGCTTTTGCTGGGCTCCAAAAATGGGACTCCCGATCCACTCCATATATATATATATATATATATATATATATATATATATATATATATATATATATATATATAAAAACATAAAATCATGTATTTTCCCTAAGGCACTAGCCTAGTGGTAGTATGGGGGGACACCTACGGGTTGGTCCTGGGTTCGAATCCCCCCACCCCGGACCGCTGGGTGGCTTATATTACCATACTCATATTCGCAATTAATGTAAGTTTGGGAAACTTTTGTTTAACAACAAACAAAAAGTACAAAGAAATTATAGACAAAAAAATCTAAGTACAATATTTTTATCTGGGGAATGTTACGATGGAGATCACTCAATTACTCCGTTGACGGTCCGATGATGGAACAAGGATACTCTTATATTTTTTTCTCTCTTGAACTTGTGTGCACGTACGTAACTCTTGCCCTCTGTCCGTCTCTGTATGTTTACAGCTCCACTATTTGTAGCCATCAGGCTGACGAGCTATATGCGCCATATATGAGCTTCTATTTGGTGGTCGCATGGAACAAATTCAAAAGAATATGGTTGTAACTGTGGTCACATAACACGGGTTGGCTGCCACGTAGCCTCAGTTGGGATACACATTGATAAAATCTTGCTTGAGAGATGGAGTCATTTTTGACTCGTTGTGTGCTTGACTTGGTCAGCTGGACACATGGTCTACACTAATTGTGTGAAGATCCTTTCAGTTGTAACAGAAAGATCTTGCAAGTTGAGAGCCGCTTGTGGATGCATAGAGTCGTGGTCGCATAAGTGCTCTCGTTTGGCCTGGGTCTGATAGACTCTTTGGCCGTATAATGATGAAGCCGCATAGACGCGAGGCTACATAGAATTAAGGCCGCATAGACTCGAGACCGCATACGAGTAACCATGTAACTCTGCACATCTGACAGGGTCATTAATGCTTTAATGTGACTTTTTCTTTTTGTGTGATATCTCTTTCACGTTTATTGAGGCATTCAGTACAATAAATGCTAAGACAGAACTTTGTACCAAATGTGGAATGTTGCGTCAGGGGATCTTATGTGGCTTTCAACCGCTTAGCTGTCTGGGCCACGTGGGTGGCTTATCTGTGCCCTGCTTTCGTTTTGAGGGTGCAATGTCTCTATGTTGGTTGCATGGCTTTAGATTTTCTATGCTTCTACAAGACCCCCTTTAAATTTTTCAAAGGGACAAGTTTGAAATACTTTGAATAAAAAGCATAGTTAAGCACTTTTGGCCGCAAGGGCGCCATGCCTCATAAATAAATTATCGCATAAGCGCTTCTGCCGGGCAGTCAAATCTCCTTTAAATGCTGGGATTCTATCTTTAACCGGATCTCTTGGGATTCTAAGACATCTCTTGACACGAGGCTTGAGGCATCAATTTCCAAGGATATTAAAGTGGATCGCACAAATCGAGGCATCAGGTTCATCCTCATTAACCTACTTGGTTCATTATCTTGATCTCTTCACACGGTCTAGGGGCCTAAAAAATTAGTGGTCCCTGTAGAAGAGAGAAATTTGTGTCCCCACTCCCTCTTTCTTCGTAAGAATGCCGAAGGTTGCTGCTCTTTTTGCCGAGGGGTTTGTCAGGGGTGAGATTCATACGTGGCCCCTGACTTTGGCGCTCTACTCGGAGATGGGGGGCATCATAATTCTCGTGTCAGGATACCAAATACAAAGAGACACTAGTACATAGTCTTGCTGTGTGGATGAGAAATTATTTAGAATACGTACAGACTTTTTACATAGCTCTATCGCATGGTTGATAGATCATCGAGAACATGCACGAGCTTTTTATTTAGGTTTGCCACATGAATGAGGGCATACCCGAAACATACGCTGACCATCACATTATCTCATGGACAAGGAATCATGCTCTAATTTTAACGTTGTCGCATAGACAAGGGACCGTCCAGAGCATGCACTGACCTTCACATTGTCGCATGATTGAGGAATTATGTGCCAACTTTGTCTGCCATATGGTTTGAAGGACCGTGAGAAAACTCTAGAAGGGGGTGAATATAGTGCAGCAGAATAATCTACCCAATTTAAGATTATTAGAATGAAGGTAGTTGCTAACTAATAGTGTATATAGAGACAGTAAAGTAAAGCAGTAAAGTAGAGAAGAAAGCAAACAGAAACACAAAGATGTATATTGGTTTCCCTTTAAGAGGACTAGTCCAGTCCCGAGAACTCAAGCTCAGAGTTTTATCCACTATAATCACCAATAGCGAATCACAAGCTTTGATCCGAAGGCTTGCCACTTCTTTACACCACGAGGTTTGATCAGAAGTCTCACAACTTCATAGCTTAGAGAGAGAGAGAGAGAGAGAGTAACTGATGGAACAAAGCTCTTTACAACTCTAAAGACTTCTAGACCGAGATCGCACTTGGCACCAGGAAGGCTAGGGAGTTTCTCTTTGAGATGGAAAAGTTAAAGCTTTAGAGGTTTGCTCACAATAGGATAGAAGACTTTAGAATGGTTGAGTGAGTAAGTGTGAAGAATTCTAATCCTATTTATAGGGTGTAGGCAAACAGAATTTGGCCAGAATTTGGATGGGATTTATTTTAATTTTCTAACCATTGGGCCAAGAAATTATGAGCTATTGAGCTGGTTGATTTTATACCAAAAGGGTAACCGAGTTCAGTCCGAGTTCGATATGAGTTTGGCCCGAGTTCAGTCTCTCAGTAAGGTAGACTTTGTAAATGAATATAGCCTGATTTGGTAGATTGGTTTTTTGGTTCATTTGAGTGGACTATTTATCTGGGTATAGGTACTTGGGATTTACAAGTGTGACTCAACTTACATCGGTCCTAGACTCAAATAAATAAAAGATTATATTTGAATAGACATAATACAGACGATATATAATAGCAGTGTTGAAGCTTTAGATAGCAACATATCAATGCATGGTTTAGTTAACTATCAAAATCAAGTTGACTGAGACCGGATGGGCCAACAATCTCTTCCATTTTGATAGTTGACAAACTATGAATGATACTGCAAGTCTTTGATATGCAAGGCTCCCCCATAACTGTGGAGCAGTTGATATGCTGAAGACAACGTCTGTCAAGTATCATCTTGTATGATAGTATCATGTATGTCTTTCTCCCCCATTATTATTTGATCAAAATGGCATGCTCCCCCAAAATTTGTAAGATGACAAGAAAAAAACAAGAGTAAAGAGTATACGAGATAATATATAATAATAAAAGAAAATTTGCATTAAACTTTTATTCATTTGAACCAAAATATACAAAAGTAGACGTGTTGTGGAAACATCAAATAGAGCAACTAAAAGTAAACTTTTTAAATATTTAAATCCATTGAGTAACTAGTTTTTATTTTCTTCATCTTCATCATCAGGTTCAACTATTCTGTTTGGAACAAAGAAGGCATCAGCTGGATCCAAATATCGCTGAACATAGGGATGATCAATACGAAATCCTTGTTGATTTGGATTTTGGAGAATCGGAAAAGGTCCGGCTGGGTGCTTCGATAGGGTGTACTGGATGTCTATCAAAGTATTGCCATGAGCCTGAGTCTGAAGAGTTTGGCGATGATCAGTTACACGATTGTGTATATATTTTTTGTGGATGTGATTACGCAACAGATTGAAAATAAAAAGGTTTATGGTTGTTCATCAACAGGAGGAACAGAATCAACAGAATGGGTGTTGGATTTTGATGATGAGTTATAAAGTAGAAGCATAGTTTGCTCAATTCTCCAAATTCTATTAAGGTATAAAGAATCCTCAAGATTTGGACAAGTATCCAAAGGAATGTTGAAATAGATAAAAAAGGTTGGCAAGTACATGGCGTATAGTAGTGGATGCCCTTTCTTGCAACATTGAACCATTTGATATAAGATGGTACGGGGAAGATTGAAGTTAATTTTGAAATATAAGTGATATAAAGATGATATTTCTAGATAAGAGACCTCATCAAAGTAAGTCTTCTTAGGTAGAAAAGTTGAAAAGATAATACGATGCATTTCAAAGAAGTGACCATTCAAATATCTAGCATAAAATTTTCCAGTGGACATTCAAGAGGGTGACAAAGGATATTCTTGAAAGAATCTAGGGTTAAGCCATGGTCGAATTGAACTTACATGATGTTGACTAAGGTTTGTCCATCAGCGGGAATATATAGGATTTTACCCAAGTCATTCACATTGAATTCAATTAGAATGCCACGAACTCTAGATGAAATAGTGATATATTTATATGTTAAGTTACAATAGAACATTTGAATAGTATTGGTATAAATTTTGGTAAGGGTCGTAACAAATTCTTCATGTTAAAGTTTTTGAATAATAGGTAGATAGTCTATATGTTGGAAAAAAATAAATAGGATTGCCAAAACAGATGTGTCTCTTGGAGAAGTCATTAAACCAATCATTTAAAATTTTGAGGCTTTAAAAGATGAAACTGTCGAATTCTCCTACGTTTGGCATAATGGGACAGAAAAGAGAGTCAAAAAAGGAATCTTGTTTCCTTTTAGGGGCCATTAGGAGAGGATGTATGAGAAAAAGCTAAGATTTATTTGTGGAGGAGGAATAACTTCCATTGGCCTGAATGAATGAGCAACGGAATGATCTATATATAGAGTAGAAGAAACCTAGATTAGGAAGAGAATTAAATGACATAGCATATTCTGGAATTAAACTAACCGAGTTCGGTCCGAGCTCGGCCCGAGTTTGGTCCGAATTCTGTTAACATTTATTTCCAAAATCTCAATGTAACTTTAATCGATATTTTGCCTTTCTTGACTTGATATAAATATAGAATAATAAATACTAAACTTAAATCGTATATTTTTAAGAGTTTAAATTATCTCGGAGTAGCTGTAGAGGCTGGATTCCAACTATCGTTGGTCCGAAGACCCTTAAATACCGTGTCGCTTAAGGTTATTTATACCTTTTTGATAGAAGGGCCCTTTCGGCTTGTATCTAAAATTTTTAAAACTTTTTAAAAAGTGTGACAAAAAAATTATAAAGCATCTTATGATTCTTATATTTTATCAAAATCCAAAAGACCTAATTCTCGACGAAAAAAGTTGAATCGATCTTCAGCTAAAGGTTTAGTAAAAATGTTTGCTAATTGATGTTCCGTGTCTACATACTCTAAACAAATATCTTCGTGTAATTGATGATCCCTTAAAAAATGATGACAAATTTCTATGTACTAAGTGCGTAAGTGGCATACTGGATTTTTGGTGAGATTAATAGTGCTAGTGTTATCATAGAAAATAGGAATATTTTTATAGTATAGATTGAAGTATTCTAGAGTTTGCTTCATCCATAAATTTGAGCACAACAACGTCTTGCGGCGATATACTCTGCCTCAGTTGTTGATAATGGAACAGAATTTTATTTCTTGCTAAACTAGGAGACTAGAGACTTTCTTTGGAAATGACACGTACCGCTGGTACTTTTTCGATTGACTTTGCTTCCAGCAAAATCAGCATCCGAGTAACCAGCAAGGTCTAATGACGTAGTTTTGGGATACCATAAGCCTGCCGACAAAGTTTCTTTAAGGTATCTAAAGATACGCTTAACTGCACACAAATATGATTCCTTAGGATTAGCCTAATATCTAGCACAAAGGCATACAACAAACATAATATCTGGGCGACTAGCAGTTAGATATAACAAACTACCAATCATACATCGATACTTATGTATGTCTGTTGTTTTACTGCTTTCATCAAGGTCAAACTTAGTGGATGTTACCATTGGAGTTCCGATAGGCTTTGTATTGTCCATGTCAAACTTTTTGAGCAAATCCTTCGTGTACTTAACCTGATGGATAAAAGTTTCTTGTGAATCTTGTTTGATTTGTAATCCTAGAAAGAAAGTTATTTCTCCCATCATGCTCATCTCAAATTCACTCTGCATATACTTAGAAAACTTGTTATATAGCATCTTATTGGTAGATCCAACTATGATATCATCAACATATATTTGCACTAATAACAAAGAATCAAAAGAAGGTTTTACAAAAAGAGTATTATCAAATTTTTCTTTTAAAAAATATTTTCAAGTAGAAAGAAGCTAAGATGTTCATACTAAGCACGAGGAGCTTGTTTGAGTCCGTATTGAGCCTTTCGTAACTTGAATACGTGGTTAGGGTGTTTAAAATCTTCAAAACTAGGGGTTGTTTGACAAAAACATCTTATTTGATAACTCCATTTAGAAAAGCACTTTTAACATCCATTTGAAAAAATTTAAAGTTATAAAAACTAGCAAAAGTGTAAAGCATTCGGATAGATTCAAGTATAGCAACAGGAGCAAAACTCTCATCGTAGTCGATACCTTCTTCTTGGTTGTATCCTTGAGCTACGAGACGTGCTTTGTTACGTGTAACTGAACCATCCTCATTTAATTTATTTTAAGAAAACTATTTAGTACCAATGATCGGATAATCATTAGGTTTAAGAACAAGTTCCAAAACTTGATTGCGTTCAAATTAGTTGAGTTCTTCTTGCATAGCAGAAATCTAAAATTTATCAGCAAAAGCTTCATCGGTATTTTTAGGTTCTATTTGAGAAATAAAAGCATCATTTACAATGATATCTCTATTTGAGGAACGTGTAATTATAACTTTTGATACATCACCTATTATTAAGTCCTCAGGATGATCTGTGAAAAACTTTATTCTCCTTGGAAGTCTTTTCGGATGATTTGTACTGTTTGTATCTTCTGATGTCTTGTTGGTTGCAGGTTGACTACCTTCATCGTCGCTTTCCTTTAGTACTTGATTGTTGTGTTCATCAAATATAACATTGATTGATTCTTCAATAGTCAATGAGATTTTGTTAAATACTCTGAATCCTTTACTTTTGACGGCATAACCTAAAAAAATTCCTTCATCAGCCTAGGAGTCAAATTTTCCTAGATTATTTTTTGTATTAAGAATAAAATATTTGCAGCCAAAAAATTTAGAGTAACTAATTATGGGGATTCTACCAAACCAAAGTTCATAGGGGGTTTTCTTCAATATAGGTCGAATAAGTACCCTATTCAAAACATGGCATGAAGTATTTGCAACCCAAAAGTATTTCGGAAGGTTATACTGATTTAACATGACTCTAGCCATATCGCCAAGAGTTTTATTCTTCCGCTCTACAACACCATTTTGTTGTGGAGTTCAAGGACAAGAAAATTCCTGAGAAAAACTATTTTTGTTGCAAAATATTTTGAAATCACTATTTTTGAATTCGCCTCCATGATCACTTCGGATACGAGTAATCATGAAAAAAAATTCGTTTTGAACATTTTCGCAAAAAGTGACAAATTCAAAAAATACTTCATTTTTATTTACAAGAAAATAAACCCATGTGTATCTAGAAAAATCATCAACAATAACATAAGCATAAAGCTTACCGCCAAGACTAGCGACTCTACTGGGTCTAAACAAGTCAATATGGAAGAGTTGGAGAGGTCTAGAGGTACTTACATAGTTGATTGATTTAAAGAAAGATTTAGTAGCTTTATTCTTTTTACAATCAGCACATACCATATCTTTCTTGAAAGTAATCTCTAGTAAGCCTCTTACGAGTTTCTTCGTAGATAGTCTTGCAATAGTATCCATGTTTGCGTGTCCTAGACGCATATGCCATAGCAAGTTGTCATCTTTGTTGGTGTATTGATGTTTGCCTGCATTGTCAGTGTCTTTTGCGAGATAAAAAAATATATATATTGTCTTTCCTGATCCTTTCAAAGATAACCTTACTAGTGGATCTTTTATAAATAGAACATTTATTTTTAGCGAAGTTAATACCATATCCATGGTCAGCTAGATGACTGATGCAAAGTAGGTTTTATTTTAATTCTGATAGAGAGGAACACCTATATTAGCATTACCAATAATATATCCTCTAAGGTTATTGTCGAAGGAGATATAACCTTCTTTCTTCATTGATAGCATTGCAAATAGGTTAGCATCACCAGTCATGTGTCGTAAGCAACCACTATCGAGAATCCAATTGCTTCTAGCATAAGAGGTTGGTCCACCTACAAAATGAGTTATAGATGTAACCCTTGGTAGCCATTTCCTTGAGGGTCCTGTTGTGGTAGTTTTTGGTACCCATGCATAAACATTCATATCTACTATTTTCTTTGTTCTACAAAATCTAGATATTTGTCCTTTCTTACCACAGTAGTGACATATAGCTGTGTGATTGGTGCTTGGTGCAGCATGATAGATATGATTGTGTGAAGCAGTTCTTTTGATCTTTGTGGATAGTATGCATGATTGTGTGGGATATTTCTTTGTGGCCTTCGTGGATATTTATAATAAAATGCATGACTATGTTTGGTTCTATTTGCATGATGTGTTCCGAACATATGATTGCAAGATCTGTTATGCATGTAGGTAGGATCATAGCTGTGACTATTCTTTTGTCTTGCTACATGTCTCGTGTTAGGTTGGGTGGAGGTTTGTTCGACCTGTTTACCTAATCTAATCTCTAACTTTTTAGAGGTAGCATATACTTCATCATATTTAGCAGTGAGAGCATATATTCTACGAGTAGCAATGGAATACTTCATCTTTTCATATTCGAGTTCTTTCTTAAGTTTAGCGTTCTCCTGAGAGCTCTTGTAAAGATTGGCAAGTGCCTTATGGAGGTTAAGCTTAAGTCTAGAATTATTGTCTGAATCATTTGAGGTATCATTTATTTCACTTAGTAGAGATGTTAGTCTCTCTATTTCAGTCTGACATTCTTGACCATCTTTCTTAGCATGCTTGTACTTATTTCTAAGTTTCCTAAAATCATCAAGCATATCACAAAAAGTATTACCTAGTTCATCAAAAGTAAAATCATCATAAGAGTTGTTATCCGTTACCTGATTAGCTAATGCCATGAAGCATAGGTTTGCTGTTTCTCGAGGATTCTCTTCTTTGGATTCACTATCTTAACTTTCGTGCCAAATACTAGTGTTTTCATATTTCCATAATGATGTTCTTTTGGATGAGTAGTTGTGCCGATTTTAATTTCTTAGGATTGGACAATCTTTCTTTATATGTCCTGTCTTCTTACAGTTGTAGCGTATAGGCTCTTCATCACTGTTGTCAGTTGGCTCCTTCTTCTTTAATTTTTTAAGCTTTAAAAATTTCCTGAAGTTTCTGGTGGTCAGGGCAACTTACTCATCTTGAGACTCATTATCGGCAGAGTTGTAGTTAGTGACCTTTTTGGGTTGTGCCTTAAGAGAAATCGTCTTCTCCTTGGGAGTGGGTTCTTCAAATTCCTTGAGATCTGGCTCGTGAGTCATTAGCTTGCCTATGAGCATCTCGAGGGTCATCGTGGTAAGATCATTCATTTTTATGGTTGTAGTGGCCTTAGGATTCAAATTTTTTGTGAGTCCCCTGAGTACCTTGTGAATCTTCTCATGATTATTGTACTCCTAGCCGAGTGATAATAGAGGGTTGACGATGTCGAGGAATCTCGTAAACATTTGAGTGATCGTCACATTATGTTTCATCTTGAATGCTTCATACTCTTGTGTTAGACGACTTATTTTTTATTCCTTTACTTAGAAGGTTCTTTCATGAATGACCTCAAGAAGTTTCCATACTTCGAGCGAAGTTCCGGAAGTGGAGACCCTATTAATTTTAATTCTGTCTACAACACAAAATAAAGCGTTAATAGCTTTAGTATCAAGACTAGCTTATTTTTTTCGGTGTCTATGTACTTATCATGAGGCTTCTCTACAAGGTTACCATCTATGATTATTCTAGGTAATTTTTTGTATCCTTCTACTACTACAACCCAAAGGTCAAAATCAAGCGACTTTAGGTAGAAACTCATACGTGTATTCTAGTACGTGTTGTTTGTACCATCAAATAAGGGTGGCGTATTTGTGGACTGGCCTTTACCATTGTTCGTATGGATAGATCTAACAATTTCTATAAGTCTCTTAGGATGTCAAAACAAATATCAAGAGAACTAGCTCTGATACCAATTGAACTACAGGGCGGTTGAATACTGTACATCAGAATAATCTACCCAATTTAAGATTATTAGAATAAAGGCAGTTGCAAACTAACAGTATATATAGAGACAGTAAAGTAAAGCAGTAAAGTAGAGAGAGAAAGCAAATGCAAATACCAAGATGTATACTGGTTTCCCTCTAAGAGGATAGTCTAGTCCCGAGAACTCAAGCTCAGAGTTTTATCCACTATAATCATCAATAGCGAATCACAAGCTTTGAACCGAAGGCTTGCCACTTATTTACACTACGAGGTTTGATCCGAAGTCTCGCAACTTCACAGCTTAGAGAGATAGATAGGGTAACTGATGGAATAAAGCTCTTTACAACTCTGAAGACTTCTAGACCGAGATCGCACTAAGCACTAGAAAGGCTAGGGAGTTTCTCATATAGATAGGAAAATTAAGGCTTTAGAGGTTTGCTCATAATCGGATAGAAGACTTAAGAATGGTTGAGTGAGTAAGAATAAAGAATTCCAATCCTATTTATAGGATGTAGGCAAACAAAATTTGGCCAGAATTCGGATGGGGTTTATTTCAAATTTCTAACCGTTCGGCCAAGAAATTATGAGCTATTGAACTAGTTGATTTCATACCAAAAGGGTAACCGAGTTCGGTCCGAGTTCGGCACGCAAGTTCGGCACAAGATCGGCCCGAGTTCAGTCTCTTAGTATGGTAGACATTGTAAATAAATATGGCATGATTTGGTGGATAGGTTCTTTGGTTCATTTGAGTGGACTAGGTATTTTGGTATAGGTACTTGGGATTTGCCAGTGCGACTCAGCTTACATCATTCCTAGACTCAAATAAATAAAAAATTATATTTGAATAGACGTAATACAGACGAAATGTAATAGCAGTGTTGAAACTTCAGATCGCGACATATCAATGCATGGTTTAGTTAACTATCAAAATTAAGTTGACTGAGACCTGATGGGCCAACATGGTTGACATGCAACATAGATACGTTACCGCATAAACAAAGAGCCTTTCGAATCTTATGTAGTCTTCTGTTTGTTGATAAGATATATTTTTTGGTGCATATTTTATTACGAGGGGAGGAAATGTGTCAGGGGCATATCCTTTGAGACGGACCCTCAAGGGCTCGTCCGATATTGTGCCGGCTTCTGCTTCATTGTCGGCATCTTTGCCACCTTTGTCTTGATTGAATTGCTTCTAGAGGATTGAGTCAGAGTAATCGGCCTCGATCCCTTTGAAATGATCAATGTCGAAAAACTATTTCTTGACAATACCTTTATTGTCAATATACTTTAGGCACTAATACAGAGTGGATGGTACGATCAAGTACTTATGTATCCATTGACGTCCTAACAAGACGTTGTAGGATACATCCACATCTATGATATAGCAAGTGACCACTGTTTTTAAATTTTCGATCTCATATTTCAAGCGAATCTTACCTAGATGGTAGCTCCTTTCAGCGTTGAAGCCATTGATGGCAGTATTGGTTGTTGTCAGCTGGTGCATAGGAATGCCCAGGGTCTAACGTAGACTTTGCAGGATAATGCTGATGGATGAATCGGGGTTGAGGTGTATTTGGTCCACCTTGATGGCGTCGATATACCCTGTATAATACAAGGGACGATCGTACTTGTTGTTCTTTGACAATATGTTCTGCTGCGAGAATATGATATTAGGAATTGCCTCTATTACATTATTGTAATGAGGGCATGCAGTAGGGTTCTCAGCTGACGGCTTTTCCTATGCCAGGTAAGTGTCAGCATTCTGTAATGCCTCGCTATGAGCGTCCTGAGTGTCTTTGGAGAGTCGGAGAAGCTCAAACAGTGACAACTTTGTTGGGGTATTGGATAGGTGTTCCAAGATATCGAAGTTATAGGGCTTCTCGAGCCCTTGAACTATTTTATTGCACAATCGCTTATTGAAATGAGTCTCTTTTTGCTTCATTTTGTCTGCTGCTGGGGGTTGAGACGGACCCAGATCAGATATAGCATGTATAGTAGTTAGAGGTTCTTTATCTTTGGGAGCATCGTTGTCTCGCTGGTAGGCAAGGACTGAACTAGTTAACCCTACTATAGCTTCCTTGTTGGTGGGAGAAACCATGTGTCAAGATTTGGACTTTCGTCCTTTGGACTTGACGGTAGAAGGTGCTGCTTGGTTCGTCAAGTCTGGAGTAAGATCTGGGTGAATCCATATGACCTCACCCCACAATGTGCTGAAAGGTACTATCTCGTCTGCTTGGTCACGAGCTGGAGGGATTAACAACCTCTATTGTGGCCCTGGGGATCGGGACCACACCATCTTGGGCCTCCGTCACAGGAAAGTCACCAAACTGAAGTGATACCATGTTGGGGTAACTGTCATGTCCTTAAATGCCAAGGTGAGTGTCTTAGAATCGAGAAGACGCTGGATGTATCCCTTCAACATGTAGCAATCCTTCTTTAAATGGTGAACATAATGGTGGTAGTGGTAGTACTTGGGGTCATTGACCTTTTCTGCCTCCTCGGGATGTTTTATGTCGGGAAGCCGAAGCTTGTTGCCCTTCATTAGTATATCGAAGATTGCTATGACATTCTCATCTTCGAAAGAGTAATTCTCTTTCAATTTTGGAGCCTCTACAGGCTTCTGCTCAAGCTTCTTGGTTAGATTGGCAACAACGGCCTGCTTCCCTTTGCCGTCACGGCTGCTGTTGCCACCGTTATTGTTGCTATTATTGTAAGAACGTTTTTCCCTATCATCAGTGATGGAGATTTGTATGTCCAGTAGTCGGGTGTCCTTTAGCTTCCTCTCAGTGCCGACGATATTTACGATGAACGTTGTCCAGTCTTTGAACTGAGTGTCGCCCATCCAGAGCCTGACCGCTGGCAGTAGATTCCTCCGACATGTATCCATCAGCGTAGACTCAGGATTGCCAGGGGGAAACTTCAATACTGCTTTCCTGTATCATTCGACATACTCCTGTATATGCTCTTTTTCTTTTTGTATGATATCCATCAGAAAGGACATCATCATGTCGTTTCCTCCGTCATATAATTGGGCATAGAAAAGGCTTTTGAGGTCATCAAACGACGATATGCAATTGTGTCACGATCCGTACCCAAAATTTGGGGCACGAGTACGTGGGTACGTCCAGCCTACGCCGCAGAATCGACGGTAGAATGCTGTCTAGGTCAATACACTATCTAATCAATCTCTCACGAATATCCAACTCCATAAGGAGACACAGATATCATAATATAATCAGGAAATACTCAATCACATAACTAAAGCACGATAAGATATCGAAGAATTAAATAAAATACAATCACAAGTCTAACAACAATAATAGAATAACCTACAATCAATAACATCCCAAATCTCCAAGTATGCCAAGTCCTCTAAGTCGCAGTCTGGAAAATTATTTTCAGTCAGGATGAAGCAAAGTACAACCGAAGTAACAGTTCAAGTTAATTGATAAGGACTATAAAACAATAAATAGATGATGCTATATACTGAGAGAAGACAATAAATAAATGCAATGGCAAAATAAAGAGACAAGCAATATAGGCAATATGGTATAATCAGTGCATATATGAAATGAAGAGAAAGAACTACAATATCATATACGGGTGATGTAGTATACGAACTAAAATAGAGAACTGTAACTATTCTAAGTGTTTGAAATAGTAGTTTTGAAATGTGATCGGCTTGGAAACTTGTTCGATAACTACATGGCCTGGATAATCATACGTGAGGTGTATGATTATCACTTAAAGATATATACACTTGTACGATAGGTATTTGATCACATCTCTTACTAGCAATTTCCTCGCCCCTAACTAGTATTGTGGATCTGACCATGACACGTAACGATACACGATCAATGTCCAATATATCATGTACAATATCTAATATCAATGTCGTGTACAATGTCAATACGATAACCAATGTAATATCTCATGACTAAAGATCCAATCTATATACTAGTCCATGTAACACAGTGTCAAGAATCAGATGTAATATTTCTAAATACTTGAACTATAGAAATTATTAAATAACTGAAAATAACAGAGAATGTACTCGCCTGGGGTCCTTAGCTGGCAATACCAATTCCTGCTCCTGAAGTCTCACAGAACAATCCAATGGTCCTATATACATATAATATAATACAATACAATATCAGCCAAAATACTAGCACATACATAACCATAATTACGCTGAACTCAGGGGTACTCTAGGGGTGATCCTAGTCATCTAACAGAGTCAAGCGTGCGTTTAGCTGCACGGGTGTCATGTCTGCAATTGCTATTCAAGATCAGACAGTCAAAATAATACGGGTCTCGCCAGTACGTCAATGTACATAAGACAGTTTGCTAACAATTCATAGGGTCACAGGGTCTTGTGTAACTACGGGATATCCGCAGCTATACCTAGGGGTCATACAGCATGTACATACTGCAGTCATAATTAACATAGTATTTTAATTACTTACAATATATATATACATACCATATATTTATATATAACAACCAATAATTATATGCATACCAAAAGAATACATATACTAAATATATATATACATATACCAATGAATAAGATATATACATACTAAATATATACATAATAAATATATTTATACATATACCAAATGAATGAGATACATACATACTAAATATATACATACTAATTATATTTATGCATATACCAAATGAATGAGATACATACATACTAAATATGTATATATATACCTTATTGAATAATATGCGCATACGCGTACGTATACGTATGTGAGTCACTGGGTTCACCGACACGGGACTCAAGAGATCAACATCTGATGAATACGTTAAATCCTAACATTTCACACATACGTATATAAAATCACGAATGAGGAGGACAGGTATGAACCTTGGCAGGCATGTACGGGATCGACGATGATGACGATGATGATAACGACGATGATGACGATGATGTTGATAATGGTGATAAAGGTGATGATGATAATGGTGATGAGGGTGGTTATGATGATGATGGTTAAGGTGATGACCGGAGGAGCTCAGGCAGGTGGTTCAAAGGCGGGGCTGTGGTAGAGTTAATGGTGGTTGGAGGTGTCGACTGGGTGCGGATGGGAGAGGCCGGGAAGAGAGGTGAACGGTGGTGATGGCTAGGATCAGTGGCCGGGGAAGTTGGGATGACCGGGCTCCGACGGGGAAGCAAGGCGGTTCAGCAGCGGGTCGTGCAGGCGGGTCTGGATGTCGGCTCCGGCGAGTTCTACGTTCAGTCAGGTGGTCGAGGTTCTGTCGTTCGACGGGAAGTCGACTCCGGCGTGGCAGTCGAGGTCCAGCACAGCGGCTCCGGCGGAGGGGCTGGGCTCTGATCGGGTTTCAGGGAAGAAGGAGGGGGAGATGGCTGCTCCGGCAAGGGGTTGGAAAAGCACGACGGGTCTGCTGTCTCGGGTCGGGTTCGGGTGCAGCGGTGCAGGCGGTGACTCTGGTGGAGGAACGGAGGAGAGGAGGGTGGACTCAGGAAGAGGACCAGAGGAAGTGGAGGAGGTGAACGGTGAGCAGCGGTTGAAGTCCGACGGGCTGCTGTGGTCGAGAGGACTCGGCGGGGCTGTCAATGGCAGGGGTGCAATAGCTTCTCTGCGAAGGGTCGACGGGAAGAAAAAGAAGAATATGGGTGAACATGAGATGGTTGGTTGATGTCAGCTGAAGGAAGTAGTTTAGGTATAGCAAAGAAAGAAAAAGTAAGAAAAGAATACTTATATACACATGTAAGGGGGTTGGTTTGACCTAGAAAAATTGGTCCGGTCAACCCTCTTGGGATTGGGCATCTCATGTAGGTATTTCAAGGGCTAGAATTTGGTTGATTAAAAATGGAGGGTTAGAATTACATTTGGTTCAAAGTTTGTAGGGCCATGGTTTGAGGAGGTTGATGTTGGGTTACACACTCCCAAAAATTATGGAAAAATTCACATAAAGAAGAAATAGGTTTCTTTACGTGTTGTGTCAAATGGTATGGACACCTTAATACACTTTTGCATAAAAGTGCCAAACAATTAGAAAATTGCACAAAGTTGGGTTTATGGTTTAATTTAATTAAAAATTAATGCAATTGGTGTTCTAAAATTATTTAAAAGTACATGGGATTAAAATTAGGTGGGACACAAGTGTCATGGACATAGAGGGCTCAGAATAGAATACTGCCCTAATTTGGGTTGTACGAAATGGGTCAAGATTGTGTCCCCAATTTTAATTGGAACGCACAACGATACAAAGTTGGATTTATTAAAATTAAATAATAACGTCTACGACGAATATTGTGCGACTAAAATAAAGCACAAGAGAGCATAATTTTGAGTTACAAAAAGGTCGGAATGAAAGGCGGGCACGACTAGGACAAGGTTGTAAAATTTGTTGGAAGGCAAAAGTTGGGGTAGCGCTCTAAGTATCGAAGCAACGGTAAGGTGCAATAATTAAATAAAATTACGGTAATTAATTACAACCTCAATAAATTAATCCCAAATAACACAAATTAAATTCATAACCCTATATTTCGGTCAGGGGTTCATCTAGTGGGCTTCTAGGTCAAGTCTACTAGCTCAAACATTAGAGAACACTATATATAATATATATATATAAATATACATATCATGCAATTATTTAAAATAACTACACACAATATTAATAATAATGAGGCGAATGGCAGCTCCTCCTCCTCTGGTGTTTGCACCTGTTCTCTGGGATGTTGTCGGATGGGTTCACTTGGTTGCAGTCATTGGAATGTCGACTGCATATATGTACGTACTGCTACTTTGGCACAATAGCAGTTGATGACGATGTTGGCATGGTGATGCCTTGAAGATGACACCTCACATGTCATAGTTATGTCTCTCACTTATCGCTTGTGATTAATCATGTTGCGCAAGTCAAGTCAGGGTGATTCACCTATACACCCTCCTTATGAGCATGGGTAGACGAAGTGCATGGGTGTGTAGGCATTTTCATTACCCTCTGACCTAGGGTTCATACAAGAAATTTCCCTAAGTCATTAGTGGAAGACTTTTGAGATCGGCCATGTCCACTTGTCACTGCGGTCTGTACGAATGGGTTGGTTTTGTATATCTTTCCATCAGGAGAACGCATAATAATTAGCGGTGCCTGCTGACGGCCAGCCAGATGAGAAGTTGCTTGATCTTGGCAAGCTCGCACTATCCTAGACTTACCCTTTCTAGCACACAATAGTGCATAGTATGAAGAGTCTAAGTTTAATTCTTGCCCTTTCTCAGTTGGGCACATGAAATCAGCGCCGCATGAGATTCAGTCGAAGACTAAATTTTTGTTACCATCGGGGCCCTATACGGCCTTCTGCCTGCGATTAGAGTCCGATGTCGTATGAGATTTTTTATGAGGCCTTTGATGTGGCTGCATGGCACGTGCCTAAGCACTCAAACTTCTGGCATCATAGTCTTTTCTTCTGCCAGAGCTCAAGTGTTGGGCACTTTCCTTATCAGAAGAGGCTGTCGCATGTGTGGGGACAACATGTGTGGATGCATAATGTGCGTCTTCTGCGGCATAGAGAGAACTAGGGAGTGTATGATCCACAGTTGCATGACGCACAACGTACTTGACTACCCATGTCCTGCGGGTCTTCTTAGGTTTTTTCAGCCTCGGCGAAGCACTACCCTCGGAGGGCATTTCCTCGAAAGCTTATTGGTCGAAGCGTACTACCAGCATTCTCTGGGTAGACCTCAGCTTTGTCGCATCAGACTGCTGTAGAAGCACAAAAAAATCATGCAGATCGCATGAAGGCCATGCCCCCTCAAAAGAACAAAAATATGCCGTAGAGGAGCTACATGCGGCCTGAAAAACCAAGTCGTAGAGAAGCCACATGCGGCCTGATCAACCAAAGATCTAGAAGCCGCATAGTACTTTCTATGCAGCCTGAACTACCACAGAGCACGGATCCGCTTAAGACCCCACTGACACAACATTCGATGATTGTCAGACTTTCTGACCCATCACTCATAACGTTAAGACGCTTCGAGACTCGTAAAGATAATGCCTCCAAAAAAAAGAAAAGTCACATCAACTCATTGATGGCCTCGACAGACGTGGCATGCCAAATGCTCGCTCATATGCGGCCACGTACCCATGCAGCCTCATCATCATGCGGCTAGAGTGTCCATCCGACCAAGGCCAAACAAGAGCATATATGTGTCTACATACCCATGCGGCCTCGTCATCATGTGGCCAGAGTGTCCATCCGACCAAGGCCAAACGAGAGAATATATGGGGCGACATACCCATGCGGTCTCATCATCATACGGACAGAGTGTCCATCCGACCAAGGCCAAATAAAAGCATGTATTGTTGGCACAATTTTTATGTTGAGTTTTTGAATATGGCTAATCGATTAAGTTTAGCATTATGGTAATTGATCAATCACTATAGCATCTTCTACTTAAACTCAGAATTGTCCAGATATGTAATATTTGCTTCTGTATATTTTCTTGATCGTCTAAAATATATTTATAGAAAGCAATAAGCAAGATTAGCAATGGACATATGCTATATGAAGATGAGCCAAAGATGGAGTTATACGAGAAGATTTCGTCCAACCGCCTACGACTTATCTGGAGCCTCGCATCGGGGGTTTCTTTGCCCGGTCAGCGGACGTGGGTCGAGGGGGACAGCGTCCCTCGTACGATTCGAGGGCAAAGCCCCTAAAAGGTATTCAGATTCCCATATCTGGTTATCATTGGACAACTACAGTCAAGAAAAAAAGCGTCTTCAAGTCAGCAGATGTTTCAGAAGTTTGGTGTCATAATGCTCTTGGTTTTCATATGTAATCTTATATTTTATTTGAGACTAGGACTTATGTAAGTCGAGTCACACTAGCAACTAGAAATCTACTCAGTCCACTCAAATAGTCTAAAATCCATCCACCCAGAAATCAAGCCAAATATATCTTGATCCTATCTACCAAACTAGTCCATATACAAACTTGGGTCTACCTAAAATAGGTAAACCAAACTCGGACTGAATTTTCTCCGAATTTGCACCGAACTTGGTTACCCTTTTAGTATGAAATCATCCAGTTTTTATATCCCTGATTTCTTGGCCTCCAACGTTCAAAAATTTAAATATTTCCTACCGAATTTTGACCGAACTCGGTTGGTAATAACCTATAAATAGAGTTGGATTTTTATATTCTTACTCACTCAACCATTTTTAATTTTTCTATCCTATAGTGAGTAAACCCTCAGAGCCAAAACTTTTTTATCTCCAAGATCAACTCTCAGCCTTTTAGTGCCAAGTGTGGTCTCGGTCTAGAAGTCTACAGAGTTGAAAAGAGCTTGGTTCATCAAGCCCCCGTTCTGTATAAATTTGCGAGCCTTCAGATCAAAACTCGTGGTGTATGAAGTTGCGAGACTTTGGATCAAATCTCCTAGTGTAAAGAAGTGGCAAGCCTTCGGATTAAAGCTTGTGATACACTATTGGTGATTATAGTGGATAAAACTCCGAGTTTGAGTTCTCCGGACTGGACTAGTCCTCTCAGAGGAAAACCAATATAAATTACAATATTTGCGTTTGCTCTCTCTTTCTCTTACTTTATTATATTGTATATACATTGCTAGTTATTTACTGCCTCACTCTGCTTAATTTTTAATTGGGTAGAATATTTTAATGTACTCTATTCACCCCCTCTAGAGTTGCCCTACAGTACTTCACGTATACGGCCACAATGTTGTACGACAAGAGTGTCCACCCGACCAAGGCCAAACGAGAGAATATATGCGGCCACAACGCTATACGGCCATGATGTTATGCGACTCTTGATCTTTTCGTTCAGATCGAAGAAGATTTCTCGCACGATCAGTGTTGACTACGTGTCTAGCTGACCAAGTCACGCACACAACGGGTTAAAAATAACCCCAAGATCTCATCAACAGCAGATCCCAACCGGCCTGTCCATGGCATGCGGTGATAGTTGTAACCGTATTCTATTGAAGGATCCCCCTGCGGTCACCGAACAGAAGTATATGCGGCACCTATAACCCATCAGCATGATGGCTATAAATAGGAGCAACTTAGACGTTCCAAAGGACTGGTTTTCTGTTTCAGAGACCATATAAGGGGGGATCTACGTACATGGACACGTCCTTAGGAGAGAGAAAATAGGAGAGAGCATCATCTTTTCCTTATCAGACCGTCAACGGAGTAAAGGAGATGCTACCGCGTTTGATCTCCATCGTCACTACCAAGATCAAAATATTATACCTAGATACCCTATCTAGGATCTTTTTGTACTCTTGTGTTCATTGCTAATCCAATATTTTCTTAAACTCACATTAATGGCAAATAAGATAGTGACTCTCCTCGGAACATCCTTCTCTTCTGATGAGAAGACAGTGACGCAGTCTGACACGGCCAAACTGGGATCCACCCAGAGGATGCTGGTGGTGCACTTCGACCAACAAGCGTTCGAGAAAATGCTCTCTGGGGATAGCACAAGTCCTTCTTCAAGGCTAGCAAAGCCTGAGAAGACCCATAAGACATGGGTTACAAAGGTCGTTGTTCCTCACCCAACTACGGAGCATGCATTCCCCTTCTCTCTCTCTGCCGCAGGGACCGCACATTATGCGTCCATTGCTTATGCGACAACCCCTTCCAATAAGAAGGGTTCTCAGCACATGAAGATACGAAGGACATGGGTTACAAGGGACGTTGTGCCTCTCCCAACTGTTGAGCATGCTCTCTATGTCTCTCTGTCATCCACAGGGATCACACATCATACGTCCATCTCTCATGCGAAAACATCCTCGGACAAGGAATGTTCTCAACGCGCCCAAACTTTGGCAAAAAAATTACTACCATGCCAGAAGTTCGGGTGCTGGGCATGCTCCATGCGGATACAACAGAAGCCGCATAAGTAGGATGCTACAGGAAAAAGTCCATATGCGGCATCGATCGTCGGTCGCAGGTAAATGTCCATATACTTCCAAGATAGCCACAGAAGTTTCGTCTTCGACCGAATTTCGTACAGCGCCGACTCCATGTGCCTTGCTGGAAAGGGGAAGATGTAAACTTAGACTATTAATACTACACACCGACGCGTGCTAGGACAAAGAAGTCTAGGGAAATGCGAGCTTGCCAAGATCAAGCAATTATTTATTCAATCGAACGCCAGCAGGGGTGCTTACTATGCGTGCCCCTGACAGAAAGTTATACAAAACTAGCCCATGCATCCAGCCGGCAGTGGCAATCGGGCAGGGTCGGTCTAAAAAGTCTTCCGTTGGCAACTTGGTGAAATTTTTTGTACGAACCCCAGTTTAGGAAGCAAAATCAATACCTACATGCCCATATGCTCAGTTTACCTGGGCCAATAAGAAGCGCGCAAAGGTGAGTCAGCCCTCGCTTGACTTGCGTAACGTGATCAACACAAACACAAAGCGAGGGAAACAACCACGACATATGAAGTATCTTCCCCAAAGCATTACTGTGCCAACATTATCATCAACTACTGCTGTAACAAAATAACAGTACCTACAAAAAGCTAGTCGGCAATCCAGCGGCTGCAACCAAGGGCACCCACCCAGCTGCAACCTGAAGAACATGTGCAAGCACTAGAGGAAGAAGGGATTCCATTTGCTTTATGCTATTATGCTTGAAAGGCCTCCTCCATAAGGGGAAGTTAAAGGTCTAGTACCTCCAGTCTGTCGTACTCGGCCAATAGGTCAAAGAGTGGCCCAAGGGGGACAGGTAGCCGAAGGTATTTTCTTGGGCCCTCACTCAAAGAAGAAGTTGTCAACCACTAGGGGTAGTTCTACCTCAGGACCCCAGGTGGCTACACAAGCTGGGGGTTGTAATCCCCCGAACCACTTTGATAATCTGGCGTACTATGAAGGCGGTGATTCCCAGGGAACAAATGTTGAGGTCCTTCGGGGTAGCCACCCTCGTCAAGTGGACGCAGCTTCCTATGTTGGGGTTAGTGTTCCCTCCGAGTCCAAAGAAGAGGTGGCAATACCAACTTTCTCTGATAACTTTTTAGGGAAGAGTTTGAGGAAAAAAGTGCGACGTCCACCATCCCATCTATTTCTTCCTATGTGAGAACAATATACATGGCCGAGGACAATCATGAGGGCTCCAACGATCGACAATGCCTCGAGACCCTCGAGGACATGATGCAGACCATGAGCGCATCAATACAAGCCTTGACCCAGACAATGCTAAATTTAAGACAAATATGGCCTCACAATCAGCGAGGGCCTCTAGTCAAGCAAGCTTGGACCCCGGGACAAACAGGGATTTAAATGCATCCGCTCTAGCCGCTGGCAGCAATCATCCTCTGCCTGAATCATCTACTCCTTCCGCAGTCGATGAAGCTTAGGAAGTAGGGGGTACAAACCATCTTGGGATGAGGTAAGGCTTTTACTTGGGCTAGGCACTGTGCCCAAAATAAGGCTGAACTTTTAAGGACCCTTCCTGGTCATGAGCAACTAACTGACCTTTTGAGCCACAAGTTGGCTAAGGTAGAACAATGCCTGAATGACAGATTGACCTGGTCATCGCAATGGAAGAGGATCTTGAGTTTCTTCTGACGTTCATGGAGCAGGTGAAGACTACTTATGTGCGGAACAAGAAGGCCCTGGAACTGGACCTCAAGAAGTTGGGCCTCAACCATGACGAGTTGAATGACCGAAAAGAGGTCTGTCTTGCTCGGGAAGACTTTGCAACCCTTTGTTATGACTGCGATCAATAAACAAATTATGCAACTTCAAGCCAAGCTGGCAGTCATGGAGGGCGACTTCTAGGAGGCTCGCCGAGAAAGGGAGGCCATCTGCGAGGAAACTAGCAAAGTAGCCCAGTCTTCTGCTGCCTTGGAGGACACATTAAAGAGGCTGGAGGACAAACATCAGGCGTATGCCCACCTTGATGATCCTGCGGCTCTGACTCAGGAAGTCGAGCGTAGAGTCAGAACAAAGATTGATGCTGCCATTACTCGGCTCCAAGAGGGAATAGAGAAGTTGTTCACCGATAAGGAGTAGTAGTAGTTCGTGTTTCATTTTCTGAAAATGTCTTTTGCCCTATATTTAAAAAAACTTGTTTGGAAGATGGATACTCCCCTTTTGTTCCTTTTTGTCGTAGCTTATTTTGCTTTTGTGGTCAGAACGTGGTCCCCAAATATAGTTTGTTCCTTTTACTTCTATGAAATAAAAGTTTACTTTTCTGTTACGATTGTCTTGCTGACTTTTTTTGTGTCCTGGGAGAAAAATGACCACTTTCCGTAATTCATATATTGAGGTGCGCTTGATGTGTTCACACCGCTATGTCAGTCCGGGTCTCTAAGAGGATCACTCTAAATCTCAATAATCATATCTTAGGTCGTGTAGAGATAAAAAAGTTCTAAAAATATCTTACTCAAAGATAATGTGGACGTGGTAAGATATGACTCTTTAGGGGAAGCGGAGAGACGTAGTTCAGAGAAAATATGGACTTGAACTATTTGTTTCATTACGAACATCCCGCTGGAGGATTTTTGGTGGACCTATTATTTATTGTGTACGTTTGAGTGCAAATAATAAGTCTGAAAACAATCCCTATCAGAGGTAATAAGGACGTGATAGATTTTGTTGATATTAAGGGCGTCCCACTGGAGGATTTTGGTGGACCCATTACCTTTTTACGCACTTTGGGGTACGAGTAATAGATTCGAGATAAACCCTATCCGAGGTAATATGGACGTGATAGGTTTTATGAACCAATTACTTTTTTTTGCATGTTAGTGCAAGTAATAGTTTTGAGACAAGCCTTGCTAGAGGTAATATGGACGTGACAATTTTTGTGGACTTAGCACCGCTGGCGTACCTTAGTGAGTACGGGTGATTAGTGGAAATGACAACCGATATCAGAGGTAATATGGATGTGATGATCGATAGCCAAGACCCAAAAATTTTGCTCAGAGGTAATATGGATATGGCAAACTCTAGGGTTGTGGACTTATTACCCATGGTGTACCTTAAGTACGGATTATAAGCTGAAACAACTAGCACTATAAGGGGTTAGGCGAATGTGATAGTAGAAAGTTGAAAAGCAGAACTTTACCGATATCAGAGGTAATATGGACATGGAAAAGTTATGAAAATATCTTACTCAGAGGTAATGTGGACATGGTAAGATATGACTCTGTGGGAATAGTGGAGAGACGTAGTTAAGAGGTAATATGAAAATAAACTGACTTTTTCTCTACTGGGAAAAAAAGAAAGTATTTCAGAGGTAATGTGGACTAGAACTATTCGTTTCCATTACGGGCATCCCATCGGGAGGGTTTTTGTGGACCTATTATTTTCTGTGCACAAGAGTGCAAGTAATAAGTTCAAGATAAAACCCTATCAGAGGTAATATGGTCATTATAGGATTTGTGTACTTAACACCACTGGCGTACCTAAATTTAAGCACGGATGATAAGTTTAGACGGCGATCGATATCAGGGGTTCTGTAGACGTGATGATCGATAGCCAACCCGAAAGGTTTGCTCAGAGGTGCGAAGGACATAGCAAACCCTACTATAGAACTTTTTGGTTGACATATTAATTTATGCGCACATTAAGTATAAATAATAAGTTCAAAAGCAATCCCTATCATAGGTAATATGGACGTGATGGGTTTTGTGGATCCACTACTTTTTGTTCATGTTAGTGTAAGTAATAGGTTTGAAACAAGCCCTGCCAGAGATAATATGGACGTAAAAGTTTTATGGACTTAACACCGCTCGTATACCTTGGTGAGTACGGATAATAAGTGGGAATGACAACCAATATCTGAGATAATATGGACGTGATGATCGATAGCCAAAACCTGGGAGGTTTGCTCAGAGGTCACTTGGACATGTCAAACTCAACCGGGAAGAAATATTAGGACAGCAATTCAGAGGTAATATAGACGTGAACCAATGTCCAAGAAACTCGCAGAGGAGTGATTTGTTGAGTTTGGTCTATCCGAAAATGAGGATTGACCTGAGGATTTCTCCGCTGGGAAGATTGATGGAACGATAGCTCAGAGGTAATATAGACATGGCTAGCATCTAACAAGAATGGTTTTTGAGTGGTCACTATGGGCGTGTGCGAGTAGACATGAGGACTGCTCCGCTGGAGAGACTTTAGGGACTCATCATCCATTGCGTATCTGGGACTCCTGGATACAGATAATGATTTTTATAAGAATTTATAACGAAGGAGTAAATGTTGCACATAGACACTTGTTGGGGATAAAGTACCAGGAGTTGATTTGTACATCTGGGTTGTCCCGCTGGGGATGAGGGGAGTACAAGTCTAGTTTAGACGTAGTACTTTTTTTAGGAACTTGTCATTGATGGGCATCAAGAGTAAGTCACCGTTGGATTTTATTAGCAGGTATGCGTCGTTAGAAAATATAATTTTTACAATGAATGGGCCCTCCCATTTAGGTTTGGATTTATCGGCCGTCTTATGAGTCATGGCACGTACAAGCATCTCCATATCCTAGCACTCTGTGAGTGCTGTTGTAAAAACTGTCGAATTATAAAGGAATACGCCGTCCTTTACCAAAGTTCATACCTTCAGCTTTTTGGAGGTCGTACCCATCTTCGGTATTAGATAAAATGATTGTTGGCTGCAATGATGGAACTGAGGCAGCTCAACGTTTGTTGCGTTGAATATTGTTGATTTCTCAGTCTGTGCCGAATAAGGAGCTTTGTGCACAGGAACACTGCCGTATATACACGAGGGAGTTGGCTAAGTTGTGCGCATAGGATTATTGTCGCGTGCGCATGTTTGTCTACCACGTCAAGGACCATCGCTTGCTGCACATTTTTGTATATTGCACAGGGGAACACTGTATGTTGCCCGCAAGGATTTGTTACGACAAAAAGTACTATTGTGTGCACATAGAGGGTAATATATCCTTGCGTTGAAGACTTTCTCTACAATGGAGTGATATATATCATACGCCATTGTTGAGGAGTTATGCGAGAGTTAGCTTTTATGCACGCGGAGGCTTTTCGAGCTGCACTGAGCATCTAAAGTTTACAATTGGTGATTTTTAAGCAAAGGATCCTACAACCCGGCCTGCATTGCATCCCCTTTAACCTGGTCGTTGAAGGTATTATTTGTTGTGCCAGCCGTTAAGCAGTGACCTTACCTCTTGGGGTGGTAAGTGATACTAAGCCTGCTACTCGGTTGTGAGCTGGCGGGAGGTTGACGACCTCCCTGGTAGCCTGGGCTAGGACCACCCCGTCTTGGACTTCCGTCGGTAGAAAGTTGCCAAATTGGAGGGATACTAGAGGGATACTATATTCTTAATGACCATCTTATCCTCGAAGTCGAGGGTGAGCTCATTGGCATTAATTAATTGCTGGATGCATCTCTTCAACACAGAGCAGTCTCTGGTTGGATAATGAATGTACCGATAAAAGAGGCAATATTTTGGGTTATCGACCTTGACAGCCTCTTCAGGGCATCTGATGTTTGGTAGCCGAAGTTTGTTTTTCTGCATCTGTATGTTAAAGATCTTAATAATGTCCTTATTATTAAAGGAGAAAGTCTCCTTTAGCTTTGGGGCTTCGAATACCTGAGTCGTACGGTCCTCCGGGGAGATTGGTAGTTTTGAATCATTTTCGGACTTAGAGGGAATTCTAATCCCATCTTTGGATACTGCTCTGTCTTGTCGAGGGAGACTACCCCCAGACATGTCATTGTCTAGTTTTGGGAATCACTGTCCTTACAGCATGACGGGTTAGCATGGATCACCAGAAGATTGCTACCCCCGGCTTTCATAGTTACTGTGGGCCCTGAGGGTGGCAGGACCATGTTTGCCTGGATCTCCAGTATTGCATGGGACAGAGTCTGCATTGTAGCACTCATGGTGTGAATCATTGCCTCAAGAGCATCAAGACATTGGCGATCGCTGAGCCTTTCGTCATCGATTCCTGAGTCGCACTGTCCTCAGGAAAGACGGGCATGGTTGCATTATCTTTAGACTCAAAGGAGATGCTACTCCCAGCTTTAGATGATGCTCTGACTATTCGAGTGTGACTACCCCCAAGCATGTCATTTTCTGTTCCTTGGAAGTTGTAGTCATCAGGAGAGGTAGGGGTCATCGCATCATCTTTCACTTCAGGAGGATTCCTACCCCCAGCCCTAGATGCTATATTAAGCCTAGGCATGTTGTTGTCAGCTTCCTTGGAATCGTTGTCCTCAGAGAAAGCCAAAAGTGCTATATCTTCTTCAGGCTCGACGGGAATGTTACCCCTAGTATTGGAAGGTTCATCTTCTTGATGAGGGTGATTACCCCCAGAGAACTCGGCATCTATCCCTTGAGATTCACTATCTTTACGGAACGTTGGGTTGGTGCGTGTCCAGAGGGACACTACGCCTAGCTTGGGCTACCCACAGGGGCTCTGAGGAAGAACTACCCACAGGGGCTGATAGCTTCTTCCTTGAGCGGGTGCCTTAGAAGACGCCTTCCGCAGGTGCCGTCGTCAGCCTTTCGGGTTGCCGCCTTCGTGATGCAGTGGTAGAGAGCGACGGACTGGAGGTATTTGGCTTCTTTCTTCCCTTGGTAGCGGAAAGCTTTCCAGTTGAGTAACATAAGGCGAAGTACAACTCCTCTTCCTCTGGTACTTGCACCTGATCTCCGGGTTGTTGTCGGGTAGGTGCTTTCTGGTACAGTCGTTGGAAGACCGACTGCCTGTCTGTGGGTACTGTCGCTTTATCGCAGCAGTTGATAATAACGTTGACGCAGCTTTGCCTTAGAGAGGGCACATCGCATGTCGTACTTGTTTCCATTACTTTGCGCTTGTGAGTAATCATGTCACGCAAATCATACGAAGGGTGTTTTACCTTTGCATCCTCTTTGTGAGTCTGGGTATCCAGGGCGCACGGATGTGTAGGTGCTGTATTTGCTCCCTAGCCTGGGTTCGTACACGAAATTTCCCTGAGGTACCTGTGGAAGACTTTTGAGACTGACCTTGTCCATTGGTCCCTATGGGTTGGACGTTAGAGGCTCGCGTAATAATTAGTGATACATATTGGTGGTCGGTCGTATGAGCAGCTGCTTGAGCTTGACAGGCTCGCACTGCCCTAGAATTCTTCAGCTTAGCAATCGTAGGCGCGTAGTATGAAGAGTCGGGGTTTGGATTTTTGCCATTCTCAGTGGGTCGCATAGGATCTGTACCGCATGAGATACGATCAAAAACAGAGGTTCTGTTGCTATCAGGGCCGCATGCGGCCTACTGTCTGCGGCTGTGAGTTGATGCCGCATGAACAGTCTTATGCGGCTGTGAGTTGATAAACGCATTGGGCCAGAGACGCATCGAACACATGGAGTCTGGGATGCATTGTGCCAAATACGTATGGATCTTTTATTATTTTTTGCATTCGTGGCATTTGAACACCAATATACTACCAAAATTAATTATGACGAAACTATCAGCTGGGATTCCAATCAGCGGTGCAGGATTCGAGCAGTCATAATGACTGTATGTTTTGTCAGAGTCATAAATGCTCTGATGTGACTGTAGGGACGATGCTTCAAAGGGCGGTATACGTCTTGGGATGTCATGTATCCGAGGGTGTTATACATCCGCCGCTGTTATGCGTCCACCGCATTTATGCGTACCTTGCTTATTTGTTGACTGCAAACTGGAGCGCATGAAAGAATTTTTTATGCTTCTACAATGCACAAAATAGAAATAATGACAACTCACAAGTTTATATGCAGCATAAACAAAAGGCAACATAGGTCATAGCAGTACTTGTCTTCTCATGAAGGTGATAAAGTCGCAAACTCAAGACGTTATGAAGCCGATGTACTAGCTATCCAACCATACCATCATCTCACGAACCCCATCAAACAATTTAACATGAGTAAGATTATAATTTCCCACTTAAAATAATAATCCTAACTAATATTTTTATTAATAATCTTGAATAAATTTATCATAATAAGTTCTGAATTTAAAGTTAAATATAATTTTTTGGCTAAAGAAAGTTGTATTTGCAAATTTAGGATTCGTGGCACGCGAATCGAGGCATTATGTTGACCGAAAATTGATCAATTCAAATTTAAGATTTGGGTACAGTATCCTATAGATTTCAATACTACAAGATTTCTAGAATCTACGGTTTAATTGTACGAATCTTGAGTCGTTAGTAAATATGGTCGCTACAGTTTATAGATCAAATTTTGGTGTACCACTAATCATCTTCAACTTCTATGAATTAAACACAATATCCATCTAAAATTTTAAATTTTGGAAATTTTCTAAGCTGTAGATCTTCATATCAGGTTTTCGAAAAACCAAACGGATCACAAAAATGAGTATCTCATAAACAACGAGACTTGTTTTTTGAATGACTTATACTCCAAACTAATTACACAAAATTTAGGGTTCGAATTAGCTAAAATAAATTATATATATAGGAAGGTTAATAAAAAAATAATGGAAACAGATGTCGTGTCATACCCCAGAACCAGAATACTGGAGAGCGGGGGGGGGGGGTAACTCAGCCTGTAACGCCCTAGTCCCAAAATACGTAGAACTAGAAATACGTAACATGCCACCTACGCATTCGACCAGACTCTGATTCAATTCGAATGTGTATAAGCTGTATAATAAGGGTAACTATCTAAGAATACAAAAAATATCTATGTCCCAATCTACATAAAAAATATCAAGAATAAACTTCATGTGCTAAAGTCGGCCGCCCGATAACACATAAGATCGAATAGACTCGAGAAAGGAATATGAGTCTATAAAACTAGGCTACATCAGCAGATGAAGGATCAATATGAATAAATAACCATGACTCTGATAGAAATGATATAAGTACCAGGCACAAATGCCCTCATGACAAAGCAAGACACATCAGCAACTCCAGGCAGGCTCCACAACGGTCTATGCTACAAAACTGGCAAGAGACCAGGTCCTTAGAGGGACGTAACAAGGTACAAGAAACAACATGCC
Organism: Iris macrosiphon; assembly: GCA_036927795.1. Classification (NCBI taxonomy): domain Eukaryota; kingdom Viridiplantae; phylum Streptophyta; class Magnoliopsida; order Asparagales; family Iridaceae; genus Iris; species Iris macrosiphon. The sequence continues at coordinate 938,148 of JAYESA010000039.1, read as the reverse complement.
AAAGTAAATCAGTATAATGCCACATACTCAAGGGTAAACTACTGTAACCTTCTAAGTGATATGCACGTGAGAGCATCACCCGTACTCAGGCTGAAACTACTACAGGCTCTGTGTCGGGAAGCCCACAGCAGCAAGTAATATCTCGTAGGGCCACTATATGTGCCAAAGATCTGAGACAGAGTCTAAGGCACCTCCAGTAGTATAGTATATATATATATATATATAAAAATAATCTGTATGTAGTATGGTGTGTCTCTCCCCACCAAATATAACCTCACATTTAATGTCCACGATATCTCATGTCCATAATCATGACCTCTAGCTAGTACAATGAGTCATAATGATATCTATATAATATGCAGTCTCATATCACGAATCCTGTAAGCCTATACAGAATCACCATGAATAACTCAAGAAAGATTCTGTCACATGAAATAGCTTCAAGAGTCCTATGGTATGACGTACTTGGTAAAGCAAGCATGTAAAATTGGATCGTGGTATCAACTCTCTAAGTGACGTTACTCGACTTCGCGTACGACGTCGACACCCGAATCATGTACGGACACAAAGCAACGTCTCATGGTCCTAGGTTGAGCAGGAACATCACAAGAATATATATATATATATATATATATATATATATAAAGGCACATCATAAGAATATATATATATATATATAAAGGTACATCACAAGAATATATATATATATAAGAAACACAAGCAGATAATATAATAGGATCTACTGCAAGGTTGGCAAGGTACACTTGAATGGGTTCTGAACTCCGTCCACTGCTCCTAGGAAAGTAAAATCTACACGTACATATCCGGATGCTGAAACAAACATCACCAATATTTTCAGAATACTTGAAATAACTAGTATTGACTGTCCATAAGTCCAATTTGGACACAGGGACAAAAATGGCAGTTTTGGGTCAAACGGGGTCCACAAGTGGCCCACATCGCATCGAAGAGCGTACCGGAGACAAAGTTCTCCAAATTTAGCAAACTTAGTATCTACGAGACCAAAACGATGACACGAACTCAACGGAGTGTCCGAAATTGGATTTCGATAAGCCAATCACGAAATTACCCGTCAAGTAGAACGGTGGGGCACGCGAAACGGTGTTTCATCAACGTTCTCAAAATCGAACCAAACTTGGGTCACAGGACCAGCGTAATGCTGGGAATCCGATGGTGTAAGTTTCTTTACGAAACAACTAGCATAGAGTAAGTTCTAACAAGTATTGAAATAGGCCGATACGGTATTTTTTGACGGATACGCGTTGATTCCGGTATGTACGCACATCCAAATAAAGTTTTGCGAAATCCCACATATCCGCATTGATGATACGCGCCTTTCGGTAAAATTCTCACACAACGTAGTCGCCTCGTTTGGCGAGACGTACCCTGTTTCGGGATATTTTAGAGTTTTTGAAAACAGAATTTTTTTATTTTTGAAGTTAATTTCTTTTAAATTTGGGGCAAATAAAAATAAACTAAAAGATAAGTTTTAAACTTGGTTATGTTGTCTAAAATTTTGTTCAAGTGGATTTGTAAAACATTAATCGAGTTGGTAGAAAACTGGACGTGAACAAGGGTAGTTGGACTAAAATCTGACAGTTTTGAAAATTGGGTTTTCGTCCAATTTTTGATCCAATTCTCTCTTAAAATAATCGATTTAAAATTAAAATCCTTGAAGGGGGTGGAAGAGGTTTATGTTTTGAATGCAACGCAACTGGCCATTCGAGAAACGATATAACGTAGAGGAAGATAACGCACCTGAAGCAAAGGGGGTCGAGTCCGTGTTGTGCTGCACGTGGATGACTACGGGTGGTGGTGCACGGTCATTAGCGGAGGTAGCAGGGGTATCCACGAGTGGTGCACGGGGTCGTCGACCACTCGCCGGTAGTCGGGGGTTACCTGGGTCCGGGGTGGTTGGGGTGAAGGTGATGGTGTCGATGGCTGTCAGATGGTGATGGTGGCGGTATATATATTGGAGATAAGGGGTTACGGAATGTGAACAAAGAGGTCGTGGGGGGGGGGGAGTTTCTGAAGGTGAACGGAGGAGTTTTGGTCTGGATTAGTTTCGGGTTGGGTTTGGTTTTTGGGTATGGATTTGAGATTCGTGTTTGGGTTTCGGGTTGGGTTTGGTTTATTATTTTTTATATTATCCCATGCATATATATATGTATATATAGCCATTTATAAATAGGTTTGTACCTTAAATAATTTTCAGAAAAATCTATAATACTTTAATAATAGTTGTACACCAAAAAATATATTTTCTGTAAAATATATGCAATTAATAAATATACATAAATATTTATCCATGAATTTTATATTTTTCTAATTTAGCTAAAAAATAATAAAAATTCTTCCTTAATCTCAATAATTACATAGTACCAATAATAAAAATAATAAAATTTAACATTTAAAAATTAGGAGGTTTACAAACTACCCAACTTTTAAAAAATTTGTCTTCGAAATTAAAAAATATATATGTTAGAAAAGATTTTAGTTAAGCAAGGTCACATTTGTTTATCAAAAGATGGGGGACGCACTTACCAATGGAATCCTAGTTTGACATCGCATTCTAAGAATAAGGGTACGCTTAATCAAGGCTCTACCCAACTTATAATAATAAAGTTGGCCGTGAAAATTTTGGTCACCCTCCTGTTTACAAGGGTCATATAAGTCTATCTTCAAGGAAGGTATGAGATGGTGAGGATTTTGTGACCATTGTCACATCTAATCAAAGGAAATCTATGTACTACCATGGCGTTAATGAGTCAATAACTCTATAAAGGAAGTTTACCAGTTCTCCTTGCTCCTAATTAGGTCATGAGTCTACAAGACAATATAAAATATCATAGCCAAATACAACTAGGGTGAAATGGTACCGAGGAATACTTCATCACATATATTGGATGTCGATGAATGGTTCAGCAATAAGCGTCAAAAGGTGATATAATTTATCAAGGTGATTAGTATTGTGTAAAGAGTACAAGGGGTTTCAATTTAATGCAACACAAGTATCATGGACGTAGGTTGGCATGAATGGACCACGGGTACATTAGTGGTTAGGGTAATAAGGTTAACGATGTACAATTTTATTTAATTGTAACAGAACTAACTAATTAAGTATAGATTTTCTAGAAGGAGGTATGCCATGAATGTTGTGGGATCTTTATGAACCATGAGAGTGTATATTTGGGCGTAACAGCTAGATCGTGAGTGAAATAGGTCCAGTTAGGCTCATAAATCTCAAAGTTGAAAAATTGAGTCGATGTTGCGTATTAAAATTATCCGTAACCGGAAAGGATATCTATGTGTCATTTATGTGTACAAATACGTCGTGAATGTTGTACGACTACAATGAAGCATAAAAAGATGAGTTTGTGAGTGATAGTCGTGTCATAGGTGTAGAGTGACTAGTCTAGGTTATATGAGTAGAAGTTGTTGGAAAGGAAAGGATAGTTTTGTGCTCCAAATATCCGAGCCACCACCAAGGTATTAAAGGATACAAAATTTAAGAGGTAATTCAATATGTTTGGAATTAATCCTAATCAATACCAAATAAATTCAAATTTACCCTGAAATTCCAAAATAATCCTACACTAAAACCAGGGGGCTACGATCTAGCCAACTTATAAAAATTAAGTTGGTATCCAAAACTAAAGTCAAGGTCCTGTTAACAAGATTTCTGGAAGGGCCTACTTTCTAATAAGGATTCAAGAGTTCTAGGGTCTACTCGCCGTAATCAAATATTCTCTAAGGGGACCTAGATATTATTAGGGTGCTATTAGTCGATAACTCTTATAAGAAAAAATTGTTATCAAAACAATATTACTCATATAGTTCATGTCTTCAACAAAACATAAGAAAGGGTTTTGTCAGGTATATCTAGAATAAGGTGGTTTAGAGACTTTGATCATCGCATGGCATTGATGATGAAAGGGCGAATCGAGAAAATTACAAAGGAAGGAATCTACCAACCAAGACAAGAGAAGTTTATGATAAGTCTAGGGAGTATGGTCACAGGATTGAATAAGATATGATTAGACAAGTATCTGGAGAATTAAGTCACAGTGACTAGATCAGGGAATTAGAAATAGAAAAACAAATAATACCTACAGTAAGATGGATATTAACACCATGAAGAGGGTACTAACTAAAAGATTAATTTTCTACTAGGGCACAACTGGGAAAGGAAGAAGGATCTACTCAGTCGTTATAATTAGAAGGATCTTTGTTGCAAAAATACGAGCCCATATATGCAAAACAATATAAGAATTTGATAGAAAGGATAGGAATGTAGAAGAGGGAGTAATACAACTAATCCTTAAACTCAATAGTATATTCATATAAGTTATATTTTATATAACCTCTCTCATACTATTGGCAACCTACTTCTGACTATAGATAAATAATATACGATCTTTACAACTTTATCTTCCTCGCACATTCATAACTTAGTAGGTAAGGGTCTAAACTAGCATGTACTTAGGTCTATCACTCATGACATACTATTCACTAAGGACACTCTTCAATACTTGTCCAATCTTCAATTGGAATGCCTACCCATTTTTGTACAACTTACTCTATTCTATTGTATATCTTTCTGAACTGTTGTTCGTCTAGTCTCTGCCAACTAAAATCTATTTTCCTGACGAGAATCTTCCGGCTAGGCTACTACCATAATACACAAGCATGATGTCATGGTTATCTTGAGTAAAAATTCTTCGAACTCAAAGAGATGATAAGATTTATAAAATCCGAAAAACCATCAGCTATGGTAAGTTGGAAATAGGTTCTCCTCACCTACTACTAAGGATAGGTCCAGCAAGTTCATACCCTATTAGTCAAAAATCTAAATTCCTGGCCTTAATAAGTTTATGTGTAGACCCACAATATTCAGCTATCATTCCTATAAGACTTCTATCTTCCATTTATACTTCACTACCATGTGTAAATCTATACTCTAAAGGTCTTGTGATAATCCTCTACAGAATAACCAACAAGTCAGTATGTGATTCTGAATCTGTATTTAATTTCTTGAAGTTTGTATCACTTCGAGACTGATCAACAATTTCTACTAGCACTAAATTCTCAAAATTTCCAAAGAATTATAATTCATAAATACTAAAATTATGATCCCTCAAGTCCATATCATAATCCCTTCTCCTTGGATTATATGATCATAATATCTTTTCCTTATCATTTGTTTCCTAAACACCTTCATATCCTTTTAGTATGTTAATCTTATTTTTAACTTTAAGCTTCGCCAATTATGACCCTGTACTTTTCGTTTCGTAGTATAGATCTTCTAGGCAACTACCGAGTGATAAAATCTTCAGTCCTTCCTAGATCCTTCTCTTAATTTAAAATGCTCAAGGTCATATACTCCTCGTGAATCTCTTCTTGTTACCATTTTACCTTCTTTACCTTGAGCCTGAGATTTCTCTTAGTTTATTCCATGTATACCCTTCATCCAACTACATAGTTACCATCTTGTAATAGCTTGTCATCTATTATAGAAAATTCACTATATCTAACTCAAGACTATAACATCTATCAAAACTCTCATCCTTCAACCTATTTACTCTATCACAGATACTAGCTTATCTACCCAAGTAATCACGGGTGGAACTCACTTGTTCAATTAACATTGACAACCCAATAATTAAGTATATCTAATTTGATTTTGAAAGCTATACTTTAGTACTCGAGTTATCTAATTACTCAAACATTAGGTCTAGCAATATACCTATCTATTTATTCTACACCTATGGTCGTCAATAATTTAAGGGGGGTCATAAGACCTAGTTTTAATACTAAAAGTCACAAGACAACTAGAGATTTAACCACTATAGCCTGCTACGTAAGGTTCCAATTTCTTAAGGTCATAATATAATTTGTTGTATCACCATCTTGGGCCATAACTAATCCCTAGCATCAAGCATCAAGCTATGTATTCTATAACATTTTTCAGTATATTAGAATCAAACTATCTTTCTATCTTCTAATACTTCCAAATTACTGCTACCTTAAGCAAGGGTATAGTTTTATTAGTTCTAGGCCTCTAATAATATATTCTATTCTCATGCTAATAATCTACACTAGCTCTAGCATATATGATTAACCTATCTACCTATCCTACTAAGGGTAACCATCTTCTCAAAATTTATATCCAGCATGTCTTCTTCCGCCTTGACAAAGATCTGCTTCTAGAGGAAATACTGCGTACAAACATCCATCTCTCTGAATTAGGGAGAGATGATAAACAATAATAAAGATATCGTGGAGAATAAAAGAGTACAATTATGAAGTCCAAGGGCGACAACCAAATGCGAAGGAATTTTCAAATCAGTTATGGATTGAGATACTAATATTACTAATCCTGATTACAGGCTCATATGGTACCGGAAAGTAACAAAAATGATTTAATCGAGATCTGCATGGGCCACCACAAAAATATGTAACGCCCAGTCCCAAAATACGTAGGACTAGAAATACGTAATATGACAGCTACGCATTCGACCAGACTCTGATCCAACTTGAATACATATAAGCTGTATAATAAGGGTAACAATCTAAGAATACTAAAAATATCTATGTCCTAATCCACATAAAGAACAAAATATCAAGAAGGAACCACATGTGCTAAAGTCGGCCGTCCAGTAATACATAAGCTCGAATAGACTTGAGAAAGGAATATGAGTCGATAAAACTAGGCTGCTTCAGCAAATGAATAAATAATATAAATAAATGATAATAACTCCGGTAAAAATGATATAAGTACCTGGCACCAATGCCCGCATGATAAAGCAACACATATCAACAACTCCAGGTAGGCTCCACAACGGTGTATATTGTAAAACTAACAAGGGACCAGGTCCTAAGAAGGACGTACCAATGTACAAGAAATAACATGCTAAAGTAAAATAGTATAATGCCACATACTCAAGGGTAAACTACTGTAACCATCTAAGTGATATGCACATGAGAGTATCACTCCTACTCAGGCTAAAACCACTACAGGCTCTGTATCAGGGAGCCCATAGCAGCAAGTAATATCTCGTAGGGCCAGTATATGTGCCAAAGATCTAAGACAAAATCTAAGGCACCTCCAGTAGTATAATATATATATAAAACATAATCAGCCTATAGTATGGTATGTCTCTTCCCACCTAATATAACCTTATGTCTCATGTTAACGATGTTTCATGTCCATAACACGCAAGATAATGACCTCTAGCTTGTACAACGAGTCATAATGATATCTATATAATATGCAAGTCTCATATTACAAATCATGTAAGCCTATACAGAATCACCATGAATAAATCAAGAAAGATTATGTCACATGAAATAGTTTCAAGTGTCTATGGTATGACGTACTTGGTAAAGCAAGCACATAAAAATAGGATCATGGTATCAACTCTTTAAGTGACGTTACTCGACTCCGTATACGGCATCGACACCCGAATCTTTTTTGGACACTAAGCAATATCTTACGGTTTTAGGTTGAGCAGGTACATCACAAGAATATATATATATATATGAAAAAGAAACACAAGCTGATAATATAACAGGATCTATTACAAGGTTGGCAAGGTACACTTGTCTAGGTTCTGAACTCCGTCCACTGCTCCTAGGAAAGTGGAATCTACACGTACACCTCTGGATGCTGAAAAAAACATCACCAATATTTTGAGAATACTTAAAATATCTAGGATTGACTATCCATAAGTCCAATTTGGACACAGGGACAAAAATGGCAGTTTTGGGTCAAAGCGGGGTCCACAAGTGGCCCATTTCGCACCAAAGAGTGTGGTGGAGACAAAGTTTTCCAAATATAGCAAGCTTAGTGTCTACGAGTCTATAACGATGACACGAACGCAACAGAGTGTCCGAACTTGGATTTCGGTGAGCCGATCATGAAATCACCCGTCAAGTGGAACCGTGGGCCCACAAAATGGTGTTTCATCAACGTTCTCTGAATCGAACCAAACTTGGGTCACAGGTCCAGCGTAATGCTGCGAATTCGATGGCTTAAGTTTTATTAGCAAATGACAAACACACACGAAGTTATGACAAGTGTCGAAATAGGTCGTTACGGTATTTTTTGACGGATACCTTTTGATTCTGGTGTATACGTACATCCAAATCAAGTTTTGTAAAATTCTACATGTCCGCGTTGACGATACGCGCCTTTTGGTAAAATCTCCATGCGATAAAGTCGCCTCGTTTGGCGGAACACACCCCATTTTACGATATTTTGGAGTTTTTAAAAATATATTTTTCTTCATTTTGGAAGTTGATTTTACAGAAATTGGGGGCAAATAAAAATAAACTAAAAGATGAGTTTTAAACTTGGTTATGTTTTCTAAAAGTCTGTTTAAGTGGATTTGTAAAACATTAATCAAGTTGGTAGAAAACTGGACGTGAACAAGGGCAGTTGGAATAAAATCTGACATTTTAAAAAATGGGTCTTCGTCCAATTTTCGATTCGATTCTCTTAATATAATTTGTTTAAAATTAAAATACTTGAAGGGGATGGAAGAGATTTATGCTATGAACGTAACGCAATTGGCCGTTCGAGAAATGATGTAACGTGGAGGAAGATAACGCACCTGAAATAAAGGGGGTCGAGTCCACGTTGTGCTGCACGTGGATGACTACGGGCGGCGATGCACGGTCGGCGGCGACGGTGGGGGTGTCCACGTGTGGCGTACGGGGTCATCGACCACTTGCCGGTAGTCGAGGGTCACCTGGGTCGGCGGTGGTAGGGCTAAAGGTGATGGTGGCGGTGGCTGTCGGATGGTGATGGTAGCGGTATATATATTGGAGAGAAGGTGTTACGGAATGTGAACAGAGGGGTCATGGGGGGGGGCATTTTCTGAAGGTGAATGGAGGAGTTTCGGTCTGGGTTGGTTTCGGGTATAGGTTTGGTTTTCGGGTGTGGGTTTGAGACTCGGGTTTGGATTTCGGGTTGTGTTTGGTTTATTATTATTATTCTTTTATATTATCCCATACATATATATATGTATATATATAGACATTTATAAATAGGTTTGTACCTCAAATAATTTCTAGAAAAATCTACAATACTTTAATAATAGTTGTACACCAAAAAATATATTTTTTGTGAATTATATATAATTAATAAATATACATAAATATCTGTCCATAAATTTTATATTTTTTAAATTTAGCAAAAAATAATAAAAATTCTCCCTTAATCTCAATAATTACATAGTACCAATAATAAAAATAATAAAATTTAAAAATTAGGGGGTTTACCCAGCCTACCACACCTCACAGAATAACGAAGTAACCCGTAATGTGCTAAGGTTGTCTAGAGACAAGGGGGTGTATACTACAATCAAGTCACCTAGGGTCAAGGATCTCTATGTCTCAATCATCAACCAATAAAGAGTAAAAATGAGCATATAAATTAAAACAGTTAGGCATCCCTGACGCTCTTTCAGAATGATCATGAAACTAGTTATACATGATGGTATACTAGTAAAATGCCAAGAGTACATAATTGTAAGTCAGTCGTAGTTTGAATAATATACAATCATGTAGAGGAACTAATGTCCAGATAAATCGGCTAACAAGTATCGTCGAATAAACACCAAAAGGTAATACAAAATGATACTCATAGTGGGGGAGAAGAAACTCACTCAAGTTACTCGGCGGACATCCTCCTAGTGTGCGCCATCGGTTAGATACAGGACAGAATCCTCGTGCTCTGCTACTAAACCTGGCCCAGAAAAACCAGCGGGGTCAAACCCCGAGAGCAAGTACCACAAAGAAACACAAGTGAATGAAGCAAAAACCAATAAAGTATATAAAATAGGAATCCATGCCAAAACTGCAAGTGTGTGACCTTTCATCGGAGTAATAGGATACCACTACTACCAGACAGCAACATGAGGTGTCGCACTACTCCGAGATCGGGTACGACTTATAAATTATGAACACGACAAAGATACAACCCATGAATATAATCCAGAATACACATGCGACAATTCAAGATAAGATATAGGTATAATATGCAGCTTCGGTGTGTGACCTATTGTGACACATTGGCGCAACCCTACAACCAAACAAGGACAAGGGTTGAACCATCGTACCACAATAGTTCATATCCCTAGACTACCAGTACATACTCTTTTAAATCGGCCAATTAATCATACGGATTGTTATGTGGAGTCTGAGTTATCTCAAAACAGATGCATAAAGAAATCCTTATATCAAGAGCTATTTAGCGGGCCTAGCCGAGCCATAGAAATCATATAGCACTTGTATATTATGCACCGGTCCCTCGTAATGCCACCGTGCTAGATCATATAGAACGCATTGTACAATATAAGTATTCGGATATTGCCGTCCACTAGTGCGGACGTGACAAATATCCATGGGGGTTAGCCTTGCACGTCATTACGATAGTCTGAGGTGACTAATGTGCACGATCTCGGGATTTTATCCCTTATAATGCTCTACCAGTTTCATTTGCCAAGATTAACCCTATGGTTATGTTAGGAATCCCATGGCATGGTCCAATGATCAATCCTCCTATATGTCGTACTGTAGTACGGGCCACCCTAGATATGAATCTACTTTGTTACTTGATAGCTTAAACTGGATTCACCCGAGCGTGATGCAACAATCAATCAAGTCTTAGCCACGCTTTGGTAGTTGAACCACATGCCATGCTCGGGCTAGATAAATAATATAATAATATTACATATCGCGTAGTATAGGAGGCATTCTTGATGCACAATCCGAAATATGTAATCTCATAGCACGTAGCAAGTTATGTCGTACCTCAGTATACATTATAATAGGGTTGAACCTTAGTGCATCTTATAACACATGTACACGTAGTACGTAGTAATTGTATCAACACAGATACAAGAAATAGGGTCGAATTACCAAACTTATATTTGGTCGTTTGAGCCTTATCATATTGAATCACTTTATTCACATAATCAGGTATATATGTTATCAGTCAAATGGAAGCCTCACTTTATGTGAAATCCTTGAATTGATGATTATGCCACCGAACATGAGTAAGGCAAAAAGTGTAAACCACTGTGGAGCAGATCCACAATCCTTAAACCAAATAAGGACCGAGTTTGCAGATCGTCTCCCGAGCAGAACTACGTCCCTCACTCTATCCGATGAACAAAAGATAAGTTAATCTACTAATCTGAGTTTACTCTTGGTTACCACATGGTCTACTCATGATATAATCATATTATACATATAGTCAGTTCTAGCACATAGCCAGCTCTAGCATAGTCTAGTTACTAAGTCCATTCTTTCTTAGAATAACACAAGCATGAAACCACGATCAACCATATAGGGTACGATAGGAAACGTTCCAAATAAAATAATTAAACCCAAGAAATCGTGGAACATGTACATAGATTAGTAGGATCGCATAGGATCACCTACGTGTATGAGAAGTGCATGCATGGATTATCATATGAGACAGACCGCATTCACTAATCAAGCGCATGAGCAACTGGCCGCATGGACGAGCTGGCCGCATGTTGCCCCAGGCCGCATACTACCCCATGTCGCATATGGCTCCAGGCCGCAAGCTACCCCAGGCCGCATGCTCCTCCAAGTCGCATTCTTCCGACAAAAGTCCACTCTCTTGGAACAAGTGCCGAAGTGATGTGTGTTAGAGAAAAGTGACTAAAGTGACGGATGTGACAAGCCATAAAGTATGTCAGAAAGAAAAAACAAAACTATAGAAAGATATGTCAAGGTTCAGAGTCATGCGTCCAAGGAAAAGTGACCGCGTACTCTGCTTGCCGCATATAGGTCGGTGGCGCATAGAGGTCTCTTGGACTTAGCAAATTTCTTATTCGTTTAGCGAGTGAAAACATAAGGAATTCAAGGATTAGCTCCAGAATACTTGTGTCATGGTCAGTCATGCTTCCAACAAAATGGACGCATACCAGTTGGCTATGAGACAAAGAGTTCAATCGCATAAGGATCAAGCCGCATGGAAGTCTCGGCCGCATATTGTGATGGCCGAATAAAAACTTCGTCTTCTTCAGACAACAAGTTCAGCCATGGCAGAAAAAGCTAAAAAAGTTTAAAAATTATTTTCGCAATTTTTTTTATTTTAACTCCGAATCAAGTGAAACAAAAGCCAAAATGCACGAAATAAAGTGCGTCATCAACCATAAAAACTATTTTTCTAAAATACCATGTTTTAATAGATTAAAACCAAAAAAAAACTTTTGGAACCTATGAAAATTTAAACTTTAAAACTCAGATATACTCAAAATCGTTCGTCAAAACCAAAAACTCCAAGAACTAAAACTAATGAGGACATCAAGAAGAATATTTCCCGTAAAATATATTTAAATTACCTCATATATTCAAAAATATGAAAATCTATGGCTTCACCACTTTGAGCAAGATGTAGTTGCCTTGGTGGACTAACAAACATCTCCCTAGAACCAAGTCTAGGGCTAGGGCTTAGGGTTTCGGTTGGGAGCTCTTGAGGGAAGGAGGAAGGGGAAGGAAGAAGTAAAGGAAAGAAATAAAAAAATGAAAGAGAGAAAAGAGTAAGAGGAATATATATACACAAGAGAGGAAAATGGTATTCTAGTCCTGACTGATCCTCATGCAATCCAAACCATCCAAAATAGGCTTAGTGGTTCCAAAAGTGAACTGGGTCTGGTATCCATCATGTATACGGGTCCTAGCACGGATCCATGGCAATCACCAAGGTGTTCACTACTGGTCTCGAGTAGTGTCCCTCAATAAACAGAAATATAATTAAATAAATATAACATAATCAATAGGAACCAACTTGTAAAATACAGCATGAATACATATACAAGAAAAATTTTAAATATCACAAATTAAAGAATATCAAATCTGGGAATGGGTGTGAAATCTCTACCCACCTTAGAAAAAAATTTCCTCAGAATTTTCTAGGCTAGTCGAGCTGATCACCAAGTAAGAAAACTCATAGACCAAGAAGAAGACTCATGATCCAGAAAACCACATGAACTACCAAATCTCATGAACTACAGTTAACTGAATACCAAGCATAACGAAATAGGAAGGCAATAAAAGGAACATCAATATAAATAAATTCACAAGCAATCCACAATATCAAAAGAAAAGATAAAGAACTGGAGGAATACGGATACATATGTCTCCTGAGTCAGTCAAAATAGGAACCCGTCCTTGCTGGCCTATGCTGACTCCCAAAAATGGACAAGGGTCAAGTCTCGAGATAAATCGGTACCAACGACTTAGTCAAGAACATGACTCTGTCCAGGACGTACCTTCGTAGTCGAAACATATGACATACATCATGTATCATAAGATACGAAGGTAGAAGAGTGAGACAAAAGATCATCTCCACTCGCCGAATATACGAAACCCAAAAGATATGACTAAAAGAAGCTCAAATCTCACCCCCGATTTGACCGCCCTCGGCCAATACTTCTCTAACACACCAAACTCTGCTTGTTCACGTCTCAGTGCTACTGGAACTCTGTCATGAGGATGTCTCTGCTGACCAAACTGACGTTGTCTCTGGTGAAACACATGTGCTTGCGTCAATATCGGACATTGGGCTACCGGTCGTATTACTAAAACTGGCTCTTGATACGGAACTACTCCCGGAGCTGGCAATACTGAGAATTATTGATATGGTCCTCCCTGCCTTTGGATTTATGGACAAGTAGTTATCATGTGGTTGGAACCCCCACACCTCAAGCATCTTCCACTTGCCATCCTACATACATACTGAGTATGACCTCCTTTGCCACAATAGGTACATCCTACTGGATTCTTCGGGCGTTATTGATGTTGTCTCGGCTGTTGTTGCCAATTTATCATTGTCTCATCTGATGCTACTAGCCCCCGTGGTGCCAAATCACAAATACAAATGTCGGATGCTTATCCTCCACCTGTGTTATGGGCATGAGACCTCTTATCCCCTCCAGTCCTCAAAGCTAACCTCTGGATGGTAAGATCATGTCTGCTGGCTGCTATCAACATAGCATCGAATGTCTGGTAGTCATGTCCTTCAACTAGTTACAAAATATCGAGATGAAGCCCTTGCTGGAATCTCATAGACCTTTCTTTCTTCGTCGTCACCATATCTGGAGCAAACTTACTCCACTGCAGCTCGTACTGCGCCACTCTCTGAAGTACTTAGTCCTGAATTGGGTTCTGAAGTTGTCCCAAGAGATAGGATGCTTCAAGCAGACTTTCTCTGTTGCCCACCAATCACGAGCAAGATCTTGTAGTTGTAATTGGACTTTATTGACTTGCTCCTCTGCTGGAACCTTAGCTGCCGCCATGATTGTCTCAATGTCTTGAAGCCAAACATTCGTCTTAATTGCATCCTTTGTGCCTTCAAAATAGCTCGGTTTGAGTCGACATAATATATATGACGTCCCATAATCTTCTTCTTTACTCTCCTCTAAGTCCGTTTGCAGTCCTTGGTTTAACAGGATGTTCTGCTCCTGTTGTCGAAGCTGTTTGTATTGCTGCACTACTCTCTGATGCTGTTGTATAGCCATCATACCTCTAATAATTTCTAACAGTGTCGGGGTATCAAGTGTTGCTGGTATTTCTGGAACTGCCAGGGGTACCCTAATCTCTAGTACATGTTTTCCACCCATTGGCCCTACTCGAAGCTGATCTTGACGAAGTATTGTCTCTTGCTAGTGCTCAATAAGATCTTGCTCTGCTAGTTTTTCCACCATATCTACTACTCTAACAGGCGGAAAAGAGGTGCCCCTGAAAGAAAAGGACACTAAGATATCAAATGACAGGACATGAAAGAACAAGGAAGCAAAATATTGATAGATCAGACTCAGTGTCGAAGAAGACAAATTCAGGATATCAACAGAAACAGTTTTGATTGAGACTTCTACAAAAAGATACCCCACAAGTCTGAAAAGATAGACCTGCATGGGCCACCACTAAACCTTTGCCACGCCCAGAACCATAATACTGGAAAACGGGGGAGTGACTCAGCCATCCATACCTTATGGAATACCGAAGTAACCCACAATGTGCTAAGGTTGTCTAGAGACAAGGGGGTGCATACTACAATCAAGTCACCCAGGGTCAAGGATCTCTATGTCTCCATCATCAACTAAGAAACAGTAAGAATGGGCATGTAAAATAAAGCAGTTAATTAGGCATCCCTGACGCTCTATCAGAATGATCATGAAACTAGTTATACAGGATGGTACATTAGTACATTGCCAAGAGTACATGACTGTAAGTCAGTCGCGGTTTGAATAATATACAATCATGTAGAGGAACTAATATCCAAATAAATCGACTAACAAGTATCGTCGGCTAAATACCAAAAGGTAATACAAAATGATACTCATAGTGGGGGAGAAGAAACCAACTCAAGTTTTTTGGCACACATTCTTCTGGTATGCGCCATCAGTCAGATACAGGACAGGATCCTCGAACGATGCTACTAAACCTGACCAAGCAAAACCAGCGGGGTTAGGCTCCGAGAGCAAGTACCACAAAGGAGCACAAGTGAATGAAGCAAAAACCAGCAAAAAATTATATAAAATAGAAATTCGTTCCATAACTGCAAGCGTATGATCTTTCATCGGAGCAGTAGGATACCTGTACAACTAGACAGGGACAAGAGGTGTCATACTACTCTGAGACAGGGTACGACTTACCAATTACGAATACGATAAAGATACAAACCATCAATATAATCTAGAACACACATGCCACAATACAAGCTAAGATATAGGTATAATATGTAGCTTTGGTACATGACCTATTGTGACATATTAGTGCAACCCTACAACCAAATAAGGACAATGGTTGAACCATCATACCACAATTGTTCATGTTCCTAGAATACCAGCACAGACTCTTTTAAAAACGCCAATCAATCCTACTGCTTGTTACATGGATTCTGAGTTATCTCAAGAATAGATGCATAACGAAATCCTCAGATCGTGAGCTATTTAGCGGGGCTAGCTGAGCTATAGAAATCATATAGGACTTGTATATTATGCACCGGTCATCCTAAGTCTACTGTGCTAGATCACATAGAATGAATTATAAAATATAAGTATTCGGATATTGTCGTCCACTAGTGCGAACGTGACCAATATCCATAGGGATCAGGCTTGTACATCATGACGATAGTCTGAGGTAGCTAATGTGCACGATCACGGGATTTTATCCCTCCCAATGCTCTACTAGTTTTAGTTGCCTAGATTAATCCTATGGTTATGTTAGGAATCCCATGGCATGGTCCCATGATCAATCCTCCTATATGTCATACTGTAGTATTATCCATGCTAGATACGAATCTACTTTGTTACTTGATAGCTCAAACTAGATTTACCCGAGCATGATGCAACAATCAACCAAGTCCAAGCCACGCTTTGGTAGTTGACCCACGTACCATGTCCGTGCTGGGGAAATATTTAACTAATATCACATATCGCGTAGTATAGGAGGCAATTTTGATGCACAACTCGGAACATAAAATCTCATAGTACGTAGCAAGTTATGTCGTACCTCAGTGCACTTTATAATAGGGTCGCACCTCAGTGCACCTTATAATACATTTATATGTAGCACGTAGTAATTCTATCAGCACGGATGCAAGAACTTGGGTCAAATTATTGTCACGACCCGCACCCGATATAGGGGCACGAGTACACGGGTACATCTAGCCTGCACCGCAGCATCGACGGTAGAATATTGTCTAGGTGACAATACTATTTAATCAATCTCATACAAATATCCAACTACATAAGGAGATACAGATATAACAATATAATATGATATACTCAACCACAGAACTAAAGCACGATAAGATATCGAAAGAAAATAATCGAAACACAACAACAAAGTCTAAAAAATAATATAATCTAACTTCAATAATAACGTCCAAGTCTCAATATATGCCGGAAACAAATCTGATACCAAAATTCGCTAAAAAAAATAACCAAAATAACTAGTAATTCTGGCTAGACCTCCCGACAATCACACCTGAGCTACAATGTCCAAGGCTGCAGCAACTCTCCCTATGGTCCGTAATATGTCTGACACCAGTCCACTAAGTTGCCGTCTGAAAAATATATCCAATCAGGATTGGAGTAAAGTACAACTATTCATGAAGAACTGCAACTATTCTGTCACGACCCGTACCCGGCATAGGGGCACAAGAGCGTGGGTACGTCCAGCCTACGCCGTAGCATCGATGGTAGAACGCTATCTAGGTCATGATACTATCTAAACAATCTCACACGAGCATTCAACTCCATAAGAAGACACGGATAATCAAAATATAATATGAACAACATACTCAATCACATAACTACAGCACGATAAGATATCGAAGAATAAAATAAACTGCGACACAAGTCTAAATAGAAATAATCTAACCAAACAATAAATCCAAGTCTCAACAAAGTATGCCGGAGACAAACCCGGTACCAATAGACTGCTAAAAGAAACTAACTAGATAACTAGTGATCCCGGCTAAACCTCCCGGAATCACAACTGAACTACCAAGTCCAAGTCTGCAGCTACTCTTCCTATGGTCCATAAAATGTCGAACACCAGTCCTCAAAGGCATAGTCTGAAAAATATTTTCAGTAAGGAAGGAGCAAAATACATCTCAAATAACAGTTCCATTTAATTGATAAGGACTATAAAATAATAAATAGATGATGCTATATACTGAGAGAAGACAATAAGTAAATGCAATGACAATATAAAGAGACAGGCAATATAAGCAATATGGTACAGTCAGTGAATATATGAAATAAGGGAAAAGAGCTACAATATCATATACAGGTGATGTAGTATATGAAAATGAAATAAAGAACTGTAACTATTCTAAGTGTTTGAAATATCAGTCTATCATGTGATCGGCTTGGGACAAGATCAGGCTTGTTACATATAATTAGCTATGATTCATGTAAGGTCAGGCTACCCATTTGGTTAGCTATGATGCAAGTAATGGTCAGGCTAATCATATATAACAGGCTATGAGGCATGTAATGGTTAGGCTGCACTCGACGTGAGGCGTGGGGTGAGCTATGATGCATGTAGAGTTGGGTATGATCATATAATCTACTAATATTTTCTCTGCCCCCAACTAGTACAGTGGATCCATCCATGACACGTTACGATACACGATCAATGTCCAATATATCATGTATGATGTCTAATATCAATGTCGTGTACAATGTCAATGCGATAATCAATGTAACATCTCATGACTGCAGATCCAATCTATATACTAGTCCGTGTAGCATAGTGTCAAGAATCAGATGTAACATTTCTAGATACCGGAATTATAGATACTATCAAATAATTGGAAATTATCAGAGAATGTACTCGCCTTGGGTCCTTAGCTGGTAATACCAATGTCCTGTTCCAGAGTATCGTCTGGATGATCCAACAGTCCTATAGACATATCATAAAATATAATATTTGCATCAGACGTTACAATAACACACAAAACACGATGAACTCAGGGCTATGCTAGATATTATACTGGTCAACTAGGGTCAAGTGTGCGTCTAATTGTACGGGTGTCGTGTCTGTAATTGCTGTGAATTCAGACAGTAAGTGATACGGGTCTCGCCAGTACGTCGGTGTATATATGGCAGCCTGCTAATAATTTACAGGGTTACAGGTCAATATAAATACGGGGCAACCGAATATATACTCGGGTCGCCTAATACATTCATAATTATACATATTATCAATTATCATATATCATTAATTAAATATAATACATATATATGTGTATACCAAATAATTGTATACAAAAATATGTAAAATTGTATATACACTCAATTGAATTTTTATACTATATACACATGTTTATATATTCATACCACATATTTATATATATATATATATATATATATATATATATATATATATATATATATATATATATATATATATATATAACAATTTTAATACATATACTATATACTACATTCATACATACCTACACGCGTACGTGTACGCGAGGGGGAGAAACCGTACCTGTGCGCGTGCACGACAACGGCAAAGTCGACGATGGCGACGACGAGGATGACGAAGACGACGACGAAGGCGAAGGTGGTCCTGGTGGTGTAGGGTGGTCGAGAAGGAGGAGGCTCCCATTTTGAATGGTGAGTGGGGATGTGTGGTGATGATGCTCCCATTTTGAATGGGTGGTCAGGATTCGTCATGAGGAAATTCATTCATGCAAGGAGAGGGTTGGGTTGACTAGTCAAATATTAGGGCTCTCCATTTGGTTTGAACCAATGGGGTGTTTACACCTAATGCAATATTTGAAAATGAGCCCCCTTAAATTTGGGTATTTGCACAGACACATGAAATGATAAAAAATTGGTGGGCGATTTGGTGTTTGGTATTTTGTAGGGTGAGGGGGTGTTGTGTATTTTGTATGGGCTTAATGAATAGGGTATTTGGATTAAATTGGGTTAAAATGGGATTAGTCAAAGTTGGTATCCCCAATTTAATTAAAGAATAATGCTAGCGATATTCTAAATTAATTAGAAATACATGGGGCTAAAATTAAGTTGGGACACCAATATCATTAGTGAAGAAGACTCAGAAAAGATTATAACCCTAATTTGGGTTGCTCAAAATGGATCGAGGTTGTGTGTCCAATTTTGATTGGAACGCACAACGATACAAAGTTGTATTTTTATTTAGAAATTAAATAAACGTCAGTGACGAATATTGTGCGGCTAAAATGAAGCAAAAGAGAGCATAATTATGAGTTACAAAAAGGTCAGAATGGAAGACGGGCACGTTTAGGGCAAGGTTGTAAAATTTGTTGGAAGACAAAAGATAGGGTAGCGCTCCAAATATCGAAGCAACGACAAGGCGCAACAATTAAATAAAATTATGGTAATTAATTACAACCTCAAATAATTAAATTCTAAATAATATAAATAAATTCATAAACCTATAATTTGGTCAGGCGTTTCATCTAGTGGGCTTCTAGGTCAAATCTACTAGCTCAAACATTAAGAACACTATACATAATATATATGTAAATACACATCTCATATAATTATTTAAATTAAATACACAAAATATTAATAATATACAAAAAGTCAAAAATACCCCTATTTTTGGAACGTGGTAGTGACAAGTCTATCCTCCTTAAAATAATTTTGTCCTCGAAATTTAAAATCATCAATAGTATTATTTACTCATTATACATTATTAATTTCCATCAAAATTTAAATTCATCAACCCAAATAATCATGAAGTAATCCACATTGTCACTTCACAATTTTTTTTTTTCCAAAATTCTGTAATTTATCATATTCCTGAAAACCCTCAAAATAAAATCAAATTCCATTTTTTTTCACAATTTCTCCCAAACCTTAAGTTAATATTTTAATACTGATAAATTTAATATCCAATCCTTTAATTTAATTCCAATCAACGTATATATATAAAATTTGAAATGTCATCCGAAAAGTTTGAATTTAAACACTAATCCATTAATCATCTTACTCCACAATTTAAATCCAATCGATGCGTATTCATAAAATCTAAATTCTAATCCCGAAAATTAAATTTAAACACTCGAATTCAAACACTAATCCATCAATGATCTTATTCCTTGATTTCTTCTTCCACAAAATACTCAAACAATGTGATACTTATAAAATCTTCAATTGCAACATTCATAATATAAATTTTTAAATTCATATTTTGAAATCAAATAAATATAATGATAATCTCCTTAATTTCCTTGAATTTTTTTATGGTAATTTTAATCATATTTCAATCTTCATAAAATCAATGATTCATCAATTCTGCCATATTAAATTTTTAACTCTTTATTTAAATTAATGATTATCCCCAAAATTTAAGTATCTTGTCTCTCTTGTCAAGTCATAAACTCTTCATAAATCTTCACTATGGTCAAACCCCCAATAATCATAGTATAAGAAAATTCTACCTATAGTCATACAATATGCAACCTAAGGAAAACATGTATGGTTATGGTCTGTTTTGTCATGGTATTGCAGTCTCTGTCAGCGTGTGCTACTAACTACATTCTAACAAGAAAATCATGAATATAAGCTACGGTAATAAGGAATCAGTCAATCAATCAAACAGAAAAGACAGAAGGAAAGAAAAGAACAAAACCTGCTAACATGTCACTTGCAGTATCTTCTATTTCTAACATACATTTAACTCTGGAACATTCACTAACTAATTTCTATTCTTGTACACTGATACCCATATCAACTAATCATTAGTCCACAAGACATCCATGAATACATCCTCATTGCATACACCTGTCTATTGGTACATAAATCTGATACCAAGAATCTCTAATATAACCATGGTTTAATAATGCATCCAATGTTTGATACCTCTATCCCTTTAGGTACCACAGTTTCTACTACAAGCACACTCACTGCTAGCTTTCTTACCTACTACAATTGTTGATACTAGTTATTCTTTTTACTCAAGTGCACGCCAAGTGCAACACAACACACTAAGTACTACTCCTTCTAATGCCACTCTAGATGGACACCCAAGTCTGTTTGCAGTGCCATCTCAAGCATTCTCAAGCCAATAGATCCTTACACATGCACATCAACCACTCATATACTGTTATACATTTCTTACCCACCATAAAATTAATCCTCAAAATAAGATCATCAAAGTTTAACTTCTTGAACAAAATAAAATGCATATACTTTCCTCAAAAGTCAAATATTTACATATCGAAATAGAATTTTAATCACTTTCCAAAATCTTTATAGCTTTGACTATGTTTATTGAATTGAATTTAAATCCTCAAAAATTTAATAACATAGAATCTCAACTCCTCAAAATTCTTAAAAATTGAAATTTATTTCCACTCTTCAATTTTAAATCCACAAGTATACATATAAATACTCACAGTCTCTAATACTCAAGGTGCACTCAAATACACCCATTGTCTACAACTCTCAACTGTGTACTGAAATTTGTACTGCCCGAATTACTTGCACTATTACTTCCAAATGATCAAAGTTATCATCACACGTATTTTCTCCAATGAGTTTATGTCTATATTAACTGATATACTAATCTAACATTATCATATAAGGCACTTACTGTTACTAGCATATTGCTCAACTAATCCTCGATATAGAAACATTAATACTCTTGGCATGGTAACACTAACTCCATTATTAGATTACCTCATCACACTTATTAGAACCTCTCAACGGCATGCATATGATTCTATATCTCGATTGATGTATACGTATCTTCTCCTAATTCTTTTACAGCCTGTTACACTAGTCTGTGATAATCTTCATACCTTGCACGATCCATGTTGATATTCCTCAACCCATGGCATCTTATTAATACCTTTTATGCATGTATATTTCTTTACTCTTAACACCCCCAAGTATCAATCATCAAATTGAACATCATGCTCCATTAATCTTTAATACAATTCCTTGATACTTAATTATTTACCTAGATCATCCAATTACATAAATTAATGACTATCCAGGACTGGCATGTTGATTCTGATACTTACTATTGGAACCTTCACTGATACTCTTTTCTCCTTCTATCTATAGTGCCAATACTAACTATAACACACCTATCATAGAACTATTGCTACAAGGTACTATAATATGGGTTAACTCTAGATTAATGCCTACTGCTCACATGTCCAACTAGAAAACACTTACAAACTCACAAGCAACACTCAGTCAATACTAATACTCAAGACACAGACCTAATTGTAAGTCATAAATTATCATACAAACAAGGATCCTCAAGAAAAGAAGCTCAAAAGGAACTGGATTAAGGAATGAAGATATCTCGACTGCTCGCAACAACCGGAAGCGATGGAACAAAGTCCTATAATAACGGAAATAGATAAGTATTAAGATGAGACTTTAAGAACCAATTTAAAATACAACATGATAATCATACACGTCTGTTCGAAATTATGACACTCAGAATCCTCGCAACGCCTGTCATGACCCGCACCCGATATAGGGGTACGAGAGCGTGGGTACGTCCAGCCTACGCCGCAGCATCGGCGGTAGAATATTGTCTAGGTCGTGTAACTATCTAATCAATCTCACATGAATACCTAACTCCATTAGGAGACGTGGATATCATAAAATAATGTTGGAAATACTCAATCACATAAACTAAAGCACGATGAGATACCAAGGCAAGCAAAGAAATACAAGACAAGTCTAACGACAAAATAGTCATACCTGCAACCAGTAACATCTAATCCCCAAGTGTGTCGGAAACAAGTCCACTAAGGTCACAGTCTGGAAAATATTTTTTTTCAGTCAGAAAGGAGCAAAGTACATCTCTAAATAGCAGTTCTGTATTAATGATATAAACTATGTAGCAGTATATAGATGGAAATATACAAGATGCATGTATATGTACGAGAAATGTGCAATAAAAGAAATACTGGAAATACTGTAAGTAAATGCAGGAGAGGAAACAATATGTCAATGAGCAAGAATCCTATGACTAATTATGTGAGTACTAGTTTTAACATATGATCGGCTTGGGAACTTGATCAGGCCGGTTACATGTGATTAGCTATGATTCATGTAAGGTCAGGCTAACCGTTGGTTAGCTATGATGCATGTAGAGGTCAGGCTAATCACACGTAAAAGCTATGAAGCATGTAATTGGTCAGGCCGCACCCGACATGAAATGTGGGGTGAGCTATGATGCATGTAGAGTTGGGTATGATCACATATCTACACTAAAATACTCTCCACCCCCGACTGGTATAGTAGATCCAACCATGGTACGCTATGGCACGGGATTCCTTAAGGAGGTAGCAAATCTCCCCGGAAATCAGTGTCTGTACATGTACAAGATATCAATGAAGCAAGACTTGTACAAGCTATACCATGAACAAGGAATAACATCTCATGACGAGATCCGTATACACCAATCCGTGTAAACAGCGTGTCAAAATATGGATATTTACACTAGATACAATGAACATAGGAGATATCATAATTAAAAACCTAATCAGAGAATGTACTCGCCTTGGATCCTTAGATGGAAAAACCAATGTCCTGTCCCAGAGTATCGTCTAGAGGATCCAACAGTCCTATAAACATATAATAAATGTAACCTTACATCAGATGCTACACTAACACAACATAAATACATGAACTCAGGGGCTCTGCCAGGTATGGCACTGGTCAATCTAGGGTCAGTGTGCGTCAAGTTGCACGGGCGTCGCATCTGCGATTGCTGGGCAAGATAGACGATCAAAATGGTACGGGGCTTGTTAGTACGTCAGTGTACGCGTGGCAGTCAACTGACCGTTCACAGGGTCAGGTCAGGTGTAGTTACGGGGTATCCGTATTTACACTCGGGTTTCCTAGAAGAGATATTTATATAAATATACATATATGTATATATATATATATGCATATCACCAATAATTAAATTAATACATTTATATAGGGTTATACCAGAATATATATACAAAATATGTATAAGTATATATATACTAAATAGAAATATATAAATATATATATTTATATGTTACAAATATACATAACCAATTTTTATTCATAACAACTATATTTAAGAATATACATATACTGAATATATATATGTATACATACATATGTACTAGTGAAAATATACATTTGTTATATTTATACATATATATATATATGTGTTTATACATATACCAAAATACACATTTTTATTAAACATATACCCATACAAAATATATATATACATATATATATATTTATAGCAAAATAATAATTATACTATATACATGTATATTAATATACACATACACATTGAATAAGTATATATACAATTAGAGAAAATACACTATATATTTATAGATATATATATATATGTACACATATATGCACAAATATACGTATACGTATTTATATAACCATATATTTATACACATTAATTAAATAATACATATACATTATTAATTAATTATACACATATATACAATAGAGTGAAAGAGGGAAGAGACTCACTGGTGGTGGCTCGAGTACACCGGCCGGGCGGCCTTCAGGCGGGGAGGAGGAGTACAGCGGGGAGAGCCCGAGAGAAATGGTAGTGGGGCTCGGCCGGGATCGGTACTCTGTCGGGTGAATCAGGAGGTTGGGAAGGAGGAGGCTGGTGGCAATGGAGATGGTGGTGGTGATGTTGTGAGTTTGCAGCGGGAGGAGGAGCTGGGAAGTCCGCCGGAGAGGGGAGTGATACGGGGAGGATGAGGGAGGAGCCGAGAGGAGGCTGATTGGAACTCGCCGGAGAGGGTTGCAATGGTGGTGGTTCGGCCGGAGCGGGGCGCAGGGATTGGTCGGAGCTCGGGGAAGTTGCAGCGGGAAGTCGGCTGGAGTTCGACGCCGGTCGGAGTCGACTCGTGGCCGGGGAGTTGAGCAGCGAGGGGTGGACAGCTCGACGGGCCGGTGGAGGAGCTACGAGATGGAGGTGGTCGTGGTGGCTCGAGCGGGAGGAGAAGCTCCGGGATGAGCTGGCCAGAGGGATGCAGGGATTGTCGGCCTGGCCGTTGCAGGAGCCCGGAGTAGGAGATGAACAGTGGAGCCGCGCCGGGGGATGCTTGCCGGAGTACAGGCCAGGGTCGATGCTGCCAGAGGTGGAGAACCGCAGCTAGGGACGACGACCGGGGTGCTCGACCGGGGTTGGGAATGGCTGAGTGAACAGTAGGTGGAGATTCCCCCCCCCCCCTCTTTCAATTTTAAAAAAAAACAAAGAAATGAAGAAGAAGAAGAAAGTAGAAGAAGAAGAATGAAAAGAAAATGAGGGAGAAAGGAAGAATGAAAGTGTGGAGGCTACGATTGAGTGTGGGGGAATTCCCTAGGTTTCTTTTTGGGGATTAGGGCTTGGTGATAGGACATTAAATAAGGAGAGTGTATGTGGGAAATCAAGGGTGAGGATGCACCCATTTTAAATGGGTGGTCCTGATTTGTCATGAAGAAAATTTTCTACATGTGAGGATGGGGTGTTGACTAGTCAATATTGGGCTTCTCCATTTGGTTGAACCAATGGGGTGTTGACACCTAATTTAAATTTGCAAATTAGCCCCCATAAATTTGGGTATTTGCACAGATGCATAAAATGATGAAAATTGGGTGGGCGGTTCGGTATTTTGCGTTTTGCAGAGTGAGGGGGCGTTGTGTGTGTCGTACGGACTCAAATAGCAGGGTACTAGAATTAACCGGGATTTACGAAATCAGATAAAATGGTATCCTCAATTTAATTAGGAATAAAATACAAGCTGTGTTCAAAAATTAATTAGGAGTACATGGGACCAAAATCAGGTCGGGTCATCAATATCATTAATGAAGAAGACTCAGAACAGAATATTACCCTAATTTGGGCCGCACAAAAAATAGGTCAAGATTGCCTCCAATTTCGATTGGAACGCACCACGATACAAAATTAGAATTTATTTAGAATTTAAATAAACGTCCGCGACGATTTTTGTGCGGTTAAAATGAAGCACAAGAGAGCATAATTATGATTTACAAAAAGGCAGAATGGAAGGCGGACATGTCTAGGGCAAGATTGTGAAATTTGTTGGAAGGCAAAAGCTAGGGTAGCGCTCCAATTATCGAAGCAAGAGCAGGGCACAACAATCAAATAAATTACGGTAGTTAATTACGACCTCCAATAAATTAAATCCTAAATAATGAAATTAACACGTAATCCCAAATAATTCAGACAGGTGTTTGTCTAATGGCTTCTAGGTCAAGTCTACCTGCTCAGACATTAACGAACACTGAATATAATAATATATTTAATTACACATCTCACAAAATTATTAAATTTAAATACACAAAATATTAAATACAGAAAAAGTCAAAATTACCCCTGTTTTCAGAATGTGGTAGTGACAAGTCTACCCTCCTTAAAAGAATTTTGTTCTCGAAATTTAAAGTCCTCATAGTAGGGTTTATACATTATTTTATTTTCCATCAATAGTTAATTCATCAACCACAAAATCAGGTAGTAATTCACCTTGCCATTTCACAATCTTAAAATTTCTGAAATTACTGTATTCCTGCAATATCCTCGAAAATAAAAATCAGTTTCCACTTCCTCACAATTTCCTCTAAATTTGAATTAAAAATTTGTACCCAGAAGTTGACATCCCATCCTCTAATTCACTCAATACACATTAAGACTCCCATCTAAAATACAATCCATAAATCCAACCCTTCAATTCAATTAATCCACTATATTCATAAAATTAGAACAACATATCACATAACTACAGCACGATAAGATATCGAAGAATAAAATAAAATGTGACACAAGTCTAAATAGAAATAATCTAACTCAACAATAAATCCAAATCTCAACAAAGTATGCCGGAGACAAATTCGGTACCAATAGACTGCTAAAAGAAACTAACTAGATAACTAGTGATCCCGGCTAAACCTTCCAGAATCATAACTGAACTACCAAGTCCAAGTCTGCAGCTACTCTTCCTGTGGTCCATAAAATGTCGGACACCAGTCCTCTAAGGCATAGTCTGGAAAATATTTCCAGTCAGGAAGGAGCAAAGTACATCTCAAATAATAGTTCCATTTAATTGATAAGGACTATAAAACAATAAATAGATAATGCTATATAATGAGAGAAGGCAATAAGTAAATGCAATGACAATATAAAGAGACAGGCAATATAAGCAATATGGTACAGTCAGTGTATATATGAAATAAGGGGAAAGAGCTACAATATCATATACAGGTGATATAGTATATGAAAATGAAATGAAGAACTGTAACTATTCTAAGTGTTTGAAATATCAGTCCATCATGTGATCGGCTTGGGACAAGATCAGGCTTGTTACATATGATTAGCTATGATTCATGTAAGGTCAGGCTAATCATTTGGTTAGCTATGATGCAAGTAATGGTCAGGCTAATCATATATAACAGGCTATGAGGCATGTAATGGTCAGGCTGCACCCGACGTGAGTCGTGGGGTGAGCTATGATGCATGTAAAGTTGGGTATGATCACATAATCTACTAATATTTCCCCCGCCCCCAACTAGTACAGTGGATCCAACCATGACACGTTACGATACACGATCAATGTCCAATATATCATGTACGATGTCTAATATCAATATCGTATACAATATTAATACGATAATCAATGTAACATCTCATGACTGCAGATTCAATCTATATACTAGTCCGTGTAGCATAGTGTCAAGAATCAGATGTAATATTTCTAGATACTGGAATTATAGATACTATCAAATAATTAGAAATTATCAGAGAATGTACTCGCCTTGGGTCCTTAGCTGGTAATACCAAGGTCCTGTTCCAGAGTATCGTCTGGATGATCCAATAGTCCTATAGACATATCATAAAATATAATATTTGCATCAGACGTTACGCTAACACACAAAACATGATGAACTCAGGGCTATGCTTGATATTACACTGGTCAACTAGGGTCAAGTGTGCATATAATTGTACGGGTGTCATGTCTGTAATTGCTATAAATTCAGACAGTTGGTGATACGGGTCTCGCCAGTACGTCGGTGTACATATGGCAGCCTGCTAATAATTTACAGGGTTACAGGTCAATGTAAATACGGGGCATCTGCAATTACACTCGTGTCGCCTAATACATTCATAATTATACATATTATCAATTAGCATATATCATTAATTAAATATAATACATATATATGTGTATACCAAATAATTATATACAAAAATATGTATAAGTGTATATACACTAAATAGAATTTTTATACTATATACATATGTTTATATATTCATACCACATATTTATATATATATATAACAATTTTAATACATATACTAAATACATATACTATATACTACATACATACATACGTACACGCATACGTGTACGCGAGGGGGAGAAATTGTACTTGTGCGCGTGTACGACGACGGCAAAGACGACGAAGATGGCGACGACGAGGATGACGAAGATGACGATGAAGGCGAAAGTAGTCCTGGTGGTGTGGGGTGGTCGAGAAGGAGGAGGCAGGGGGTGGTGGTGCTGTTGTAGGGTGGTGGAAGCAGCGGTGGTGGCCGGAGTTAATAGCCGGAGGAGGGAAGAGCAGTGGAGGAGATCACGGTGACGAGGGTAGTGGTGATCGGGTTGCAGCAGGTAGCTGGCTCGATGTGGGGTGGATGCAGCAAGGGGGCTCGGGTCGAACGGGTAAGGCAGAGGTGGTCGGAGGGATTCAGGCGGGTGTGGGATCAGCGACTTCTCCGTGGTGTCGAGGAGGAGATGGATAGCGGGGTGCTGCTCCGGTGGAGACTGCTCGGAGGAGACGGCTGCTCGAGAGAGGTGCTCGGCTCAGGTGCTTGAGCAGTGGAGGACTCCGCCGAGGCGAGGCCGGCGGAGGAGATGTCTGGCCGGGTCGTAGCCGTGGTCGGCTTCAGGCGACGGGTCGACGAGGTGGACGGGATACAGCGGGTGGTCAGCTCAGAGTGGAGGGGATACAGCCCGCCGGGGAAGAGGGAGTGGAGGTAGCCGGGGAAGAACTGCGGCTCGGTTTTGTCCGCCGGGGTAGAGGCCGGGGGGCTGCAGCAGGAGGTCACGGGGAGGTTGCCGACGGAAGAAAGAGCGGGTCAAACGGGTGGCCGGGGCTGGCCGGCCGGGTGAGGGTGGTGGAGTTGGTTTTATTCCCCCCCCCCCCTTTTTTAAAAAGAAGGAAGAGAAGAAGAAGAAGAAGAAGAAGAAGAAGAAGAAGAAGGGAAGATAAAATAGAAAAGAAAGAAGGGCTACGGTTGAGTGAGGAGGAAGGAGAGAGAGAGAGGTGGGGGCTTTCCTAGGTTTGGGGATTAGGGCATGCTTGGGAAGAGTGCATTAAGAAGACATTAAATAGGAGATGGTGAGTGGGGATGTGTGGTGATGATGCTCCTATTTTGAATGGGTATTTCGGGGAGTTGAGAAGCGTCTTCAATTGGAAGACTATTTGCCGGGTTGCCCATAGAAGATTGAGAAAAGCAGGGCAAGTGGGAGATGCTCTAGTGTCTGGTTTAGGCGAGGCCTCGCACGGTCTGAAAGAATCCCTTAAGGTGCAGGTGTCGTAGACTGCTTGTCAAAGTTGGTGGCACTGCACCATAAGGATGAGAAGTCTGATTAACGCTAGCTATAACGAATCGAAGCCGAAGGAGGATCAAGGTAGCACCCGAAGGCGAACAAGCCCACTCCGCGGTTCAAGATTCGTCATAAGGAAATTTATTCATGCAAGAAGAGGGTTGGGTTGACTACTCAAATATTAGGGCTCTCCATTTGGTTTGAACCAATGGGGTGTTGACACCTAATGCAACATTTGCAAATGAGCCCCCGTAAATTTGGATATTTGCACAGACACATGAAATGATGAAAAATTGGTGGGCGATTTGGTGTTTGGTGTTTTGTAGGGTGAGGGGGTGTTGTATGTTTTGTATGGGCTTAATGAATAGTGTATTTGGATTAAATTGGGTTAAAATAGGATTAGTCAAAGTTGGTATCCCCAATTTAATTAAAGAATAATGCAAGTGATGTTCTAAATTAATTAGAAATATATGGGGCTAAAATTAAGTCGGGACACCAATATAATTAGTGAAGAAGACTCAGAACAGAATATTACCCTAATTTGGGTTGCTCAAAATGGATCGAGGTTGTGTCTCCAATTTCGATTGGAACGTACAACGATACAAAGTTGGATTTTTCTTTAGAAATTAAATAAACGTCCGTGATGAATATTGTGTGGCTAAAATGAAGCACAAGAGAGCATAATTATGAGTTATAAAATGGTCAGAATGGAAGGCGGGCACGTCTAGGGCAAGGTTGTGAAATTTTTTGGAAGACAAAAGATAGGGTAGTGCTCCAAATATCGAAGCAACGGCAAGGTGCAACAATTAAATAAAATTATGGTAATTAATTATAACCTCAAATAATTAAATTCTAAATAACACAAATAAATTCATAACCCTATAATTCGGTCAGGTGTTTCATCTAGTGGGCTTCTAGGTCAAGTCTACTAACTCAAACATTAAGAACACTGTACATAATATATATGTAAATACACATCTCATATAATTATTTAAATTAAATACACACAATATTAATAATATACAAAAAGTCAAAAATACCCCTATTTTTCGAACGTGGTAGTGACATATTCTAAGTGTTTGAAATACTAGTTTCGATATGTGATCGACTTGGGAACTTGTACGATAGCTATATGGCCTGGCTAATCATACGTGAGGTATATAATTAACACTAATAATATTTTATAATTTATAATAGGAATATGATCACATCTCTTACTAGCAATTTCTCCTGCCCCCAACTAGTACAGTGGATCCAACTATTACACATTACGATACATGATCATTGTCCAATAATAATACCATGTACAATGTCTAATATCAATATCGTATACGATGTCAATACGATAACCAATGTAACATCTCATGACTGAAGATCCAATCTATATACTAGTACGTGTACCACAGTGTCAAGAATCAGATGTAACATTTCTATGTACTTGAAATATAAAAATTATCAAATAATAAAAACTATCATAGAATGTACTCACCTGTAGTCCTGAGCAATAAATGTCAAAATGTGTCCCAACTGGTGTCACACAAACCTATATATGAAATATTCTATTAATACAAGGTGTTGGAATAAATTTAAGTTAAACTAGTTCAATTCTAGGTCATGAAGACATTTCTAAGTCAACCTACTAATTCTAGGTTGCAAGAGTCTAACACGAAGATACTAAGTCAATGCACTATGAAACTAAACTATACTAATTAATCTAAGATACAAAAAGACACTCAAAAAGTCGTATCCTAAGATACAAGTTTAAATATATGAAAATAGTAGTTTAGATATATATTCAAGTCAGTATACATAATACTTATAACAATCAATAAAAATATGATACCTTGGTCTTGCACCAATACGTATCATATCTATCTCGATGTCCAAACCCAATACCTTAGTGTTACCTTGGTATCCCAAGGTAATCCAAACACTTAATATATATAGCTAATACAAATATAACTAACTACTATAATGTATCTAACTACTACATAAATACCACACTATATATATACATAACTAACTATTATACAATAACAACTAATACAAATATGTATATATATATATGGGTAGCTAACTATTTACTAGCATACTAACATATATACATGTCTATACTAATATATATAGATACTAATTATTTATATTCTAACTACTTAACTAATATTAACTTACCAAAACACATCTAACTAACTAGATATAAATACTACACACTAACATATAACTAACTAATAACATAAACCAATACCCTATAGACCCAACTCAAAACTGAAATCGGTACCAACACTGATACCTCAAAACTGAACTGAACCTCACTGAAAACTAACTGAAACAACACAAATACTGAAATTGTGACCTGTGGATACTGTGCTCGGGCTCTCTGCCAAGCACAGTGCTGAAACCAATCTAGCTGATACCTACACTGAACTGTGCATAGAACCTGCACAGAACTAAATTGGCTATTGCTGGACTTTACTGGATCACAAACACTGAACTGCACAGTTGTTGCTCCTTCAAGTTGATGGGCAGCTTCAGTCCCTTGCTGATACTGAGCCTCTCTTCATATTGCTGTACAGCAGCTACTGAAAACAGATACAGCTCGATTGCACAGTGGACTGAATCCACTGATACATGCACATATTTGTGCATAGAAATTGCACATAACTGTACAGCAGCAGGTGCCCGAGTGCTGCTACTTTGCAGCTACCTCCTTTCTGCATACGGTGCTACCTGGAATGCTGATGAGCTCCCTACTGAGTTTCAGTGCACGAGCTCCTCCCTGAACTTGACGTGCACGACTGCTGGGCACAAGGTGCTTCTCACCTTCAGTGTAGCCCGGGTTGCCACTGCTACCTCTCTGCACTTTGTTGTGCACTCCAAGATGCACGAGCTGTGCAGTCCAAGATGCACGAGTTATGGAGTCCTTCTGCACATGCTGAACCCGATCCTGCTGAGCTGCTACCCGAGCTACTTTCCCCCTTTTTGCATAGCCACACACTTGCATACATGCCACACAAACACTAATACAAAAAATGCACATATAATATACACATCTAAGTATAACAATATATATATACGTGTCCTCATGTAATCATAACTAATCCTCATGTAATCATAACCATCCAAAATAGGCTTAGTGGTTCCAAAAGTGAACCGGGTCTGGTATACATCATGTATACGGGTCCTAGCATGGGTCCATGGCAATCACCAAGGTGTTCACTACTAGTCTCGGGTAGTCCCCCTCAATAAACAGAAATATAATTTAATAGATACAACATAATCAACAGGATAAAATATAGCATGAATAAATCTACAGAAAAAAAATTAAATATCACAAATTCAAGAATACCAAATCTGGGAAAGGGTGTGACATGTCGGAGTTGATTGCAAAGCCTCCACAAAGTCAAAGATCAGCAAGAACTCTCCCTCTCTCTCTCTCTCCCTCTCTCTCTCTCTCTCTAAAATAAATTATTTCAGTAGAAATAGATTAGGGTTTTATTGTGTGTGTGTGTGTGTGTGTGTGTGTGTGTGTGTATATATATATATACATCGTTGTGTTTGCGACTGTTAATCTCTCTCTCTCTCTCTCTCTCTCTCTCTCTATATATATATATATATATATATATATATATATATATATATATATATATATATATATATATATATATATATATTTTTACTTACTGTCATTTTATATTTAGATTGTTAGCTGATTGTGTTAATTTTTATTGGATGATTATTATTCCGCTGCATATACACGCACTCTATTCCCCCTCCCCCTCCCCCCCCCTCCTCTAGAGGTGCTTATTCGATCCTACAACCTCTTATTGCTATAATATGGAAGGGTGTATATCTCTCCAAGGCGTAAAGGCTGGAGTAGAATAGGATGGGGACTGCGGGTTAAGTACGTCCAAAGAATTATCGATCCATATCGGGAAAGGGCACCCCTCTCTCTTCCCCCTACTCCCAGGCAGGTTAGAACCACGAGAATTCCCTCTCTTGCGGAAGAGACCAACAATGATAAGGTTGAGAAACTCAGATTGTGGAGCTGTTCAATAAAGGTAGTCTGCGTCTATTCCTCGAAGATGTTTATGCGTACAATGATAAGGTTAAGAAACTCAGATTATGGAGCGATATTACCCAATTTCGTAACTTCTTTGGTGATAACTTTCTGATTGTGTTCATGGGTGACTTTAATGATATAATGCATACTAATGAGAAGCGTGGGGGTGAGTTGTCTCGGACCCCATCATGCTAGACTTTTTAATGTGTCTTCTTGGCTCTGGTCTTTAATTTATAGCTAGGATAGGCCATCTTTTGGACCAGAAATAATAGGGCCAAGTCCAACCGCATCTCCTGCCAACTCGATAGGGTCCTTTGTAATAGCAAATAGATGGAGCTTTTCCCTTTTCTGCAAGTCGAGGGCCTTTATGCTTCCATGAATGACCACTCTCCTCCTCTTGTCTCCATCTTGGATCTCCCTCTACCGCAAGCTCGATCGTTTTGGTTCTGCAATGCCTGGCCTGGAACTAACGGATATCAGGAAGCTATTTTGAGGGGTATGCAGTCGCCTATAGTGTGGTCCCAATTATTTTGTTGTGTTTGTATGCTTAAAGCTATTAAGCGGGAACTCAAAGACTGGAACCAGGATAGACCCAAGTCTGATCTGGCAGACATGGAGATGGAATTATGTCAGGTTCAGTCTTGCCTCCAACTAGCCATGGACGATAAGACCTTGTTGAGCAAGAGCTTGCCATGCTCAAGAAGCTCAGAATTATGAAGAACCAAGAAGAGGTTCATCTGATGCAAAGGGCTATGTGCAGTTGGCTCAAGGAAGATGATCAGTGCACATAGTTCTTCTATGATACTATCCCCCCGGCAAATTTGAAAACAATATCAGTAAGTTGATTGATGTGAATGGGAAGGCTCTGACAGGAGACTCTGGCATCCAAAATGTGGATGTAGACTTCTTCAATGTGACTTATTGACAGTATATTACCACTGGTGGATTGGATATTCATGTACAGCGTACGTGTGTATATGGTTTCCATATATTTTAGTTCGTATACATACGGCTGGCGTGTTACGTATTCCTAGTCCTATGTATTTTGGTACTGGGATGTGACATATTTTTAGTGGTGGCCCATGCAGATCGAGAATATATTGTCTCGGTTACGTTAATGTACCGAACAAGCTTGCGTATAAGAATAGGGTATAAGGATCTCATTCACGCTTGACTAAAAATCTCCTTCCTTTCAACTTCCTATTTAAATTCTTGCATCCTCTTTGATTCATGTACTTCTTCTAATCATTTCGTCCATACCTGCAGAGAGATGGATATGCGTAGTGGATGTACTGCCGCCGATGGCGACACACCTTCGACAGTCAATGGCCAAAGTCGAGAAGACACCTCGACGACTCCTAGACTTCCAGGGCCAGATGGACAGACTCACATTCTAGTTCCATCTAACCCTTCAGCTTTACCTAATGGGACCTTTCCAGCTTCGTCAGTACCACAAGATGGCCAAACACAGCTATTCCAATTCTTCCAAATGATAATGCAAGAACAAAGACAACAGGCAGCCGCACTAGCTGTAGAGCAGAGGCAGCAAGCGGCAGAACATAGGCAAGAATTTCTAGCAGTACTTGAGAGAATGGCTGCCCAGGCAAGTGTACCAGCTCAGACACTAGTTCCAGTACCGCAAGCTAGAGTTAGTTCAGTCAAGGACTTTATACAGATGGGTCCCAAGCCGTATAAAGGCACTGGAAGCCCAGAAGAGACTATAAACTGGATTATCCACACTCACAAGTTATCAGAAGCATCGCAGCTACCTACAGATCTATGGATGACAGGCATAAGGACGCTGCTAGATGGTAACGCTTATCACTGGTGTGAATCAATGGAGCGCCAGTTGGGTACGTATCAGACTTGGGAACAATTCTTGGAGTGCTTTGAGAGAAAGTACTTTCCGGACACAGTAAGGGATGCGTTGTATGATCAGTTCCTTCATCTGGAGCAGAGGAACAAGACAGTTGATGAGTATGATAAAAAATTTAGTCGCCTTAGTAAATATGGTGTTGCCCTGATACCGAATGACTTGGAGAAGGCTAAGAGATTCCACCGCAGGCTGACTCAGGAGCTCCAACATTACACTAGCTCACAGTCCCGGATCTCTTATGCCGAATTATTGACAGAAGCAAGATTTTAAGAGTCCATCAACAAGGGAAAGAAAGGTCAACTGAAGGCACAGCAAGGACCAGCAAGGACACAGCAAGGAGGGCCTATCAGATGTCCTTTGGCACAGCAGCAGTAGCAGCACAGAGCAGGACCGAACCAAATTCCGGAGAAGCCCCAATGTAATTATTTTGGGAGACGCGGACATATTATGAGAGACTGTCGAAACCACTTAGGACAATGTATGAGGTGTGGTTCCGGATAGCATATGGTGAGAGACTGTTCAGTACAGCAGACATTAGCGTTTCCCCCGCCAACACAGAGGCTAACACTTCCAGCACCGAAGCCAGTTCAGCAGATGACTAGACCAGGAGCACCTCGACCTCCAGCAGCCGGAGGATTTCAGCGAGGACCACCGCTACCTACTCAGGAGGATCAGTTAACGAGGGCCAGTCATGGACTTCCACAGAGGAATGGACAACGTTTTGCACTAAAGGTGGATGATATGGAGCAGGAGATTGATGTTATAGTAGGTATTACTCTTGCTTTTACTTTTCCTGTTGTGACATTGTTTGATACAGGAGCCACCCACTCGTTCATATCTTCTAATTTTATTGCCAAACACAATATTGCCACTACACATTTACCTAGTTGTGTTAGAATTCTTACCGGAGGAGGAGTTATACCTGTTAGTTGGATTTGTAGATCGTATCCTGTAGTGATTCATGGCAGAGAGATGAATGCCCGACTCTTAGTCCTTCCTATGCCAACTTTTGATATTGTGCTTGGGATGGACTGGCTAAGCTAGTACCACACTTTCTTCGACTATTTTGGAGGAAGCATTCCTTTTAAGGTACCAGGCCAGCCTGAACTTGAGTTTGCACGAGGATCCACAGAAGCCATTGATGGTGTTGTTTGTGGTATTAAACGAAAGAATAAAAGTGTATTTCAATGACAGGGTTTATACGAAACCCGTGCCCTTTGGTTTACAAACAAACTACGAGGATGTGAGAGTAAAATTTATTTAATCTGGGTATAAATTGCTATAGGTGTCTGATCTGCAGTCGATCACTTTAGCCCTTGGACCACGCGATGTTGAAGAAGTGCCGTGGAAGACAGGTAGCAACTTCGAAGGTTGCAGAAGAGGGTGGATGCACGATGCCAAAGTCGTCGATCCCTGCTCTTTGCCTGAGCTCCGGACTCTCTCTCTCTCTCTCTCTCTCTCTCTTGACCTCCGGTTCGATCTTTCTGGGAAGTTCGACCTTATTCGATCTTCAAGTTTGAAGTTTTTCGACCTTGTTCGATCTTCAAGTTTGAAGTTTTTTGACCTTGTTTCCCATTGATAGGGGTCTCTATTTATAGAGTTTTTGTGACAGTGACCACTCTGTCGATATAAAACCGAGGAGTGGAAAGTACAGCACCCTTTTACACAACGGTTAAAATAACCAATGCCTGCGTATAGATGACCTTTTGAGTGAGCATGAGACGCGTGTCCAACTAAGGGGACAAAACACGTATATCTGCTGCGAAGATCACAGCGTAGAAGCCACGTAGGTAGGTATCCCTTGTGTAGAAAAGGTTGGCGTAGAAGCCAAATGACTGTCACCCTGGCGTAGAAGCTGGATAGGCATAGAAGCCGGATAGGCATAGAAGCCGAATAGGCGTAGAAGCCGAACAGGCGTAGAAGCCGAACAGGCATAGAAGCCGAATGGGCGTAGAAGTCGAATGGTCGTAGAGACTGAGTGGGCGTTTGAAGCCGAATGGTCGTAGAGACTGGGTGGGCGTTTGAAGCCGAATGGTCGTAGAGACTGAGTGGGCGTTTGAAGCCGAATGAGCACAGATCTTGAATGGGTGCAGAAGCCGCTGCGTACCGTGCCAGAGTGCTGATGTGGATGTCTTTAGCCGAAATTATGACTTTTGAAGATATAATTAAATCTCTTGCAGAGATTTGCTGCCATCTTGTGCATTAAATGCGGAGGCGTGTTTTGAAGGTCTGCAGCCCTTCTGTGCAACTATCGTAGAGATGTGCCTCCAGAGAAACTGTCACCGCTCTGTGCAATTTAGACGTAGAGACGTGCCTCGAGCCCCGTACGAAGTGCAGATTTTGATGTGGCAGGCGGTTTGTCTACTGCGGAGCGTAAAACAGCTCATGTTTGCCTGTGTAAAATAAGGCAGTGTATCCTCTTGTACGAGAAAGAGGAGTTTATGCTGAGGAGATGTCAGTAAACGACGGTTCGGCGATATTTTAACCAAATCCTCTGCATTAAATGCAGAGATCCGCCATCATGCTGTGGTACGCATCCCGAGGGGTCTGTCCTCGTTTCCAGTCGTCGTCTGGGTAGCCGTGCAGCACTTTTTGTCAGGAGTCAGAGGTCAGGTTCACTGCGTGACTTGACAGGTTCATTTTGGGGAAGACGAAGCGTTCCTCGTACGCTTTAACGCTACTTTGAGAGCGGATGAGTTTTACGCCATGGAGGCGATGAAGAACCCTGTTTACGTTGGAACGGCCTGGACGTACTGCACTTATGCGGATGGTCCTTTTGAGTTTGTACCTCATGTTGCATTTAGCGGAGAAAGCTCTGCTTGTACGCTTGATGGCTCTAAAGGCCTCTGTTTACGTTGCTCTGCATCAGTATGCTGCGTAGCTACTCCCAGCATATTTTTTATGCTTCTACAAGACCCCCTTCAAAGCTTTTAAATTCCTCAAAATTTGAAACGCTTTGAATGAAGCATGAACGGCCCCTCGTAACTCGAAACGTTTCTGAATGGAGCGTTGAAACGGTCGATGCCGACTTTATGGCAGATTTATTGGGGACCGCTGTAATCTCTTTCGCCTATAAAAAGGCTGGGGGAGTTAACCTGTTCTCCCCACATTTCCATCACTATGCAGAGATGATCGCCGGAGTTCGTCGGGTCGACCTGAGGAAGAAGGAGATCATGTTCTTCCAGCATGTAGGAAGCCAAAAAAGACGGCGACTTCGAGCAAGTGTCCACTGCAACGATGGATCATGAAAGGATATCTTAGCCTCCCTTGCTCGGGATAATCAGCAACTTTGTATGGCTGTTCTTCCAGGAGAAGGGAAGGGTCGTATTTGACCACACCGCTTGCAAGTGGTGTCTTCTCCCGTTGCCTTCGGTGACGAGAGTCAGACAGACTTGCTCTGTCTCGGCTTGAGCGGCGCATGAAGCATGGGATCTGCATCATTTATGCAGGCCCAGTTTTGTATCCTCCCGCCAGCAATCTTCTTGTTCATGACTGTGGTGGTCGATGAACTGCCATGGAAGAAGAGGAAGACCTGTACCGATGCCAGAACCCGGTAGAACGGATTCTGGGGGCGATCTTCCGATGACGATGATGAGGAAGCCCTTTGTAGACGGGATTTCCCTCATATGTAGTCAAAAGAAATGGAAAAAAAAACCCTTTGTAGACAGGATCTCCCTCATATGACTTTAATCTTTAATAAAATTGTCTTTCTTCTATGCATATGATCGTCTTGCCATACGTTGCTGTAAAGTCTGAATATGTGTAGCTTCGACACGTCTGATTCTTTACGCCAACTCTGATAAGAAGAGTATTAGGCCCTGTCCTTTACGTGTAGCGAATAGTCCATAGAACGCTATTTAAGCCTGTTGAACCTTTAGAACTATTTTGTTGCTAGGACTGAGGGACCGCGTAGAGCTCTGAACTGCTGCTTCTGATGAGCAAAAATTTTGTTCAGACTTTGTCTTCAAGAATGATCTCTCGAAACTCCCTTGGACAGGGTCGAGAAATGGCTGTCAAACTGAGTTGCCATCTTGACAGACGAGATATTCAGACTGGAGTCTGGATGAACCTCCAATTTTGGACCCGAGAAGAGTAATTTCTCAATATTTGAACTCTGTGTGTTTCGGGTACTTAGGATACTTTAGGGTCAAGAACGAGTATCTTCTGTGTGAACTCTTTGCAATTGACCGCTTCGGGGACTGTTCGGATATGCGGAAAGTCGTGGAGCATGAAATCATCAGTCTGTAGCCTCTGGGCGTAAAACACCATCGAGCATGAAATCGTAGACTTGTGGTTCCTGAGCGTGAAGTCGTAGGTTTGTAGCCTCTCGAGCATAAAAGCTACCGAGCAAAAAGGCATCCGGGCGTAAAATCATAGACTTATAGCTGTCGAATGTAAAGCCGTAGATTCGTAGCTGTCGAGCATAGAAAGCTCCTTTAGCGAAGGACTGGAGATCTGTAGCCTGTGAGCGTAGAACACCATCGAGCGTAAAATCGTAGACTTGTGGTTCCTGAGCGTGAAGTCATAGGTTCGTAGCCTCTCGAGCATAAA
This sequence comes from Iris macrosiphon, assembly GCA_036927795.1. Lineage (NCBI taxonomy): Eukaryota > Viridiplantae > Streptophyta > Magnoliopsida > Asparagales > Iridaceae > Iris > Iris macrosiphon. Next base: position 897,489 of record JAYESA010000039.1, on the reverse strand, counting down.
AGCTACCGAGCACAAAGGCATCTGGGCGTAAAACCATAGACTTATAGCTGTCGAACGTAAAGCCGTAGATTTGTAGCTGTCGAGCATAGAAAGCTCCTTTAGCGTAGAATTGTAGATCTGTAGCTCCTGAAAAGAAAATTTCTCCGAGCGTGAAGTTTGCGGATCTGTTGCTTCTGAGCGTAAACAGAGCACCACCGAGCGTGAGATCATCGATTTGGTATCTGCTGAGTGTAAAGTCGTAGGTTTGTTGCCTCTCGAGCATAAAAGCTACCGAGCACAAAGGCATCCGGGCGAAAAACCATAGACTTATAGCTTGCGAGCGTAAAACTGTAGATCTGTTGCTGTTGAGCGTAGAAAGCTCCTTTAGCATAGGAATCGCTGAACTGCTTTGCGCGAAGAATCTTTTTGAATTCGCTGACTGTCCGCCTTCTCTGAATGATAGGCTTACGTAGGACCCAATCATAACCAAATATTTAATTTAGGAGATTTGGTTAGGATTTCGAGGAGTCCGTCCGAGGATTCGAGGAGTCGACTCAAACTCTATATATATCCCAAGCTTTTAAGAGAGAAAAAGCTTTTTATCTGTCTTCTGCGAAAGAGAGCTTTCGACTGTTTGAGTTTTTCTTCGTTTCTTCTCCGAGCACTTCGAGTCGTCAGAAATGGCGCCGAAACAAATCCCCTCCACTAAGGAAAAGAGCATAGGTTCTTCTTCTCATTCTTCTGCCCCAGCGAGGGAGTCTTCGGTTGGACAAGGTGAACTTCCTTCTGAGCGAAGTATCCCGCCGACGAGCAGCGCACCCGGTCTTAGAGGTAGAGCCTTTTGGGTGACAACAAACGACGAAAAATCCTACGCACACGTTGAACGTAACCGCGCTAGGTCGTCTTCTGTGCTGATAGCCTCTTTGAGGAAGATGATGCACGGAGGCATTTTCATCCTTTACGCCTATATTTCTAATGTGACAGCGTAACAACTCCATATTTTCGTAGTTCCGAGCGTAAAAGCTCTGGCTACCGAAAATTGGCGTATGTCGTAAAATTTAAGTTTTACGCTTGTGGAGGGGACTTCTGGCATAAAATAACCAAATTTGTACAATCCTGGCGTAGAGCACAGACTTTCGTTTCTTTTGGTCTGTATGTTTGTGCAAGATTTGTAATGACATATTTTCCTTGCACTTTTGTAGTTGATTTGGGTGAGTCTCCACTGGCCGAGATGATGGGTTCTGCTGCCAGGATGCTGCACTCGAACTATCTGGAGGATCTGTCCCACGTGACATTTCCTATCTCCGGACCCCAGTACCCTGAAGGAAGGGGGATCATGATATCGGCTCAGGGCGAGCGAATGCTGTTGAACATGATCAACGGGGAGCCCCTAACGTACGTAGACGGGGAGCAGTACATCAAGCCGGCCTTTCTCTTTGGGGACATGATAGACAAGCAGTCCCAGACGAAGCCCAAGAGAGAATCCTGGGTTTTCCCTGCCGAGAGCGTGGTCTTGTATCTGCCCACGATGCCGAGAGATTATCCTATCTCGGCTTTCTTCCATGCCACACATCGCAGGAGGATGTCGTGGACGCTGACTCCCGATCTTCACGGCAAGCCGGGGAAGATCTTTCATCTGAAAGGGGCTGACCAGGGGTCGTTTGTCAGCCGCCCTTCCGACGTTGTTAGAGGACTGTTCCTGGGCAGTATCCCGAGTGAAGACAGCTCAGTGATCCAGCCGGTCCAATTACCAACCTTCTGCAACGACTTCATGGGACGAGGTGGGGTATATCCCAAGGAGAATCCTCGGTACAATGGGTGGATCACCCCAACAAACTTCCGATGGACTTGCCTAGTTAACTGGACCTTGAAGCACTTTCGGAGAGAGCTGGAGGGCATTGGACTGTATGCCGCTGTGAGTGCGACGAGTGTCGGGTTGTCTCCCAATCCTAATTTGTTCTTGGCACTGATGGAACGATATATTTCGCTCACTGGGACCTTCGCCACTCCACTGGGGGAGCTGGGATTGTCCCTTCATGAGATGGCAGTTGTCTCGAGACTGCCGATGGGGATACCCTATATGAAGAGTATGTCCCCACCAACCGGGAATTGGGGAACTTGGACCCTCGGGTGGCAGAAGTGTATCAGGAGCTGATGTGTCAATACTTCGCGTGCACCTCTTTTTATAACGAACCTTCTGATTTGGCTCATATCACCAAGTGGATGTCCTACCTCTTCTTCCACCGAGCCAGGGCCGTCAAGTCGGAGAAAGCCTCGGGGGGCAAGAATGAGCCCGTGAACTATTTGGGCATGCTTAGTACCCAGGTCGTTGAGGATCTTATGGAGGAGGCTAAGGCTCCAGATCAGATTCTCGTTGAGGGGGTAGGAAAGTATCCCGAAGGCACAAAGGCCTATTGTTACTTGAGGCGCTGCCGCAGGCCTCTGTCTAAGGAAGCCCAGCTGGCCGGTTTCCTCTCGATATGGCTGCGTCGAGTAGTAGTGCCTGGTACTGCGTCCGCGGACCGCATTCACCGGAATATCCTGTGGCCGGCAGTGCGCCTGGTATTCGGGGCAAGACTGGACTTGCTTCCTGCCATGGTGTGCCGTATACAGGCTGGCCTGAGAGCCATGACTGATAGGTTGCTCGTCGATGAAGCTCGGCGTGAGAGTTTTCCCCGGGTGGAATTACCATACCTGTATTTGATGGGATGGTTAATTCTCCACAACCCCCGGGTGATGTCTCCCGGCTCTGGTAGCAGCTCGGAGGATAATTTCTTGCTGAACTACAAAGACTCTCCCTGGAATGTGAACACCACTTTAGACTGTCGGCTGGCGTTGAACCTCCGCCACGGCTGGAAGCTCCTCTGTACTCCCCCTCCTGTACATCGCAATCAATCAGGGATGAGGCTTGAGGATTCAGGTGGAGAGAAGACCGATCTTTCTTCGGAAGCTTTTAATTGGTTGGTCTGTATTAGACCCTCCCATCTGTTGTACAGGAGCGAAGATCATTGCTTCTTCGAGCCCTACTTGCCTAGTCGGTTCGCCCGGCAGTTTGGGTACGATCAGTTGCACATGGGCAATGCCGTCACCAGCTTCAGGTCCAGGGGCGGACTCATTGATGGAGCCAGAGGGTGGCGATATTTTATCATGGGTTGTACGGGAGCAATCTTCATTGTGCCGGTCGTTACAACCTCTACGGAGCTCCGCATTCTCCATTCTTACGCCCAGTTATATGTGGCGATTAACACCTTCCATTGCGATTTTGATAAGCGTGGAAGCTTTAGGGTGCCTCCTCCCCAGTCTGGGGGAAGAGTTGAAGTCCCCTTCTGGGAAGCGACGGGCTTCTGCCCCGAAGGAGGCTTCTCTTCGTAAGAGGAGGAAGGAGACGGTTGCTCGTCCTCTCCGCATTCTTGGTATTGAGGCTCCTGGGAGTGAGCCTGCATCTCCCTATATCAGGGATGATTCTTTGGCTGGAGGTTCCTCGCCTTTTAGAGAGGGACCTTCTATAGTTCCGGCCGGCGGTGCCGGAGAATCTTCGTTAGAGGTCGCTGTCGTGGCTACTGCTCCAGGTAGTGGAACGAGATTGCCTGTGTGGCCACGGCAGATGGGAGAATCTTTCCCTAGACCAGCAACGGATAAAACTCCCACTGTGTCAGCGAGCACGTCTAGCGAGATTCCAGTTGACGAACCTCGACTGCGTCTCGGTGAAGGCTTGGCAGAACTCCGGACGAAGTCGGTTGGCCCACCTCCTTCTCCAGGTATGATAGTTCGCATTGCGTCATTAGAGCGTGGTTTAGCTACATCGGCTGCAGATGCGCCATATATACCGTTGGCTCCGGATAAATGTCGTCTTTATGTCTCCCTTTAGAAAGATTACCATCATATTGATATCAACTTTCTGGTCCTTTTCCCAGGGGATGGCGTCCACGGGGAATACGGCATTGAAGCACCTTCTGGCTCTGCTCCGGCTCCGGGCGATGATACGGAGGCTTTCGACTTCGAGGAGGAAATACCTTCGGGGGCCAGCTCGCCTGGAGTGGTTTCGTCACCTCGAGAGGAGGACGAAACCGTCATCGTGACTTCGTCTCTCGCGAGTATGCTAATGACTTCGACCGTCGTCATTGCACCTCCTTCGGTCGCACCACCCGTCGAGGCGGCGACTGTGGCTACTTCGTCTGCAATCATTCGCGGAGGGGGGCTTGCTGATATCGCGGCCACTCCTGGAGTTCAATCGGATCTAGTTGCGCTGACTGAGCAACATACCAGCCTCTTTTACACCGGTTTGAAAACAATAATATCGATGGTGTTGGCGAAGAGTCTAGACTTTGAGCGCCTGAAGAAGACTTCTCAGTTTTTGATTGGGGCTGTCAGGGAGCTCGACAATCCTGGGGTAGCTGACGCCCTGGAGGCGGTGGTTAATGGTGTAGAGCAACCCATTAATAAATACTTGCAGTTGACTCAGGGCAGCTTTGATGCTGAGGTCCAGGCCAGATACGACCTCATGATTGCGTGGCTTTCTACGCAGCTGGAAAGCCTAGACAACTCTATCCAAACACATAAGCTGGAGATGGATAAAAGAAAAGCTTTCGTGGAAGAGGCTCTCGCTCTTGAGACGAAGCTCCGATCCGAGCACGAAGGGAACGCAGCGAGGGCCCGCAAGCTGAAGGAAAAACTCACTCTTGCAGAGGAGTGGGCTTCTCAGTCGTTGGCAGGTCTAGATGTAGCGACTGGTCAAATGAGCGCAGCGCGACAGGATTTGGAGCGTGCAAAAGCTACCCGTGCGGGCTCTCTTCGGGCAAGGGATGAGCTGACACTTACGAACAATCCCGGGGCACGGCTGGAGCGGGCTCGCGCCGATGCCTTGGTTTTCAGGGATGAGAGGATAGCGGCACTGGAGCGGCTGATTCGCGATCTTACTGCTCCCCCATCATGATGTATCCTTTCTTTTTTCACTTCCCCAGATGTAATTCTGCTTTTATCGGGAATAAATAATAGCGACTCTTTTCTGACTTTTGTGGACCCATCATTTCGGAATGTAAATGACAGTTTTTTAGGCGAGAGTGATATCAGAGGTAGTATGGACATGATAGACTCTCGATAAACTTTTTAGCAGGATATATCTATTCAGAGGTCATACAGACATGATAGGATATGATCCAGCTAATTGCGTTCTGGAAGTAGTTTTGTCAGAATTGAGATCCTCGCTATATTCCACTCGAGCAGGAGAGATTAAGCATAGTACCTTTTCAGGAATTTGCCGTTGATAGGAGCCATTAACAGGTCTCCATTAGGCTGGGCTATCCTGTAGGCGCCGTTTGAGAACGTTGTCTCGATCACATAAGGGCCTTCCCACTTGGGCTGGAATTTGCCTTTACTTCTGTGAGTAAGAATCATCGGCCTTCTTACGGCTAGAACTAGCTCGCTGACTTTGAACACTCTTTCCTTTACTCTATGATTGAAAATTTTGCAATTACGTGCTTGGTAGAGCGCGATGCGCTGCTGAGCTTGGAGGCATTTCTCGTCTAATCCTTCTAGCTCTTGGAGCCTTAACAGGTCATTCTTTTCTCGAGTCAGCTCACTAGTCACGGCTATCCTGAGTGACGGGATCTGGATTTCAATAGGGAGAACTGCTTCGTTCCCGTAGACCAGCAAAAATAGGGTGCAACCTGTCGGTGTTCGTACCGTTGTGCGGTATGCCCAGAGACATTCGCCCAGCTTCTCATTCCAATCTCTCTTGTTTGAAGAGACGAATTTCTTCAAGAGTTTGATAATGGTTTTGTTGAAAGCTTCCGCCAAACCATTAGCAGCTGGATAATATGCCGTAGAGGCAATATTATGTATCTGATTTTTTTCGCAAAATCGATGAAATGCTTGGCTGATGAACTGAGGCCCATTATTGTGAATTATCCTCCGGGGTACCTCGAAGCGATAAATGACGTGATGCTTGATGAAGATGATCATATTAGACGCCTTTACCTCAGTGAGAGGGATCGCCTCTGCCCATTTGGAGAAGTAATCCGTGATGGCCAGTATGAACTGGTGACCGCTGGAAGAAGACGGGTGAATAGGACCAATGATATCCATACCCCACGCTTCGAAAGGCCAGGACGCAACCGTAGGATGTAGATATTCAGACGGTTGATGTATGAAGTCTGCATGAACCTGACAGGCTCTGCATTGTCTTGCATACTGTATTGCATCTGCGATCATAGTAGGCCAGTAATAGCCCATTCTCCTGATGCGATCCTATAGCTTAGGACCGGGTTGATCCGCTCCGCATACGCCGTTGTGAGCTTCCCGGATAATCTGCTGTGCTTCGTCGTTAGAGAGACATCTCAATAGCAGTCCGTCGTAGGTCCGACGATATAGGCATTGTGAAGATGCATCGTAGTAGAAGCATAATGATCGTCTTTTGACGGATACTGCTTCTTTGGGGTCCTCCGGCAAGATTCTGTATGCGACAAAATCTATGAAGGGACTTCTCTAGTCTCTTCTAGGGGGATCTGTGTTCATAGCGTAGCTGCGTTCTATGTGAAAGTTGTTCTTCACACAGAATAAATCTCTGTTAAGAAGGATTATCGAATCATGTCTTCTTATAGGAGTGGCTAAATCTGCAGCTAGACTGGCTAGGGCATCAGCTTCTAGATTCTGAGATCGAGGTACATGCTCTAGGAAGAACCCTTTGAATGTCATGGCTATCTCGACCGTCGCTCGGTGATAGGGGATGAGGTCTGGATTCCGGACTTCATATATTCCTCTGACTTGATTGACGATAAACAGAGAATCACCGAATGCTTCCAGGGACTCGACCCCCAGCTCTTTGGCGACTTGGAGCCCGATTAGCAGAGCGTTGTACTCTGCCACATTGTTGGAGCAGGGCTCGCTAAGAGAATATGCTCGGTAGATGACGAGCTGATCAGGAGTGACCAGGACGACTCCTACTCCTGAAACGACGTTTCCCCTAGGACCGGTTCTGGAGGCACCATCGAAGAAGAGTTGCCATGCGTCACTTTCCATTGCCGAATTATATTCTGCAACTTTGTCGGGAATGTCCTTGTATAATTTGGAGGCCTCCGGGATCTGGTGAGCAGCTAGGAAGTCAGCCAGCGCTTGGCCCTTGATAGAATTTTGCGGTACGTACACCATGTCATATGGTGTTAATAGCATCGCCCAAGTCGCGAGTCAGGAATTAAGAGCACTAGACTTGCTCATCAGTACTCGAAGAGGGTTGATCCTGGAGATGATATGAATAGTCTGGCCGGCGACATAGTGCCGCATCTTCTGGATAGCGAACATCAGAGCCAAGCATTCTTTCTCCACTGGGTTGTACCGGTGTTCGGCTCCGACCATCATCCTGCTGAGGTAGTAGATAGCCTGTTCATGACCCATGTCGTTCTTCTGTGCGAGAAGAGCTCCTAGCGAATGATCTATCGCTCGAACGTACAGCAAGAATGGTCTATCCATGACGGGAGGTACCAGAACTGGCGGACTGGTGAGGTAGTGCTTGATATCTCCGAACGCTTGCTGACAGGCTTCGTCCCATACGAAGGATACACCTTTCTTCATGAGATGAGAAAAGGGCTGACATCTTCCCAAGAGGTTGGATATGAATCGCCGGATATAAGCCAGACGGCCTTGAAATCCCCGGAGTTCCCTCAGATTATAGGGCGGTCGCATTTCTACAATTACCTGGACTTTGTCGGGGTCCACCTGGATGTAGGCTTAGTAGCCTTAGTTTCTTCCTCGAGCTCTGACACCAAATCTGGATGAATCCACATAATCTTGCCTTGCCGGGTAGTCAGGGGTACCAGGTCATAATTTTGATCCCTAGTTGGAGGAAGATTGACGATGTTCATCGTTGTCCGGGAGATAGGTGAAACGCCATCCGGGATCTCTTGGGGAGGCAGATTGCCAAACTGCAGAGAGATCATGTTTGCCGTGATCGTCTTCTCGGTGTTGTGCAGAGTGATGGCCTTAGCATCGATTAACCCCTGGATCTTCCTTTTCAGTATGTAATACACCTTTGTTGGGTGGTGTACGTATCTGTGGAAGACGTAGTATTTGGGGTCGTTAGTATTGTCGACTTCTTGGGGCCGCCCTAGCTCTGGAAGGGTGATCTTGCCGCTTTTGACGAGACATTCGAATATACTAGGGATATCATCGTCGTCAAAAGAGTAGACTTCGACGGGCCTGGAAGTCCCGGGTTTCGTCTGCGTGGTCGCCGCGGTCTTTTGCCTGGACGTATTGACCGTCAGAGCTTCTTTTCCCTTGGAGCTGCGAGGATGGTCGCTGCTGGAAGATGACCTTTTGCCTCTAGATCATGATGCCATTTTTGCGCGCCTTGCGACCATTGTCTTCGGCGGCTACTGCCGAGATGATGAACGAAGGCCAATCATGGAGCTGATACGGTCCTGTGAACACCGAGACCACGGGAAGGAGGTTCTTCCTGCAAATGTCTACCAATGCAGAGTCGGGAACTCCTGGAGGCATCTGTAAGGTGGCCTGACAAAAACGTTCGATGAAGATGCGAACGTCCTCCTTTTCCTTCTGCTTGACTTCGATGAGAGAGGACATAGACATGTCCATTCCTCCCTGTAAAACCCCCTTCCTAAAAAATCGTATAAACCCTTTTAATTATTAATTATTAATTAAATTATAGTAATTAGGTCTAAATAGGATAAATAGATTTTTAATAATTTTTATGTTAGGTGTTCGGGCACTTAGATGACTTGTGGGACCATCAGGAATTTTTCGGAATTTATTCCATGTAAGAGACCCCTTGAGCAGTTGCAAGCCTAACGATGTGCAATACCCTATTATATAAATTTTCTTATGAGTATATATATATATATATGTATATACAAATATATATATATGTATATATATTTTATAAAGAAAGAAAGAAAAAGAAAAAAAAATAAGTATATAATAATAATACTAATTAGAATATAATAATAATACTAATAATAATAACAATAATAATATATATTATTAAGACTACTACTTGACTCTTAAGTTCCTTAGGAATTCTTCTTCAGCAGGATGGTTGCGTGACCCACCCTATTCATTCAGTAAACCCTTCAGCCCTTTTTCACCCGCGGAAACTCTTCACCGCGGATCCCATTTAACCCGTTTCTCTCTCTCTCTCCTAATATATAACATATATATATATATATATATTAGCTTCCAAAAACCCTAACCTAGAAACTCCAGACTTCCTCTTCCTATCTAGAGCCGTCACCGCAGCCAGAGAAGCCTCCCCAAGCCATCCAATCATCCCGTCGACGCCGACATCGCGAACTGCAGTCTCCCACTCGAGGCACCTTCGCTCCGGCGTATTTTCCCGTTGACTCGCTCATCCAAACGCTGTTCCGTTTTCATAGGTATGATCTTCCCTCAACCCTCTCCAGTATTTGTTTTATAGTCAACCTCGAAAAACGTGTGCCCCTAGGTGAAAAACAGCGTCCAAAGTTGGACGAGCAGACAGAATTCTGCAATCGCAGAATTCCAGAATGACCACCCATATTGTCGAGTTCGTATCTTCCTCCACAGAGATCCGAATTCGATGATTCTTTTTGATACCTGTAGATTACATGATCTAGTTTATTTTTTGTATTATAACTTTGTGCTATTAGTTGCTGTGGACAAAAATATATTCGTCACAAAACTGTGCGCACCCACTTTTTCCGGTTTTCCAAAAGTTGGAGATCGGAGCGCGCCCCGCCAAACGGGACCGCCCCGCCGTGTGCCAAGTGTACCAAATGGTGCACACAGCATAACGGGACACGTAAAAATTTGTGGAGACTGATTCGGACGCGTGAGCGCGCCGAAATTAGGCCGTATCCGCGGACACATCTCGTGTCGCCACTTTATGGAACTCGCACGTATTTTGTGCATGTTTGTCATATTGGGACGAAACTTATGCCACTGGACTCGTGGTAACGCGCTGGTCCTGTGACCCAAATTTCAATCGATTCTGAGATGGTTGACCAGATCGCCAATTGGCGGGTCCCATAGTTGACTTTTTGGACCAAATTATGTTCGGCTCAGCAGAATCCAAATTTGGATATACCGTTGGGTTCGTATTGACATTTAGAGTTGTTTGACCCATAGTTTGTCCTATTTAGAGACTGTTACCCTCGGTACGCTTTTCGGTGCAAAGTGGGCCACACGTGGACCCCACTTTTGCCCGAAATTACCGTTTTGCCCCTGTGTCCAAATTGGACGAAAGGGATGTGTTTTTTTGCTATTTTGCTCATTTCGGAAATGTTGGTGATGTTTATTTCAGCATCCGGAGACGTTTGTTCTGAGTTCTTAGTTCCAGGTTCAGTGTCCTTGACATTTGGGCGCGTACACTTTACAAATTTCTTGCCAGGCAAGTATACCTTGCCATTGTACTGTATTTACATTCCATATGAGGCATGCATGTTTATGTTCTGTTTATTTAGTTTATTTAATTTAACTGCTATATAAACTGCGCGTCCAAGGAAACTTGGGTGCAACGACGGTATCGTCGTACTATGTTTTTATTTATGTATATGCATTGGACCTACTTTATGAGACTACCCCATTTTCATGAGGCATTTATGTTTCATTGGCCATGACACTATTCTTACACGAGTGTGAGTCACATGTAGGACACGGACTTGCGTACTCGGCTGGCCACTGGTACGTATAGGTCGTGCGACGGATAGGGATAATTGCCAATAGAAACTTTGCATGCTAGTAGACCTGGCAGTTATTAGAGGTTTATTGTGTCATGGACATGACATGCTTAGAGCATTGGGTGGGGAGAACAACAAGTACCGCATTTGAGCTCCTTTGCACTTTTTCTGTGACGCCCAGATTCTCCGCTGGAGATACGGGTGGTGATGACCCTTATATATTATGTACTATCAGGCGGGCCACCGGCGTTCAAAAGACGACGTGCCTTTTAGGCCCCTGGCTCTTCAAAAGAGAACCATGCCAAATCCCAGTTTTCAGCCAGATAGCTCACTTGTGGGGAAATGTGTTCTTAACTGCATTCACATAGATGGTTAGGCGACCCCAATGGATGTTTAATTTCAGTACTTTATTGGCATGTATTTAAGTATACTTGTTATGTCCCTCTGAGGACCTGGTCCATTTTCCAGATATAGATGAGCAGGAGTATCCACAGGAGTATGGACCTGGACCTGACGCTACCTATCAGTCTGAGACGATCTTATCTTCTGATTATATGTGATTCATTTGCAGCTGTTTAGAGATTCTAGTTGCTATTCTTTTCTAGACATTTATTCTTATATTAGAGTTTATTCTCTTCTCTCTTTAGTAGTTTATTATAGTCGATTTGCAGTGGATTTGTTTCCACCCGACTATCACACTTTGAGATTACTATTTGAGACTACTTCTTTGATATTCAGTTATTGATTTCCTTTATTCTATTATTTGTGCTGTGGATGAGATATAGAACTACGTGTGACTTGTTGTGACTTATATTTACCACTGTGGGTTGGATATTCATGTACAGCGTACGTGTGTATATGGTTTCCATATATTGGAGTTCGTATACATACGACTGGCGTGTTACGTATTCCTAGTCCTACGTATTTTGGGACTGGGGCGTGACATATTTTTGTGGTGGCCCATGCAGGTCTAGAATATATTGTCTCGGTTATGTAACTGTACCGAACAAGCCTGCGTAATAGGAATAGAGTATAAGGATCTCATCCACGCTTGATTGAAATTCATCCTTCCTATTTAATACTTGCATCCTGTTTGATTCCTGTACTTTTCTAATCGTTTCGTACATCAACTGCAGAGAGATGGATTTGCAGAATGGATGTACTGCCGCTGATGGCGACGCAACTTCTGGAGTCAATGGTCAGACTCAAGGAGGGACCCCAACGATTCCTAGGCTTCCGGGGCCAGATGGACGGACTCACACCCCAGTTCCATCTGATCTTCCCGCTTCACCTATTGGGAACCTTCCACCTGCCCCAGTACCGCAAGATGGCCAAGCGCAGATGTTCCAATTCTTTCAGATGATGATACAGGAACAGAGGCAGCAGGCAGCCGAGCAGAGGCAGCAGGCAGTCGAGCAGAGGCAAGAATTTTTGGCAGCATTGGAGAGGATGGCTGCACATGCTACTGTACCAGCCCAAACACTAGCTCCAGTACCTCGAGCTAAGGTTGGATCAGTAAAGGATTTTGTTCAGATGGGTGCAAGGCAGTACAAGGGCACTGAGAGCCCGGAGGAGACTACCAGCTGGATCACTCACACACAGAAGCTACTGGAGGCATCGCAGTTACCGACGGACCTATGGATGACGGGTGTACGGACGCTTCTAGATGGTAATGCTCATCACTGGTGGGAATCCATGGAGCGCCAGTTGGGTACTTACCAGACTTAGGAGCAGTTCTTGGAGTGCTTCGAGGGAAAGTACTTTTCGGACACTGTCAGGGACACCTTGTATGATCAGTTTCTTCACTTGGAGCAAGGGAACCGGACCGTGGACGAGTATGATGCCGAGTTTAGTCGACTCAGCAAATATGGCACTGCTTTGATACCAAATGACTTGGCTAAGGCTAAGAGATTTCATCGAGGACTGACTCAGGAGCTACAACATTATACAAGCTCGCAGTCCCGAGTCTCTTACGCTGAGCTACTGACAGAGGCCAGATTTCAGGAAACCATTAGCAGAGGAAAGGGAGTTCAGCTGAGGACACAACAAGGAACAGCAAGGATACAGCAAGGACCAGCCAGGACACAACAAGGGGGACCTATCAGACGTCCCTTAGCACAGCAGCATCAGCAACACAGAGCCGGACCGTACCAGATTCCGGAGAAACCCCAATATAATTATTGTGGGAGGATCGGACATGTTGAGAGAGATTGTCGGACCCGCTTGGGTCAGTGTAGGAGATGTGGCTCTGGATAGCACATGGTGAAAGACTGCCCCATGCAGCAGGCACTTCCACCGCCAGTTCAGAGATTAATGCTTCCAGCACCGAAGCCAGCCCAGCAGATGACCGGACCGGGAGCACCTCGACCCCCAGCAGCAGCAGGATTTCAGAGAGGACCACCGCTACCCACTCAGGAGGAGCAGTATATGAGGACTGGACACGGACAGCCACAGAGGAACGGGCGAGCTTTTGCCTTGGAGGTAGATGACATGGATCATGAGGTGGATGTCATAGCAGGTATTACCCTTGCTTTTACTTTTCCTGCTGTGACATTATTTGATACGGGAGCCACACACTCATTCATATCATCTAGTTTTATTGCCAAACACAACATTGCTTCTACACCATTATCTAGTTGTGTTAGAATTCTTACCGGAGGAGGAGTTGTACCAGTTACTCGAGTTTGTAGATCGGGCCCTATAGTGATACGTGGCAGGGAGATGAATGCCCAACTCTTAGTCCTTCCTATGCCGTCTTTTGATATTGTGCTTGGAATGGACTGGCTGAGCAAGAACCACGCTTTCTTCGATTGCTTTGGAGAAAGCATTCTTTTTAAGGTACCAGGCCAGCCTGAACTTGAGTTTGCCCGAGGATCCACAGAAATCCTTGATGGTATACAGCTCGCAATGGACGATGTTGTCTATCACCCTATTATTTCAGAATTTCTAGACGTCTTTCCAGAGGATTTGCCAGGACTACCCCAAGACAGAGACGTAGAGTTTTCAATTGAACTAGCACCCGGAGCAGCACCTATAGCATCGCATGTTTACAGACTGGCGAAGAAGGAGATGGACGAGCTGAAGGCACAGTTAAAAGAGCTAGAGGAGAAAGGTTTCATTCGACCAAGTGCATCACCCTGGGGAGCACCAGTGCTGTTTGTACCCAAGAAGGATGGGTCAGTGCGTATGTGCATTGATTACAGGGCCTTGAATGCCGTGACAGTGAAGAACAAATATCTATTGCCACGCATTGATGACCTGTTTGATCAACTCAGTGGAGCCAAGGTATTCTCGAAGATAGATTTGAGATCGGGATATCACCAAGTGAAGGTACGGAAGCAGGACATTCCGAAGACTGCATTCAGAACAAGATATGGACACTACGAGTTTTTGGTCATGCCATTTGGATTGACCAATGCTCCAGCGATCTTCATGGACTTGATGAATCGAGTCTTCCACCAGTACTTGGACCAGTTCGTGGTCGTCTTCATAGATGATATACTTATCTATTCGAAGAGCCACGAGGAGCACGAGGAGCACCTGCGGATTGTTCTAGAGACTTTGAGGAGAGAGCAGTTATATGCTAAACTCAGCAAATGTGAGTTCTTCTTGGACAGAGTTTTATTTCTTGGACATGTTGTTACAGGAGATGGTATTTCTGTTGATCCAGAGAAGATCTCAGCAGTTGAGACATGGCCTGTTCCTAAATCAGTAGCAGAGGTGAGGAGTTTCCTTGGACTTGCGGAATATTACCGACGGTTCGTGGAAAACTTCTCAAGGATAGCGGCACCTATGACTCGTCTGACTTGTAAAGATCAGGAATTTATATGGACTGACGAGTGTCAAGCAGCCTTTGAAGAGTTGAAGAAGCGACTGACTACAGCACCAGTATTGGCGATTCCGTCAGGATCAGGAGGATACGTGATCTACAGTAACGCATCAGGAAAAGGTTTAGGATGCGTATTGATGCAGCATGGCAAGGTGATTGCATATGCATCTAGGCAGTTACGAGTACATGAGAAGAATTATCCGACTCATGACTTGGAACTTGCAGCCGTTGTATTTGCCCTAAAGCTATGGAGACATTACTTATATGGGGAACGAGTGGAGATCTATACAGACCACAAAAGCCTCAAGTACGTCTTCACGCAGAAGGAGTTAAATATGAGGCAACGTCGATGGCTCGAGTTGATGAAAGATTTCGAGATAGAGCTACATTATCATCCAGGCAAGGCTAACGTGGTAGCAGACGCGTTAAGCCGGAAGCCAGCAGCTTACTTCTTGACAGCACAGAGGGAACTTTTGGAAGACTTGCAAGAACTTGGCATTGAAATGATATTACCCGGAGCAGATGGGACACTAGCCAACTTGCAAGTACAATCATCATTGGTAGAGAGGATTAAGGCAGCTTTGCCTACAGATGCCAGATTCAGGAGACTAAAGGAAAGGACAGAGGCCGGAGAGCAGACAGGATTGCGCATTCATGAGGATGGGACATTACGATGTGGTGATCGTCTTTATGTTCCGAATGGAGAGATTCGACAAGAGCTGATGACAGAGGCTCATAGTTCGATCTATTCTATTCATCCTGGAGGCACCAAAATGTATCGTGACTTACGACAGCACTTTTGGTGGCATGGAATGAAGAGAGAGATAGCTCGCTTTGTAGCTAAATGTCTGGTATGTCAACAAGTGAAGGCGGAGCACCAGAGGACAGCAGGATTATTGCAACTACTTCCGATTCCAGAGTGGAAGTGGGAGCACATCACTATGGACTTCGTCATGGGTTTTCCCAAGAGTCCAAGTGGGAGAGATGCAGTGTGGGTAATAGTGGACCGACTCACCAAGTCAGCCCATTTTATACCTTTTAGAGTGGGTCAGTCTACAGAAGCTTTAGCTGATTTATATATGAGGCAGATCGTGAGATTGCACGGCATACCAGTCAGCATTGTATCGGACAGAGATTCGCGTTTCACATCGCACTTTTGGAGGAGCATGCAAGAGAGTCTTGGTACTCGTCTGAAGTTCAGTACATCTTACCACCCGCAGACAGATGGGCAGTCGGAGCGTACTATTCAGACCTTGGAGGATATGTTGAGGGCTTGCATGTTAGACTTCGTAGGATCATGGGAGGACCACCTACATCTTGTAGAGTTTTCTTACAACAATAGCTATCAAGCGAGTATTCAGATGGCTCCGTTTGAAGCATTTTATGGAAGAAAATGTAGGTCTCCTGTGTGTTGGAGTGACATGGGAGAACGTCAGATTTTGGGACCCGAGCTGGTGGTCAACACCGTAAAGACAGTCAAGAAGATTCAGGGACACTTGCGAGCAGCGCAAGACAGGCAGAAGCAGTGGGCAGACCTTCACCGTCGTCCCTTGGAGTTCAAAGAGGGCGATCACGTCTTCTTGAGGATATCACCGACCAGAGGCACCATCCGATTCGGAGGGCGCGGCAAGTTGAGTCCAAGGTATATTGGACCATTTGACGTGCTCGAAAGAATTGGCGAGGTGGCATATCGACTGGCGCTACCACCTTCACTGGAGGGAGTACATGACGTATTCCATGTATCGCAGCTCAGGCGATATGTGGCAGACAGCAGTCATGTTCTCGACCATTCGGAGATCACCATTGGGCCGAGCTTGTCTTACTAAGAGCAACCCGTGGGAATCCTTGATCGTCGAGAGAAGGTATTGAGGAACCAGTCTATTCCCTTGGTTCGCGTAGCATGGAGGCATGGCGCACCAGGAGAATCAACTTGGGAGCGCGAGGACGACATGCGCAAGCATTTTCCGAACCTATTCGCAGACCAAGGTATGAATTTACATTGTTAAATTATATCTTATACCATCATTGCATTCTATCGTGGCTTAATTTTAATTTCGAGGACGAAATTTTTATAAGTTGGGTAGAATGTAAAACCCCCTTCCTAGAAAATCGTATAAACCCTTTTAATTATTAATTATTAATTAAATTGTAGTAATTAGGTCTAAATAGGAGAAATAGATTTTTAATAATTTTTATGTTAGGTGTTCGGACACTTAGATGACTTGTGGGACCATCAGGAATTTTTCAAAATTTATTCCATGTAAGAGACCCCTTGAGCAGTTGCTAGCCTAACGATGTGCAATACCCTATTATATAAATTTTCTTATGAGTATATATATATATATATATATATATATATATATATATATATATATATATATATATATATATATATATGTATATACAAATATATATATATGTATATATATTTTATAAAGAAAGAAAGAAAAAGAAAAGAAAATAAGTATATAATAATAATACTAATTAGAATATAATAATAATACTAATAATAATAACAATAATAATATATATTATTAAGACTACTACTTGACTCTTAAGTTCCTTAGGAATTCTTCTTCAGCAGGATGGTTGCGTGACCCACCCTATTCATTCAGTAAACCCTTCAGCCCTTTTTCACCCGCGGAAACTCTTCACCGCGGATCCCATTCAACCCGTTTCTCTCTCTCTCTCCTAATATATAACATATATATATATATATATATATTAGCTTCCAAAAACCCTAACCTAGAAACTCCAGACTTTCTCTTCCCATCTAGAGCCGTCACCGCAGCCAGAGAAGCCTCCCCAAGCCATCCAATCATCCCGTCGACGCCGACATCGCGAACTGAAGTCTCCCACTCGAGGCACCTTCGCTCCGGCGTATTTTTCCGTTGACTCGCTCATCCAAACGCTGTTCCATTTTCATAGGTATGATCTTCCCTCAACCCTCTCCAGTATTTATTTTATAGTCAACCTCGAAAAACGTGTGTCCCTAGGTGAAAAACAGCGTCCAAAGTTGGACGAGCAGACAGAATTCTGCAATCGCAGAATTCCAGAATGACCACCCATATTGTCGAGTTCGTATCTCCCTCCACAGAGATCCGAATTCGATGATTCTTTTTGATACCTGTAGATTACATGATCTAGTTTATTTTCTGTATTATAACTTTGTGCTATTAGTTGCTGTGGACAAAAATATATTCGTCACAAAACTGTGCGCACCCACTTTTTTCGGTTTTCCAAAAGTTGGAGATCGGAGCGCGCCCCGCCAAACGGGACCGCCCCGCCGTGTGCCAAGTGTACCAAATGGTGCACACAGCATAACAGGACACGTAAAAATTTGTGGGGACTGATTCGGACGCGTGAGCGCGCCGAAATCAGGCCGTATCCGCGGACACATCTCGTGTCGCCACTTTGTGGAACTCGCATGTATTTTGTGCACGTTTGTCAGATTGCGACGAAACTTGCGCCCCTGGACTAGTGGTAACGCGCTGGTCCTGTGACCCAAATTTCATACGATTCTGAGACGGTTGACCAGATCGCCAATTGGCGGGTCCCACAGTTGACTTTTTGGACCAAATTATGTTCGGCTCAGCAGAATCCAAATTTGGACATACCGTTGGGTTCGTATTGACATTTAGAGTTGTTTGACCCATAGTTTGTCCTATTTAGAGACTGTTACCCTCGGCACGCTTTTCGGTGCAAAGTGGGCCACACGTGGACCCCACTTTTGCCCGAAATTACCGTTTTGCCCCTGTGTCCAAATTGGACGAAAGGGATGTAATTTTTTGCTATTTTGCTCATTCCGGAAACGTTGGTGATATTTATTTCAGCATCCGGAGACGTTTGTTCGGAGTCCTTAGTTCCAGGTTCAGTGTCCTTGACATTTGGGCGCGTACACTTTACAGATTTCTTGCCAGGCAAGTATACCTTGCCATTGTACTGTATTTACATTCCATATGAGGCATGCATGTTTATTTTCTGTTTATTTAGTTCATTTATTTTAACTGCTATATAAACTACGCGTCCAAGGAAACTTGGGTGCAACGACGGTGTCGTCGTACTATGTTTTTATTTATGTATATGCATTGGACCTACTTTATGAGACTACCCCATTTTCATGAGGCATTTATGTTTCATTGGCCATGACACTATTCTTACACGAGTGTGAGTCACATGTAGGACACGGACTTGCGTACTCGGCTGGCCACTGGTACGTATAGGTCGTGCGACGGATAGGGATAATTGCCAATAGAAACTTTGCATGCTAGTAGACCTGGCGGTTATTAGAGGTTTATTGTGTCATGGACATGACATGCTTAGATCATTGGGTGGGGAGAACAACAAGTACCGTATTTGAGCTCCTTTGCACCATTTCTGTGACGCCCAGATTCTCTGCTGGAGATACGGGTGGTGATGACCCTTATATATTATGTACTATCAGGCGGGCCACCGGCGTTCAAAAGATGACGTGCCTTTTAGGCCCCTGGCTCTTCAAAAGAGAACCATGCCAAATCCCAGTTTTCAGCCAGATAGCTCACTTGTGGGGAAAGGTGTTCTTAACTGCATTCACATAGATGGTTAGGCGACCCCAATGGATGTTTAATTTCAGTACTTTATTGGCATGTGTTTAAGTATACTTGTTACGTCCCTCTGAGGACCTGGTCCATTTTCCAGATATAGATGAGCAGGAGTATCCACAGGAGTATGGACCTGGACCTGACGCTACCTATCAGTCTGAGACGATCTTATCTTCTGATTTTATGTGATTCATTTGCAGCTGTTTAGAGATTCTAGTTGCTATTCTTTTCTAGACATTTATTCTTATATTAGAGTTTATTCTCTTCTCTCTTTAGTAGTTTATTATAGTCGATTTGCAGTGGATTTGTTTCCACCCGACTATCACACTTTGAGATTACTATTTGAGACTACTTCTTTGATATTCAGTTATTGATTTCCTTTATTCTATTATTTGTGCTGTGGATGAGATATAGAACTGCGTGTGACTTGTTGTGACTTATATTTACCACTGTGGATTGGATATTCATGTACAGCGTACGTGTGTATATGGTTTCCATATATTGGAGTTCGTATACATACGGCTGGCATGTTACGTATTCCTAGTCCTACGTATTTTGGGACTGGGGCGTGACACTCCCTCATAGAATCGCGTGAAGAATAAAGCTCTGAAGTCTTCGAAGGAAGTAATGCAGTTTTCCGCCAAGCTACGGTACCACTGATAGGCTACTCCTGAGAGACAGCCTTTGAACACCCGAGTGAGGAGGGCGTCGTTCCCTTGTAGCAACACCGTCATCATACTGAAATAGTTCATGTACTGGCTTGGTGATGTTTTTCCCTCGAACAGGGCCATAGTCTGAGGTTTGTACCTCGGCGGGAAAGGGACCTCCTCCCAGATAGCTGGGTAGGGCTGGTTGATTCCCAGTTTCTTGAGCTGATCTTTGTGCTTCAAGGCGTCGAACTGGGCTTTCAACTCCCGTACTGCCAGTATCGGATTTTCAGTCGGAAGCAGGGCTACGAAGTGGTGCGGAGTTGGTTGTATCGTAACTCCAGCGGGAGGTAAGGCATTCTCTGAGTGAGGAAGCGGAGGAACTGCTGACTCTTGATCTAGCACAGGCTCTTGGCTCGGGTTGGATGGTGGTAAGTCCACCCCCACACGTATCTGAGTTGGCGGGACTGATGCTTGAGCCATGGCAGTTGCGTGCTGAGTTAGCATCATCTGGTGCATGTTCTCCATCATGGATTGCATTTATTTCAGAGATGTCTCCAGTATAGTGATGCGTTGTTCCGCGTTCCCTAACGGCGAAGCTTCCTCGCATTCATCTTCAACGGCGTAAACTCCCATCTCCCTGGGTGTCATTGAAGGATTAGTATAGGTCGCTGTAGAAGTCGACTCTATACTTTCTGCCTCTGATTCGGGGGCTTGGCGACCCCCAGCGTCGAAATCAGAAGAGGACGAAGCTGGTTGTCGTGACCTTGCGCGAGTGTTTTGGAACACCCCGGCTTCAGCATTCCTGAGGAGCTCACTGAACCTCCTTCGGCTGGGGGGCCTGGAGGGATGACGTCTTGAGCTCGACCCTCCTCTACGTATGTGTGAAGCCATGTTCACAGATGCATGCGCGGGTTCCTCTTCCTGGAAAGACTGAGAGTAGCTCAATCGATCAAAAATCGACCGTTTTGCTTTAGAACAGCAGTAGTCAATCACAATTTTATGACTATTATAACATTGCTCCCTAGGGGGCGTAATAGACGTGTTGGAAGGTCCCCTTTCCTTACACTTCTGGATTAGATATGCATGCAAGTCAGGAGGAGTAGAGGAAGAAGACGACGGATTGTTCCTTCTGTTCCCATCAGTGGGCATGCGGAGATTGGGCACCATGGTTTTCCCTACGCCACCTGTGTACAACAGATTGGCCATCTGGGTGGCGGATAATCCCCGGGGAGGGTGCCTTCTCGTAGCCTGATTATGCTTTACGTCGTGGGACTTCGCCTGGCATAATTTGGAGATTTGCTCAGACTGGCGTAAAGCTGAAGAGGTTCTCAGTCGGCCGTCGGCCTCCCGCGTAATCCGGAGGGTAGGTAGATTGCTTCTTTGCTGGCGTAACGACCGAGAAGTTGAGTACCCCGTCGCTTGCTCCCCCCTGCAGAAATTACGGCGCTCATCTGGCTCCCCGTAGAGGTCAGATGTTGTCTTGCGCATGGAGCGTGATTTGTACTTCTGACTTGGCGCTGAGGCATCATCAGAAGTTTGGTCTGTACCGCGCGTAGCGGGAGACTGGTTTCTGTGCGTAGAGCACAGTGGATACTTCTGGGTTAGTGCTGAGGCTTTGCCCAAAGTTTTGTCTGTACCGCGCGTAGCGGGAGACTGATTCCTATGCGTAGAGCGCAGTGGATACTTCTGGGTTAGCGCCGAGGCTTTGCCCGAAGTTTTGTCTGTACCGCGCGTAGCGGGAGACTGATTCCTACGCGTAGAGCGCAGTGGATACTTCTGGGTCAGTGTTGAGGCTTTGCCCGAAGTTTTGTCTGTACCGCGCGTAGCGGGAGACTGAATTTTACGTGCAGGGCACGGAGGGAGCAATGCTACCACCTCATTGGTCGGAGAGATCGGAGAGTCCACAGGAATGGTAAAGGATGTCTTGGGCATCCAGACCTTGCGCAGCTTCCTATTATCTTGGACGGAGAGAGAGTGAGAGCTACCCCCGGTTCGAAGCATGTCTTCGTAGGCAGACTGGTCGAATTGGACGACCAGTGTCTTCTTCACGGATCCCACGGATACCGCATCGTGTTGAGCAATTACTTCCTCATCAGAAGAGAAAGACGTCCCCAGCAGAGTCGCCAACTTGTTTGTGGTATTAAACGAAAGAATGAAAGTGTATTTCAATGACGGGGTTTATACGAAACCCGCGCCCTTTGGTTTACAAACAAACTTGTACAATTTAATCCTATATGAGGATGTGGGAGTACAATTTATTTAATCTGGGTATAAATTACTATAGGTGTCTGATCTGCAGTCGATCACTTTAGCCCTTGGACCACACGATGTTGAAGAAGTGCCGTGGAAGACAGGTAGCAGCTTCGAAGGTTACAGAAGAGGGTGGATGCACGATGCCAAAGTCATCGATCCCTGCTCTTTGCCTGAGCTCCGGAATCTCTCTCTCTCTCTCTCTCTCTCTCTCTCTCTCTCTCTCTCTCTCTCTTGACCTCCGGCTTAATCTTTCTGGGAAGTTCGACCTTGTTCGATCTTCAAGTTTGAAGTTTTTTCGACCTTGTTCGATCTTCAAGTTTGAAGTTTTTTGACCTTGTTCCCCATTGATAGGGGTCTCTATTTATAGAGTTTTGGTGACAGTGACCACTCTGTCGGTGTAAAAACCGAGGAGTGGAAAGTACAGCACCCTTTTACACAACGGTTAAAATAACCAATGCCTGCGTATAGATGACCTTTTGAGTGAGCATGTGACGCGTGTCCAACTAAGGGGACAAAACGCGTATATCTGCTGCAAAGATCACGGCGTAGAAGCCACGTAGGTAGGTATCCCTTGTGTAGAAGAGGTTGGCGTAGAAGCCAAATGACTGTCACCCTGGCGTAGAAGCCGGATAGGCATAGAAGCCGGATAGGCGTAGAAGCCGAACAGGCGTAGAAGCCGAATGGGCGTAGAAGCCGAATGGTCGTAGAGACTGAGTGGGCGTTTGAAGCCGAATGAGCACATATCTTGAATGGGCGTAGAAGCCGCTGCGTACCGTGCCAGAGTGCTGATGTGGACGTCTTTAGCCGGAATTACGGCTTTTGAAGATATAATCAAATCTCTTGCAGAGATTTGCCACCATCTTGTGCATTAAATGCGGAGGCGTGTTTTGAAGGTCTGCAGCCTTTCTGTGCAACTGTCGCAGAGACGTGCCTCCAGAGAAACAGTCACCGCTCTGTGCAATTTAGACGTAAAGACGTGCCTCGAGCCCCGTACAAAGTGCAGCTTTTGACGTGGCAAGCGGTTTGTCTACTACGGAGCATAAAACAGCTCATGTTTGCCTGTGTAAAACAAGGCAGCGTATCCTCTTGTATGCAAAAGAGCAGTTTATGCTGAGGGGACGTCAGTAAACTACGGTTCGGCGATATTTTAACCAAATCCTCTATATTAAATGCAGAGATTCGCCATCATGCTGTGGTGCGCGTCCCGAGGGGTCTGTCCTCGTTTCCAGCCGTCGTCTGGGTAGCCGTACAGCACTTTTTGTCAGGAGTCAGAGGTCAGGTTCACTGCGTGACTTGACA
The DNA here is from genome assembly GCA_036927795.1 of Iris macrosiphon. Lineage (NCBI taxonomy): Eukaryota > Viridiplantae > Streptophyta > Magnoliopsida > Asparagales > Iridaceae > Iris > Iris macrosiphon. Next base: position 874,235 of record JAYESA010000039.1, on the reverse strand, counting down.
GGTTTATTTCGTTGAAGACGAAGCGTTCCTCGTAGACTTTAACGCTGCTTTGAGAGCGGATGAGTTTTATGCCATAGAGGCGATGAAGAACCCTATTTACGCTGGAGCAGCCTGGACGTACTACACTTACGCGGATGGTCCTTTTGAGCTTGTACCTCACATTGCGTTTAGCGGAGAAAGCTCTGCTTGTACGCTTGATGGCTCTGAAGGCCTCTGTTTACGCTGCTCTGCATCAGTATGCTGCGTAGCTCCTTCCAGCGTATTTTTTATGCTTCTACAGGTGTTCAGCTTGCAATGGATGACGTTATCTATCACCCCATTATTTCAGAGTTTCAAGATATTTTTTCAGAGAAATTGCCAGGCCTACCCCCAGACAGAGACATAGAATTTTTGATTGAATTGACACCAGGAGCAGCACCCATAGCATTGCATGTTTATAGATTGGCAAAGAAGGAGATGGATGAGCTGAAGATACAGTTGAAAGAACTAGAAGAGAAAGGTTTCATCCGACCAAGTGCATCACCCTGGGGAGCACCAGTGTTGTTTGTACCAAAGAATGATAGGTTAGTGCGTATGTGCATTGACTACAAAGCCTTGAATGTAGTGGCCGTAAAGAATAAATACCCATTGCCACACATTGATGACTTATTTAATCAGCTTAGTGGAACTAAGGTGTTCTCGAAGATAGACTTGAGATCGGGATATCACCAGGTGAAGGTACAGAAGCAGGACATCCCGAAGACCGCATTCAGGATAAGATATGGACACTATGAGTTTCTGGTCATGCCATTTGGGTTGACCAATGCTCCAGCTATCTTTATGGACTTAATGAATCGAGTCTTCCATCAGTATTTGGACTAGTTCATGGTCGTCTTCATAGATAACATACTTGTCTATTCGAAGAGCCACAAGGAGCACGAGAAGCACATGTGGATTGTCCTAGAGACATTAAGGAGAGAGAAGTTATATGCAAAGCTCAGTAAATATGAGTTCTTTTTGGACAGAGTTTCGTTTCTTGGGCATGTCGTTACGGGAGATGGTATTTCTGTTGATCCAGAGAAAATCTCGGCAGTCGAGACATGGCCCGTTCCTAAATCAACATCGGAGGTGAGGAGTTTCCTTGGACTTGCCGGATATTATCAACGGTTCATGGAGAACTTCTCAAGGATAGCAGCACCTATGACTCGGTTGACTTGCAAGGATCAAGAGTTCGTATGAACCGATGAGTGTCAAGCCACTTCCGATGAGTTGAAGAAGCGAGTGACCACAGCACTAGTATTGACTATTCTATCAGGATCAGAAGGTTATGTGATTTACAGTGACGCATCAGGAAAAGGCTTGGGATACGTGTTGATGCAGCCTGGCAAGGTGATTGCATATGTATCTTGACAGTAACGAGTGCATGAGAAGAATTATCCAACTCATGACTTAGAACTTACAACCGTTGTATTTGTTCTGAAGCTATGGAGACATTACTTATATGGGGAACGAGAGGAGATCTATACTGACCACAAAAGACTTAAGTATGTCTTCATGCAGAAGGAGTTAAATATGAGACAATGTCGATGGCTTGAGTTGATAAAGGATTTTGAGATAGAGCTACATTATCACCCAGGCAAGGCTAACGTTATAGCAGACGCGTTAAGCCGGAAGCCAACAGCTTATTTTTTGACGACACAGAGAAAATTATTGGAGGACTTGTAAGAGCTTGGTATAGAAGTGATATTACCCGGAGCAGATAGGATATTAGCCAATTTACAAGTACAGTCATCTCTAGTAGAGAGGATCAAGGCAGTTTTGCCTACGGATGCCAAATTCAGGTGATTGAAAGAAAGGACAGAGCCCGGAGAGCAAACAGGATTGTGTATTCATGATGACGGGACATTACGATGTGGTGATCATCTATATGTTCCCAATGGAGAGATTCGAAAGGAGCTGATAGCAGAAGCTCATAGTTCAATGTATTCTATTCATCCTAGAGGCACCATTCGATTCGGAGGGCGTGGCAAGTTGAGCCCAAGGTATATTGGACCATTTGACATGCTAAAGAGAGTGGGAGAAGTGGCATATCGACTTGCGCTACCACCTTCACTTGAGGGAGTACATGATGTATTCTATGTGTCACAGCTTAGGCGATATGTGGCAGACAACAATCATGTTCTCGACCATTTTGATATCACCATCGGGCCGAGCTTGTCATACCAAGAGCAACCCGTGGAAATCCTTGATCGTCGAGAGAAAGTGTTGAGGAACCAATCTATTCCCTTGGTCCGCGTGGCATGGAAGCATGGCGCGCCAGGAGAATCCACTTGGGAGCGCGAGGACGACATACGCAAGCATTTTCCGTATCTATTCGTAGACCAAGGTATGAATTTACTTTGTTAATTTCTACCTTATACCACCCTTGACTTTCTATCGTGGCTTATTTTAATTTTGAGGACGAAATTTTTATAACTTGGGTAGAATGTAAAACCCCTAATTTTAAAACCATATTAATTATTTATTTATTTAATTAATTAATTAATATTATTTATTAGTTAATTAGAAGATATATAATTTATTAAATTTTTATTTCTAGGTAAATATGCATTTAGAGATTTATGGAGCAACTATTATTTTACCTCAATTTATTTCATGTAGAAGACCTTATGGACGGTTGATAGATTATTTGTTTGCACTAATATAAATTTCTAGAATTATATATATATATATATATATATATATATATATATATATGTATATATATATATATATATATATATATATATATATATATATAGATTTATTAAAATAAAAAGAATAGAAAACAAAAAGAATAAAAGAAAAGAAAGAGAAAAGAAAAAGAAATAATTAAAATCAAAACCAACACCTATTAAACTACCCAAAATCCGCAAGCCCAATAGCTAAAACCCACAACCCTAACCCGCAGTAGCAGCAACTACACCCCCCCGCACGAAAATCCCTCCCCTCTTGTTCCCTCTCTACATATATATATACTTTATATAGTTATAAACCCTAACCCTAAACTTACCATCCGCCGACCCTGAGAACGCGCCGCCGCCGACCTCCTCGACCGCCGCCTGGACCCGCCGGAGCCGCCCGCTGTACGCACTACAGAAATTCACAACAGCGAAGCCCTGTTCACGCATTGATTCCTGCTCCATCGCTCGACCAAATTTGATCCCGTCTTCATCGGTATGTTCACGACCTATATCTCTTCCAACTCTATGTATTAGTTTACTTTGATCAGCGCATAATCCTAGGTGAAAACCGAGACGGAGAAAAATGACAACTTTTAATCTCAGAAAAATTGCTGTAACCACCCATGTTTACGGACTCGTATCTCTCACTACAAAGATCCAAACTTAGAAATTCTTTTTGCAATGTGAAGACCACATAATCTAGATTATTTCCTGCCAATTATATTATTTTATTTGATGCTGTATGCAGAATTAAACTGAGTTAAAAATCACGAAACACAGGTTTTCGAACCTTCAAAAATTGTGATACGGAGCGCGCCTGGTCGCATACCAAATGTACCGAAAGGCGCATATGGTATGTCTAGACGTGTGGGCTTTCGCAAAAACTAATTCGGACGCGTGTGCACGTCAGAATCAGCCCGTATCTACAAAAAGTCCCCGTATTACGACTTTTGCAAAACCCCACACCATTTATTATACGCTCGTCAGAATGCGACGACTTGTGCCACTAGACTCGTGGTATCGCACTGGTCTTGTGACCCAATTTTTACGCAATTCGGAGACAGTTGACCAAGTCGCCTATTTGCGGGCCCCACGGTTGACTTTTTGGGCGAATTTGTGTTCGGCTCATCGGAATCCAAAATTGGACATACCATTGAGTTTGTACTGACATTTAGAGTTTTTTGACCTATAATTTGTCCCATTTAGATACCTTTACCCTTGACACATTTTTTGGTACAAAGTGGGCCACATGTAGACCCCACTTTGACCCAAAATTATCGTTTTGCCCCTGTGTCCAAATTGGACGAAAGGGTAGTATTTTTTAGCTAGCTCGCTGATTCTGGAAACGTTGGTGATGTCTATTTCAGCATCCGGAGACGTTTATTCGGAGGCCTTAGTTTCTGATCTCATGTCCTTGACATCTGGACGCTTACTCTATACAGAATGCTTGCCAGGTAAGTATACCTTGCCATTGTACTATAATTTATATTTCATATGATGCATGCATTTTATTTCGGTCATTTAGTTCATATATTTTAACTGCTATATAAACTGTGCGTCCAAGGAAACTTGGGTGCAACGACGGTGACGTCGTATTCTATTTTTATTATGTATATGCATATGACCAGTTTATAAGACCACCCCATTATCATGAGGCATTCTTATGTTTTATTGGCCATGACACTGTTCTTACACGAGTGTAAGTCACATGTAGGACACGGACTTGCGTACACGGCTGGCCACTGGTACGTATAGGTCGTGCGACGGATAGGAATAACTGTTGATAGAAACTTTAAATGCTAGTAGACCTAGCAGTTATTTAGATGTATCATCGTGTCATGGATGTGACATGCTTAGAGCATGGGGTGGGGAGAACAACAAGTAAGGTATTTGGGCTCCTTTGCACTTTCCTTTCTGTAACCTGTACGCTCCATCGGAGATATGTGGAGGTGATGACCCCTATATATTACTGGTGGCCTCTGCCGTTCAAAAGACGACATGCTTTGTATGCCCCTGATTCTCTGAGAGAGTCATGCCAATCCCATTTATGGCCAGATAGCCCACTAGTTAGAAAGTTGTTCTCAAACTGCATTCACATGATGGTTAGGCGACCCATTGGATGTTTATTTTCAGTACTTTATTGGCATATTTATATGTATCTTGTTATGTCCCTCTTGGGATCTGGTTCCTTTCCAGATATAGACGGGCAGGAGTATCCACAGGAGTACGGACCAGGACCTGACGCTTCTTATCAGACTGAGGAGGTCTTATCTTCAAAGTATCTCTGATTCATCGTAGCTGATGGATATTCTAGTTGCTATTTCTTTTATAAACATTTATCTTATCTTAGAGTTTGATCTCTTCTGTCATTTAGTAGTTTTAGTATAGTCGATTTGCAGTAGATTTGTTTCCATCCGACTATCATACTTTGAGACTTCCTGTTTGATATTCAGTTATTTATTCCCATTTATTTCTTTATTTGTGCTGTGGATGAGATATAGATTGCGTGTGACTTATTGACAGTATATTACCACTGGTGGATTGGATATTCATGTATAGCGTACGTGTGTATATGGTTTCCATATATTGGAGTTCTTATACATACGGCTGGCGTGTTACATATTCCTAGTCCTATGTAATTTGGGACTGGGGCGTGTGTAAACCCCCTCACCCAAAATAGGTATTTTGTGTATATTTTATATTATTATATTTATTATAGATTATTTTAAATATTGAATTACTTTAGAGTATTCTCTTAGTTAATTAGAAAATAAATTTTTAGTATATTTACTTATGTAAATATTTATTTAGAATTTTTTTTAGACTATTTTAGATTTTTGAAGATTTTTCTAGAATTTTTCGGTAATTAAAATATATGGAACGTAAATTTCTAGGACTTCTATGATTTATTATGAGACCATACTTGCATATTGTTCCTACCAAATATTTATTTTAGATTAAAAAATTTAATTATATTTTTTTGTAATTTATTTAGAATTTTAAGAGATTTATTTAGATTTTTGAAATTATTTAGGATTTATTTGGATATATATAATCTTAATATTAGATAGATAATAATTTAGTGTTAATAGATATTAATAAGATTATATATAAATTATTTGAATTATCCTTAATTTTATTTAAGATTATAAATTATTGAGATAAACTCAAACTCTGTTTTAAATTAATTCAAATCCTGAGCCTACTAGGAAGAAACTTCATGCATATCCTATCATTATTTAAACTGATCCTAATCATATCCAAATTAGCCAATCCTAGTCGTATTCAATTAAGTAGTATCCACCATTATAAATACCTCATCCTTCATTTTTTTTTTCCCAAATTCACCTCTTTTTCGTCCAAAAAGAGTCAAAATTCGTCATAAATTCAGCCTCATTTTCTAGTATGTTATGACGACTTAAAAAGACGATATCTCCTAGCTCCTGACTCCAAACGCGCTCCAGTTTTTTTTTTGTTATAACTATTTCAAGGTTAGTTTTTTGAATATATAAATTATGTTAATAATTTATGAACCTATTTTTCCAAAAAATTCTAAAAGTGTCAGCTATCCGAAATCAGACGTATTTTGGTATTTTTGAGATTACGGAAGATCCCGAATTCGGAATTACGAACCGTTTAAAGTTTCGGAAAGTTGACATGATGAACTTACATAAAATTAATTTTCCAGAATTTAGCATGCAAGTTTAATCAACTGTAAAATTTGTGCAACATAGACGTAAATAGAAAACCACAGAAAACTATCATCTATTCGCCCTTGTGGCCATAACTCTTTACCGACTTATGATTTTATAAAATCGTCGATTCTGGCGTTCATATAGCGCTAAAATCTATAGGATTTTATATACAAATCCAGAATTTGAGTCAGTTGACTTTTTGGTCAACGGATTGCCTCGATTTGCGTGTCACGGATCACAAATCCGTAAAATTAATTTTCTTTGGACCAAAATTAGGATTTAGTAATAAAATCAGATTATAATAGGATTAAAATACTATTTTAGGTTATTTTATTTAGAATTAAAATAGATTAAAATAGTGGAAACTATTCACCCACTTTTGTAACCTAACTTGTTTAATTTATATGACGGGTAGATCGGACGACGCCTTGAGTTGGGACTTTGCAGCTTTCTTGCCAGGCAAGATACCTTGCCAAATTGCTTACAGTATTTTGCATGCTTATTATATTTCTGCATATTCATTACATTTATGTATATTTATTGCATGTGTAGTTTCTTTCAGTCATTACTATATATTAGATATGATGACACGCACTTGACACTTAATATCATAGAGAACAATTAGTAGGCGTATGGACTATAACCACTCTGGTGAACCGTAGTAACTAGCACGCACTATGGTAGTCGTGTCCGATGGTCGCTACCCCCGAGGTATGTCGATTGATGGAGTCACGAGGGTCGCTACCCCCGAGGTATGTCGTCCGTGTGTGTGAGTTGTGAGATTTAGATCGAGTAGCCTACCCTTTTCCATACGTCGAAAAGTTGTCCTCATTTGCATTCATATAGATTGTCTTGTACAGCGTACTTATATATTTTTAAACATTATACATGTTTACTGTATTTAAATTAGCTTGCTTCTATGTATCTTGTTACGTCCCTCTGAGGACCTGGTTCCTTTCCAGGTGTAGATGTTCATGACTATTCGCAGGAGCATGGATCAGGACTTACCACTTATCTCTTCCGAGGAGGCCTTACCTTCTTTGCATCCTTGATTATCTCTAGCGATGGATCGCTTCGCTGATACACTTCTATCATCATCTTATTTATATTGGAGATTTACCCTTCTCCCTTATTTTAGTATTGATATAGTCTTTGGTAGTGGATTTGTCTCCACCCGACTATAGTTTTGGATTATTCAGACTCATTATTCTAGTTCAGTTATTTACTTTTTGTGACTTATTTTGTGGATGAGATTAGTATACCTGTGACTTGTGACACTATATTTATACCACATGTGAGTTTATATCTATATTACAGTGTACGTGTGTATTATGGTATCCATATATTGGAGTTGCCATATACATATGGCTGGCATGCTTACGTGTTCCTAGTCCTACGTATTTTGGGACTGGGGCGTGACATATTTTTGTGGTGGCCCATGCAGGTCAAGAGCATATTGTCTCGGTTACGTCACTGTACCGAGCAAGCCTGTGCATAGTATTATAATATAGGATCTCATCCACTTAATTATCACCTTCCTTGATTTCGTTTCGTATTCTTATTTGATTGCTTGCATTGCATCTTACTCGATCCCTTCTCAACGTCAATCTTCTCTCGTGCTTGATAGGGGTTAGGAAGATGACTTGTACTAGGTATATACACTCTAGTATTCAATAACACTATTAGTTAATTTTTGTAAGTTTGGTAGTATGCCTCATAACCTAGTATCACATAGTCTTTTGACCCATTAATGAAATATAAATGAATGACACCACCTATAGTCTTGCATAAGAAGATAGTGTTTATCTAGACTATAGAACTTTAGTGTTTATCTAGACTATAGAACTTAGAGGCCCATACACCCATTTGGTTGACTTTAGACTTAGACAAGAAATTAGTATGGCAACTATAGAGGCATGACACCGGTCTTCTTGGTGAACTTAAATTATTCTGTACATTCCTCCATCATAATCAAGCGTACTTATATTTTTTTACTACCTCGACTTATGTTGCTATTATAGCCTAGTTTTGCAAGCTTATTCTTTTATTGAGCTTGCTCATGACATATGTATTATTGGGGGCCCACATTAATACATTGTCTAAATCAGAATCGGTGCATTATGGTCTGATCAATCTTAGTGCGCTTGGTTCGATCTTCGTATCACTACTTTATGTGGATTGAGATATAATTGACTCAAACTTGTTAGACGAATATACTTGACCTTTAGACATATCCGAGAATATCTTATCGGTTACATCACTGTACTAATATGAGCATGTGAATAGGAATTTACCCAAAATAAGATTTCAATCCACAACTGCCTTGGCAACTCTCTTTCAAATTTTCTAATCCCTTTGAATCTCGTACTTGTATTCTATCACCTCCTCCTTGAATTCCTTATTGTTATTTTCTGTCTTTCCCTATTTCGGAAAGACGAACGTTCGTGCTTAGTAAAAGTTTGATACGCGGAGAGTACTAGATATATCCCAGAGGTCAAGCACTCATGATGACAAATAAGGAGCGCGGACACAGGAAGTCGTAGATATAGGTACGACCTTAGTTATATGTGTCATTTCTTACTCATGATCCCATTGTGCCACAAGATCTTAGATGTACAAATAGACGTAAAATTATATATATGGTGGTTTAGCAGTTATGAGGATATATTGATGTTCTACCTAGATGGCATATCCACGAAGCTAATAGATGATGCGAGTAGCAGTAGTAGTATTCTTTCCCTTTCACCATCTCGCCCCTTGGGGTAGCCCATCTTCTCTTCCATCCCCATTCCTTATCTCGTGCTTAACTCTTCCTATCATAGTCGTATCCTTTCGTGCCATTATAAATTGTTAAAATTACTTCAACCTCACCCTTATTTTGATAGTTAAAAACATAAATGCGTTAGTGAATGATTAATAACTAAAAGATGAGTACTTAATAATAACCCTTATGTATATACACTATAGCATTATCTGTATTCTCCTATTAATTCAACCCTTAAGTAGCATCCTTTAGCCTAATAGAAATTTGTTAGATTGTTGAAATAGTTCGTACTCCTAATAGTTAAAAAGTTAGTCAAGACCTTAACTGTTGCCCAAAAACTTAGACTAAGCTTAGGAAAGAGTTGAAGGCACTTGTTACGAACTGACGACTATGACAAATCACTGGCAAAGTAGCGACAGTTGCAGCTAGACCGTTATAGTAGAGTAGTCAAAGTATTTGCAGACATACTGGTCAGGTGGCATGACAATATTAGACTACGATACTTGATGGTTACGGAGAAAAATTATAGTTACGAGATTCTAGACAGGTATCCCAAGATTCTCGACCCAATAAATAGATTCATCTTACAACCTAGACAATAGCCACAAAAGACCTTGACTACTAGTAAAATTCTTTTAAGTTGGGTAGTGTAGATGAGTTAGAGGATAAAAAAAATAGTGTATGGACAATAAGGGAGAAAAATGTTAGGGTGGCTGACCATAACCTTTTAGGAAGCACTGCAAGCTAGCAACGAAGTGTTAATAGCTATTGTGATTTATTACGGATATGGGTTAGTGTTAATTTCGAGGACGAAATTCTTTTAAGTTGGGTAGATTGTAAACCCCCTCACCCAAAATAGGTATTTTGTGTATATTTTATATTATTATATTTATTATAGATTATTTTAAATATTGAATTACTTTAGAGTATTCTCTTAGTTAATTAGAAAATAAATTTTTAGTATATTTACTTATATAAATATTTATTTAGAATTATTTTTAGACTATTTTAGATTTTTGGAGATTTTTCTACAATTTTTAGGTAATTAAAATATATGGAACGTAAATTTCTAGAACTTCTATGACTTACTATGAGATCATACTTGCATATTGTTCCTACCAAATATTTATTTTAGATTAAAATATTTAATTATATTTTTCTGTAATTTATTTAGAATTTTAAGAGATTTATTTAGATTTTTGAAATTATTTAGGATTTATTTGGATATATATAATCTTAATATTAGATAGATAATAATTTAGTGTTAATAGATATTAATAAGATTATATATAAATTATTTGAATTATTCTTAATTTTATTTAAGATTATAAATTATTGAGATAAACTCAAACTTTATTTTAAATTAATTCAAATCCTGAGCCTACTAAGAAGAAACTTCATGCATATCCTATCATTATTTAAACTGATCCTAATCATATCCAAATTAGCCAATACTAGTCGTATTTAATTAAGTAGTGTCCACCATTATAAATACCTCATCCTTTATTTTTTTTCCCCTAAATTCACCTCTTTTTCGTCCAAAAAGAGTCAAAATTCGTCATAAATTCAGCCTCATTTTCTAGTATGTTATGACGACTTAAAAAGAGGATATCTCCTAGCTCCTGACTCCAAACGCGCTCCAGTTTTTTTTGTTATAACTATATCAATGTTGGTTTTCTGAATATATAAATTATTTTAATAATTTATGAACCTATTTTTCCAAAAAATTCTAAAAGTGTCAGCTATCCGAAATCAGACGTATTTTCGTATTTTTGAGATTACGGGAGATCCCGAACTCGGAATTATGAACCGTTTGAAGTTTCAGAAAGTTGACATGATGAACTTACATAAAATTACTTTTCTAGAAATTAATATGTAAGTTTAATCTACTGTAAAATTTGTGCAACATAGACGTAAATAGGAAACCACAAAAAACTATCATCTATTCGCCCTTATGGCCATAACTCTTTACCGACTTATGATTTTATAAAATTGTCGATTCTGACGTTCATGTAGCACTAAAATCTAAAGGATTTTATACACAAATCCAGAATTTGAGTCGGTTGACTTTTTGGTCAACGGATTGCCTCGAATTGCGTGTCACGGATCACAAATCCACAAAGTTAATTTTTTTTGGACCAAAATTAGGATATAGTAATAAAATTGAATTATAATAGGATTAAAATACTATTTTAGGTTATTTTATTTAGAATTAAAATAGATTAAAATGGTGGAAACTATTTACCCACTTTTGTAACCTAACTTGTTTAATTTATGTGACGGGTAGATCGGACGACGCCTTGAGTTGGAACTTTGCAGCTTTTTTGCCAGGCAAGATACCTTGCCAAATTGCTTACAGTATTTTGTATGCTTATTATATTTTTGTATATTCATTGCATTTATGTATATTTATTGCATGTGTAGTTTCTTTCAGTCATTACTATATATTAGATATGTTGACACGCACTTGACACTTAGTATCATAGAGGACAATTAGTAGGCGTATGGACTATAACCACTCTGGTAAACTGTAGTAACTAGCACATACTATGGTAGTCATGTCCGATGGTCGCTATCCCCGAGGTATATCGATTGATGGAGTCACGAGGGTCGCTACCCCCGAGGTATGTTGTCTGATGATGTCCACTGACGTGTGTGTGAGTTATGAGATTTAGATCGAGTAGCCTACCCTTGCCCATACGTCAAAAATTTGTCCTCATTTGCATTCATATAGATTGTCTTGTACAGCGTACTTATATATTTTTAAATATTATGCATGTTTATTGTATTCAAATTGGCTTGCTTCTATGTATCTTGTTACGTCCCTCAGAGGACCTGGTCCCTTTCCAGGTAGATGTTCATGACTATTCGCAGGAGCACGGATCAGGACTTACCACTTATCTCTTCCGAGGAGACCTTACCTTCTTTGCATCCTTGATTATCTCTAGCGATGGATCGCTTCGCTGATACACTTCTATCATCATCTTATTTATATTGGAGATTTACCCTTCTCCCTCATTTTAGTATTGATATAGTCTTTGGTAGTAGATTTGTCTCCACCTGACTATAGTTTTGGATTATTCAGACTCATTATTCGAGTTCAGTTATTTACTTTCTGTGACTTATTTTATGGATGAGATTAGTATACCTGTGACTTGTGATACTATATTTATACTATATATGAGTTTATATCTATATTACAGCGTACGTGTGTATTATGGTATCCATATATTGGAGTTGCCATATACATACGACTGGCATGCTTACGTGTTCCTAGTCCTACGTATTTTGGGACTGGGGTCGGCGAACCCAGAGAATTCAACGGAGGGTTGCTCCGGCTCTATTTATATAAATTGGGAATTCATAAACTGTAGGAAGATTGGTTGGAAACAATTTCACATTATTATTTTTTTATTATTTCACTGAAAATTTAGTGACGTTTAGCGTCGTTTAGCGACGTTTGTTTACGTCGCTAAATACGTCGTTGAATAAGTTGCTGAATACGTCGCTAAATACGTCGTTGAATGTCGGTAAATCGCTGACATGGCAGTATTTGCCAGGTCAATAAAATATCGCTAAATATGTTGCAAAACGTCGCTAGAAAGAAAAAAGTTAGCGACATTTAGCGACATAAAATAAGTCACTAAATTAGCGACGTTGAGTTGCTAAACGTCGCTAATAAAAAATATTAGCGACACAAGTATGTCGCTAGAAAACGTCGCTATTGCGACGTTTTGAAATATTTTTCCTGTCAGCGACTAGCTTAAATGCGACTTCATTAAAATGTCGCTAATTACTTCATGAATTTTTTTAGCGACATTTTTAGCCCATTTATCGATGTTTTCAGGAGTTACTACTTTGAATTATTCTGGTAGTGTGAAATTGATCCTAAGGCAAGACTAGAAAGATAACTTAATAGATGGTGCACGAAACTAGTATAACGTGTTGGATTTGTCGAACAGACGAGCAGCCTCCCCACCAGTGCATTCATGTACTGATAACCCACTAGATTTCTTGCAGGGTGCGGAAGAACCTCGTTCGGTGTAGAATGTCCCCTCGTGCACGCTAAGGCGTAGAGTTCGCTATGGAGCCTTGGAGTGTTGCACTGGAGATAGAGCACATATACAGGACATAATATTGGAACATCGCCTAGGTATCATCCCAAGTTGTAAGTCGCTTGATATGCCTTTATTTTGTGAGCGAGAGAGCTTGAGCGACTTGTAATCTCGACCTAGCGTCGCTTGTAACCTTATTCATTATCAATAAAGAGAGCTTGTTTATGAATTCATACTTGTATTTATCGACTTGGTGAACTAGTTATCAACGGCCTTTCCAGTATTTGCCTTGCGCGGGCGCAACTCCAGGCTCGCACGATATCACGTCCCGATTGAAACGATCATCCTACAGGAGCGCTGGCATGATGATTAACGCCTAGGGGGACGACTAATTCCTGCGAGAGATCTGGGCGTGACATGGTATACCAGCGGTAAGCTGTGGTATACCGACTACTTAGGAAAATACCTAGTTTGGGCTACTCAATTATACGTCAGTCAATATACGGGACCTAGTTCGGGTCAATGGCAATGTCATGCCCCAATTTCGCTCAATCGATAATCGTCCCCCTGGCGTGATGTCGTGCACGCGTAGGACGCGCATGCACCAGGCCTAGGCATAATGATAATCTTTACAATATATGCAACAGAGTACGCAAATAAGATAACACACATTGAGGCAAATGAAAGTTTTCTTTTATTGATAATGAACATCTGATTATAGACTCTTGACCCAAAGCGATAAGGATGCCATACGGGCTTACAACTTGGATATAAAATGAGATAGCCGTTCCATACATTATATCCTTTATTAAAACTTTAAAATGATGTAGACACCTGCTGGCGAAGCTATCGCCTTGCCTCGAAGCTGCATATAAGGGTTGTGCGGCCTCCAATGCTTTGTACAAGCTCCAAAAATTCATGAACGGTTGCGAAGAGTACTGGACTGGTTGGGAGAAGAAGAAGCTTCAGCTCCTCGCCGCGTCGCTTGGGCTCGGGGAACCTGCTGCAACGAGGGTCAGTACTTTAAAAAGTACCGGTGAGGGCGAGCTAACCTAACTAACCAAATCCAGAGATGTTTATATACAACATGCAAGTTATTTGTGGACTTTCAATCTTGCTTTAGTTTATTTCACATGAAAGTATTGAGTATGCACTTAACAGAAACTGTAATCACCTAAAAATTTTAGAATTTTTAAAACTAAAGTTTTAGAATTTATTTAGAATTTTTCTGTAATTTTTAACAAAATAAAACTAAGGTATTCTGATTTTAAATAATTTTTAAAAGATATTAATTAATATGAAAATATTATGAAAATTTTATTTTCTAGTACAAAATAGAAAACTGGACATAGGGTAATTTTTTGGAAATTTATTGGACCCCGGAAGTATTTTTAAAGCCCTAAAAACTATTATAAAATTTAACCTAATTAAACCTGAACCCGGTTCACTTAAACTGAATTAAACCAAATCAAACTGACCCGAACCGGACCCGGTTTAGTTAAACCGGCCCAAATCTTAGCGGGTCGGATTCGGGTTCGACCCGACCCGCTTAGACCCGACCCGCCTGAAACCTAACCCCCAATTCCCTTCATCTTCCCGACCTCTCTCCTTCCGGCGGCCGTTTTCGCCGCCGTGGCCGCCGGCGACCGTCCCTTTTCACCTCTCCTCAACCCCCGGCGCCTCCCCTTCCTCTTTCGTCAACCCCCGACCGATCCACCTCCCTTTTTCTCCTCTATATAACCCTCTTCTCCGGCCCAATTTTTCCCTCTTCCCCTCTCCTCCATTTTCTTCGGCCATCCTCCTCCGTCGCCCTCCAGCTCCGACAGAACCCGGCGCCACCTCCTCGATCGGACTTCGTCGACCCCCAAGCAACACCCTATCCCGGCCGCCTCTTCCAGCTCAGCTGACACCCGAGCCGCCTCTGTCAGCCGCCCGGACCTCGACTTCAACAGCAGCCGCTGCCCTGCCTCTGCCGGCCGCCTGAGCTGCCACCGGCGCCGCCCGACCTCGCCGCTGCCGCCCCACTTTCGCTCAATCGATAATCGTCCCCCTGGCGTGATGCCGTGCACGCGTAGGACGCGCATGCACCAGGCCTAGGCATAATGATAATCTTTACAATATATGCAACAGAGTACGCAAATAAGATTACACACATTAAGGCAAATGAAAGTTTTCTTTTATTGATAATGAACATCTGATTATAGACTCTTGACCCAAAGCGATAAGGATGCCATACGGGTTTACAACTTGGATGTAAAATGAGATAGCCGTTCCATACATTATATCCTTTATTAAAACTTTAAAATGATGTAGACACCTGCTGGCGAAGCTATCGCCTTGCCTCGAAGCTGCATATAAGGGTTGTGCGGCCTCCAATGCTTTGTACAAGCTCCAAAAATTCATGAACGGTTGCGAAGAGTACTGGACTGGTTGGGAGAAGAAGAAGCTTCAGCTTCTCGCCGCATCGCTTGGGCTCGGGGAACCTGCTGCAACGAGGGTCAGTACTTTGAAAAGTACCGGTGAGGGCGAGCTAACCTAACTAACCAAATCCAGAGATGTTTATATACAACATGCAAGTTATTTGTGGACTTTCAATCTTGCTTTAGTTTATTTCACATGAAAGTATTGAGTATGCACTTAACAGAAACTGTAATCACCTAAAATTTTTAGAATTTTTAAAACTAAATTTTTAGAATTTATTTAGAATTTTTTTGTAATTTTTAACAAAATAAAACTAAGGTATTCTGATTTTAAATGATTTTTAAAAGATATTAATTGATATGAAAATATTATGAAAATTTTATTTTCTAGTGTAAAATAGAAAACTGGACATAGGGTAATTTTTCGGGAATTTATTGGACCCCGGAAGTATTTTTAAAGCCCTAAAAACTATTGTAAAATTTAACCTAATTAAACCTGAATCCGGTTCACTTAAACTGAATTAAACCAAACCAAACTGACCCGAACTGGACCCGGTTTAGTTAAACCGACCCAAATCTTAGCGGGTCGGATTCGGGTTCGACCCGACCCGCTTAGACCCGACCCGCCTGAAACCTAACCCCCAATTCCCTTCATCTTCCCGACCTCTCTCCTTCCGGCGGCCGTTTCCGCCGCCGTGGCTGCCGGCGACCGTCCCTTTTCACCTCCCCTCAACCCCCGGCGCCTCCCCTTCCTCTTCCGTTAACCCCCGACCGATCCACCTTCCTTTTTCCCCTCTATATAACCCTCTTCTCCGGCCCGATTTTTCCCTCTTCCCCTCTCCTCCATTTTCTCCGGCCATCCTCCTCCGTCGCCCTCCAGCTCCGACAGAACCCGGCGCCACCCCCTCGACCGGACTTCGTCGACCCCCAAGCAACACCCTAGCCCGGCCGCCTCTTCCAGCTCAGCCGACACCCGAGCCGCCTCTGTCAGCCGCCCCGACCCCGACTTCAACAACAGCCGCTGCCCTGCCTCTGCCGGCCGCCTTAGCTGCCACCGGCGCCGCCCGACCTCGCCGCTGCCGCCCCACGCCCCGGCGGACTCCGACCAGTACCTCAGCCAGCCGCCCGAGCCCGGCGAGCCTCTGGATGCAGACCCGGACACATTCTGGACACCGACCCTGTGTCAAATAAATACGCGGACACGCGCAACTCGGTTTCACGGAGCCCTGTTCCGGTAACCCGTTCTCTCTCCTCGCTGCCCCGTTTTCTGTTTCGTCAGTTGTGACGCGAACCCTGCGTGACCCTCTCGATGCCCGTGCAACCTGCTCGATGTGTCGCGTCCTGTGGCGATCGCGAACCGCGATCCAAAAATAGGAAAACCAACGCCCTGTTTCACCCCGGAACTGAGTCCGCCCCGCCAAACGGGACGACTTGGTAGCCTGCGGTCTTCACCGAAATGTGTGCATCGTTGATACGGACGTGCGAGATTTTATAGAAGTTGATTTGGATGTGCGTGCACACCGGAATCAACGCGTATCCGCCGACAACGTCCCGTATCCGTCCATTCTGGAACACGTTATAACTTTGTGTACACACATCAGATCGAAACAAAACTTGTGCCATCGGACTCGTAACAATACGTTGGTCCTGTGACCCAAGTTTGGTTCGATTCTGAGAACGTTGACAAAATTGCATATCGTGGGCCCTACGGCTCCACTTGACGGGCAATTTTGTGATCGGCTCATCGGAATCCAATTCTGGAAGTTCCGTTGGGTTCGTATCATCGTTCCTGACTTGTTGACACTAAGTTGGACGAATTTGGAGACCTTTGACCCTGACCCATTTTTCGGTACGAAGCGGGCCACATGTGGACCCCGCTTTGACCAGAAAATGTTATTTTTGCCCTTGTGTCCAAATTAGACTTAAGGACAGGTATTTCTAGCTATTTCATATTTTTTAGACTATTGGTAATGTTTATTTTAGCTTTTGGAGGAGTACCTACAGGACCCACTGATACAGGGACAATTGTTGGTATTCCAACTCCAGGCAAGTGTACCTTGCCAACTTGCAGTTCTGTTATTTATTACTTTGACTTAATTATAATTGTTGTTGTCACGCCCCGATCTCCCGCAGGCAATCGGCCGTTCCCGCTAGGCGGGAATCACCCTCGTCAGCGCTCCCACGGAACGTTCGCATAACCCATCCGGACGTGATGCCGCACGAGCGTGATCCACGCCCGTGCAAGGCCATGGTTCATTGGCTGGCGGCAAGAGTTCTAAGCCACAGAGTCGCACAGATTGTCCGAGTGCAGCGGAGTTTAGGAACGCATAGCGATCGGTAACAGGTTCACTGAGTCGACAATATAGCGAAAGCATTGAAACAAGTAAAGTAATCTCTTTATTGACATGAACAAGTGTTACAGGCGGCGTATAACCGAGATTACAAGTCGCTCAAGCCTCTCTCTCTGAAACAGTAAAAGCGTGCCAAGTGGCTACAACTATGGAATGATTGTACAGGCGATGGTCAGGCGATGTTCACAACTTATGTCTTGTATATGTGCTTCAGTCCCGGACGCACCGTTGCAAGGCTTCAGAGGAAAACTCCTGGCCTTAGTACGCACGTTGGAGGCGTCCGCACCGCACGAGGTTCTCCCGTACCCTGCATACAAACTGGTGGATTATCAGTACATTGAATGCACTGGTGGGGAAGCTACTCGCCCGCTCGACAAATCCAAACACGTAATACAGGTTCCGTGCACAACTATTAAGTTGTCTTTCTAGTTGCCTTAGGATCAGTCTCATGCAGATATTGAATAGCCTAACGTGTCGGGCAGTGCGCCATGCGATGTTAGAGGAAACACGGTGAGACTTACCAACTTACCATCTCCTTCCCTGTCCAAGGCAAACATTTGAGGCAAACAGTATAAATTCGAGCAGAGGCATGTATAAACATTCAGGAGGCAAGCATATGCAAACATGAGGGTCGTTTTTAACATGATCGTTCAGGTGTTCAGTCGATGCGATGCAGTGACTCACACGCGGATAGCCGCTAAGCGAGGATGACTTATCTATATGAACAGGAGTCGCTGGCATAGCCATAAAGGACCGTTTAGTCTTTGAACAAGGATGGTGTGCAACGAAGCACGTGAGGCGCTACACGCCATCCTGTCCGCACGTGAGACTATCGTGTTGTTCCATCCGGATCGGAACGGTCCCAGTGCCCCGATGACCGCCCGTGGAACCGTTAAACCTTGTTTCCAAGTTGTCCACGACATGCAGGTCAGGATCAGGGTCAGTTCAATCCACAACTTGAATGATAATCCATGATTCGTGATCTGAACGAGCGTTTGCTCCAAGAGCTGAGATTCGTTCGTTACGTGACGCAATTCTCGTTCAGACATAAACTTGATGTGATTATCATTCAGTTGTCACGTTAAGGATTCACGTTCAGTATTCGTTACCCTGATGCGTGCCCCTGGTTCGGGGATTGCCTTGGCGACCTAATGGTCCCGGATACTTGCAGGTTCGTTCAGGCACGGAACGACTACGTAATAGTCTTCCGGGGTTTGCATGAAAACACGGTAACATTCAAGCAGACAAGCATGCGTTCTAAGGAACATAATCAGCACATTTGCTCGGGCCTGAAGGTAGTCCGAGAGATAAAACCGTTAAGGGACTTAGCATGCGAGGGTCTGAATATAAGCAGTATTATATTTTCATGTTCTAGCAAGCAATACAAGTTAGGATTATTCCCTTAGCTAGGTGCATTGGATTTATTAGCATGCAGGGGGTTATTCACCTAGCGACTAGCATATATGATTCCAGGTTTTATGTGTGCTGGCTAAGCAAAGACAAGTTCATCGTAGCCACCCACCTTAGCGATGATTCACCTCGGTAGAGCGATACGTCTGAGCGAGCCTCTGAAAGTCCAAGCCGGATTCCTTTAGGGACAAGTCTGGATATCCTTTGCTTCTTGATCGAGGAAAAGCAGGTCGGGACAGCTGCACTATTGCCGATTGAGTCGGCAGTCCGCTTGAGCGGAACGGGGTGTTACATCCAACCCAACTTAGAAAAAGTCTCGTCCTCGAGACTTACTAAGGACAAGCAGAAATCTAGGGTTGAGGCAATCCTAGACAAGTCGTTTGTACTTATTTTATTTGGATATTCACTTGCACAAGCTTCGAAATCAGCATACCGCTTAGACTGGATCGTGCGCACTTTCGAAGGTACCCTCTAGCGTGAACACGTCAACCAGCTCAGTGATAGCGAAGTCTTAGCACTCGAGTTTCACCTTTTCTTAAGTCTTGGATGGTGCACTAGTTCAAGGCGTCCCTCGAATAGATGCATTCAACCAAACTTGGGGTTAGTGAAAATCGGACAAGCTACTAGCGATACTCTCAAGGGTTCGCACAGGTTGGCTCAAAGGCCACTCGCAGCATACAACCAGACAAACAAGCATATCATTCAAAACACATTTTGAAAGTATTTAGACTTATTGTTGGAACATCCCATCGAGGCATTGAGAGAGAGCGTGCACATAACCCACGAAGGAGCTTTCGAAACAGAGATATCGAATCGAAGTCCAAAGGCGTAGAAGCCAGGCTCTACTACCAAAATGTCATGCCCCGATTTCCCGCAGGCAATCGGCCGTTCCTGCTAGGCGGGAATCACCCTCGCCAGCGCTCCCGCGGAACGATCGCTTAACCCATCCGGGCGTGATGCCGCACGAGCGTTATCCACGCCCGTGCAAGGCCATGGTTCATTGGCTGGCGGCAAGAGTTCTAAGCCACAGAGTCGCACAGATTGTCCGAGTGCAGCGGAGTTTAGGAACGCATAGCGATCGGTAACAGGTTCACTGAGTCGACAATATAGCGAAAGCATTGAAACAAGTAAAGTAATCTCTTTATTGACATGAACAAGTGTTACAGGCGGCGTATAGCCGAGATTACAAGTCGCTCAAGCCTCTCTCTCTGAAACAGTAAAAGCGTGCCAAGTGGCTACAACTGTGGAATGATTGTACAGGCGATGGTCAGGCGATGTTCACAACTTATGTCTTGTATATGTGCTTCAGTCCCGGACGCACCGTTGCAAGGCTTCAGAGGAAAACTCCTGGCCTTAGCACGCACGTTGGAGGCGTCCGCACCGCACGAGGTTCTCCCGTACCCTGCATACAAACTGGTGGATTATCAGTACATTGAATGCACTGGTGGGGAAGCTACTCGCCCGCTCGACAAATCCAAACACGTAATACAGGTTCCGTGCACAACTATTAAGTTATCTTTCTAGTTGCCTTAGGATCAGTCTCATGCAGATATTGAATAGCCTAACGTGTCGGGCAGTGCGCCATGCGATGTTAGAGGAAACACGGCGAGACTTACCAACTTACCATCTCCTTCCCTGTCCAAGGCAAACATTTGAGGCAAACAGTATAAATTCGAGCAGCGGCATGTATAAACATTCAGGAGGCAAGCATATGCAAACACGAGGGTCATTTTTAACATGATCGTTCAGGTGTTCAGTCGATGCGATGCAGTAACTCGCACGCGGATAGCCGCTAAGCGAGGATGACTTATCTATATGAACAGGAGTCGCTGGCATAGCCATAAAGGACCGTTTAGTCTTTGAACAAGGATGGTGTGCAACGAAGCACGTGAGGCGCTACACGCCATCCTGTTCGTACGTGAGACTATCGTGTTGTTCCATCCGGATCGGAACGGTCCCAGTGCCTCGGTGACCGCCCGTGGAACCGTTAAACCTTGTTTCCAAGTTGTCCGCGACATGCAGGTCAGGATCAGGGTCAGTTCAATCCACAACTTGAATGATAATCCATGATTCGTGATCTGAACGAGCGTTTGCTCCAAGAGCTGAGATTCGTTCGTTACGTGACGCGATTCTCGTTCAGACATAAACTTGATGTGATTATCATTCAGTTGTCACGTTAAGGATTCACGTTCAGTATTCGTTACCCTGATGCGTGCCCCTGGTTCGGGGATTGTCTTGGCGACCTAATGGTCCCGGATACTTGCAGGTTCGTTCAGGCACGGAACGACTACGTAATAGTCTTCCGGGGTTTGCATGAAAATACGGTAACATTCAAGCAGACAAGCATGCGTTCTAAGAAACATAATCAGCACGTTTGCTCGGGCCCAAAGGTAGTCCGAGAGATGAAACCGTTAAGGGACTTAGCATACGAGGGTCTGAATATAAGCAGTATTACATTTTCATGTTCTAGCAAGCAATACAAGTTGGGATTATTCCCTTAGCTAGGTGCGTTGGATTTATTAGCATGCAGGGGGTGATTCACCTAGCGACTAGCATATATGATTCCAGGTTTTATGTGTGCTGGCTAAGCAAAGACAAGTTCACCGTAGCCACCCACCTTAGCGATGATTCGCCTCGGTATAGCGATACGTCTGAGCGAGCCTCTGAAAGTCCAAGCCGGATTCCTTTAGGGACAAGTATGGATATCCTTTGCTTCTTGATCGAGGCAAAGCAGGTCGGGACAGCTGCACTATTGCCGATTGAGTCGGCAGTCCGCTTGAGCGGAACGGGGTGTTACAGTTGTACATGCTTAAACCTAGGATCGTGTGACTTACTTAGCGTCCGATTAATATTCGGGTGCCAACCCCGTACGCGGAGTTGGGTATGTCATCTAGAAATGGACATTCGTAACCCTTTACATTCTAGTACTTGTTTTATCAAGTACATTATAACCCAGGACACTTGACACCATACATATGACAGAATCTTCCTGAGATATTCATGGTAATTCTGTGTAGGATACAGGATTGACATAGACATTATATTCTTAGAGATTATATGACTTGTTGCATTAGCTATGATCTCGCGTGACATGGACATGAGACGTTATGGATATGAGACGTGTGGTTACATTGGGTGGGGAGAGACACACAGGCTACAGGCTGTTATATATATATCTACTACTATTGTGAGGTTGTAGACTCTCGAGCAGAGATTGACCCATTACTTGTTATTACTGCTACCGGCTCCCCGACACAGAGCTTGTAGCAGTCTCAGCCTGAGTACTAGTGATGCTCTCACTTGTATTTTTTACATAGATGGTTATGTAGTTACCCCATGTTGCTCTATTTACTATTTTACTGCATTTATTTTGGCTTGTATTATTTGTACCTTGCTATGTCTCCTGAGGACCTAGATTCCGGATGATGTCCCTAGGTTTAGAAGAAGAGCATTATCCCAAAGTTTACGGGACAGGAGCTGAAGCTGTAGCAGAACCTGATACTGGAGCTGAACCAATCCCAGAGGAAGAGGTGATGGCTGAAGACTTTTCCTGAGTATATGTTATTTTGTACTCAGCAGTTACTTTATTTTGGACTCTTTTGTTCTGGTCTGTTGAACCAGTGTATTAGACTATTATCGGGTTGTTCCCCGAAATACTTTGTTGAGACTGGTTGTTGACTTATATTTCTTATTGCTGTTGATCTTATTATCTTTTGTGGATGAGATTAGTTATGACATTATGTAGTAGACCTTATTTTACAGCTTAAGTATACCCTGATGGATCCATTAAATTGGGTTGTCCATCAGTGTGTGCTGCTGGCCATTGCCACGTGTCTAGTCCCTTTGATATTTTAGGACTGGGGCGTGACATAGTTTTTGTGGTGGCCCATGCAGGTCTACGACTAAATTGTTCGGTTTCAACTTAGGGACCGAGCAAGCCTGTAACAAGGATAGGATAGTTATAGGATCTCATCCATTGTTTGAATCATTTTTGAACTCTATATCGAATTCGAATTAAGTACTTGATTTGCATCCTGCTTTGATTCTACTGAGAGTTCTCATAAAGTTTATTTTGGATGCAGAGTAATGGATCCAAGAATTGGAGATGAGAATCCCTTGGGTACACTACAAGATGTTGTGGTTACCTATGGAGACGGAGTGACACCAGAGAATAGAGGGCAATCCTCTCAAAGCGATCAAGCTGAACAACAAAATTCAAGGTTCCGACGTGACGACATCCCACCTCCGCCATAGTTTACTCCACCGATGCCTGTCTTTCCACCAGGGCAAGTCATGAACGGGCAGCAGATGTTTCAGATATTTTACGCTATGATGCAAGCCCAACAGCAGGTTCAACAAGAGGCTCAGCGTCATAAGGCAGAGTATTTGAGAACCAGCCTAGTAACCGTACTGGAGCAGGCGAACCCACAAGCTAGGCGACCAGTGATGGGATCTATCACTGATTTCCGTCAACTCAAGCCCTATACCTTTTCGGGCAAGGAGGGACCAACTGAAGTGCACGAGTGGCTCACGAACACACAACACCAGTTGGAAGCAGCTGAACTTCCGAGGGAGAGATGGATGACTAATGTCAGGATGCAGCTGACTGACAATGCACATCATTGGTGGTTATCAAAAGAGAGGAGGCTCGGACTGGACCGAGTAACTTGGGAAGAGTTCTCCAGACTCTTCCATGAGATGTATATCCCAGCTGTTGCTCGATCAGAACTCCGAGACAAGTTCAACCGCCTTATCCAAGGCAATATGTCGATGGAAGAGTACAATGCTGAATTTATTCGCCTGAGTCACTTCGCCCCTTCTCTAATTCCTACCGAAGAAGAGAAGGCAAAGAAGTTCTTCGACGGACTCAGGTTCGAGCTCTAGAGGTTGATTGGATCTGTTGTACCTACCTCATACACCGACGTCCTTGCTGCAGCACGACGCATGGAGCGTGTTACCCGTAGAGAGTCAAGTCTGAAGCGGCCATTCACATCAGCACCATCCAGGGCATCATAGGGGGATTCTGCAAAGTGACCCCAGAAGAATCTACCTCAGAGAGCAGCACCAAGAACCCTACCTACTTGTCATTACTGCGGCAAGGTAGGTCACATTGAAAGGTAGTGTAGACGCAAGTTGGGACTATGCCTGGTTTGCGGATCCAACCAGCATCTATCCAGGTACTGCTCTGAACGCAGAGAGAGAGCACCAAGACTAGCTTTACCTGCACCAAGGCCAGCTTATCCAGCAGTGGGAGCATCGCAGACGGGAGTTGGAGGAGTCAGACCACCAGCTGCAGGAGGATATCAGCAGAGACCACCATTGCCACCACAGGCAACACTATTCCAGCAGGCTCGTCAGCAGAGGGGTCTAGCTCAGGGACGAGGACAGGCATTTGCATTGGCTGTTGAGGAAGAAGCTACTGCTGGAGAGGTTATAGCTGGTACTATATTAGTAGCTTCGTTACCTGCTGTAGTTTTATTTGATTCTGGAGCATCGCATTCATTCTTAGCTGCTAGCTTCGTAGCCACCCATAGAGTAGCTACTGCACCCCTTCCGAAGACTAAGAGAATTCTTACGGGAGGTAGAATTATCCCGGTTAGTGACATCTGTAGATCTTGTTCGGTAGTAGTCTGTGGAAGAGAGATGCGAGCTCAATTTCTGATCTTTTCCATGCCGGATTATGATGTTGTATTTGGTATGGACTGGTTAAGTCAGTACCATACAACTCTTGATTGTTGGCTTGGAAAGGTTATATTTAGACTACCTGGGCATTCAGAGTTTGAGTTTCTTCGGGGAGCTGTAGAGCAAGGTGTTCAGCCAACTCTTAGGGTATTATCTGTATAAGGGGAGTCAGGTTACCCAAGAGTCATACCAGAGTTTATGGATGTATTTCCTGATGATCTTCCAGGTTTACCACCTGATCGGGAAATAGAATTCACAATATACTTAACTCCAGGAGTAGAGCCTATCACTTCATCAGTATATCGGCTAGCACCTAAGGAGTTAGTGGAGTTGAAGGAACAAGTTGATGATCTTCTGGAGAAGGATTTTATCCGGCCCAGTGTTTCACCTTGGGGGGCACCTATATTATTTGTACCGAAGAAGGATGGAACAGTTCGCCTGTGTATTGATTACAGGGCACTAAACGCTGTAACCATTAAGAACCTGTATCCCTTGCCACACAAAGATGACCTATTTGATCAATTGAGTGGAGCTAGGATATTCTCGAAGATTGACCTTAGATCCGGTTATCACCAGATTAGAGTGAGGAAGGAAGATATACCGAAGACAGCCTTCAGGACCAAGTATGGACACTATGAGTTCTAAGTAATGCCGTTTGGTTTAACCAACGCGCCAGCTGTGTTCATGAGTTTGATGAACAGAGTTTTTCATCAGTACTTGGATAAATTTGTGATTGTGTTTATTGATGATATTCTAGTATATTTTAAGAGCCACGAAGAGCACGAGGAGCATCTCAGAATCGTGTTAGAGACGTTGAGGCAGGAGAAGTTATATGTCAAACTCAGTAAATATGAGTTTTGTATGGACAATGTGCCTTTCTTGGGATATATCATCTCAGGAGAAGGACTTTCAGTTGATCCAGAGAAGGTTGCTGCCATAGAGACTTGGCCTACACCTATATCAGTTGCTGAAGTGAGAAGTTTTCTAGGACTTGCTGGATATTATCGGAGGTTCGTAGAAAAATTTTCAAGGATTGCGGAGCCTATGACGAAGTTGACACGTAAGGACCAGGAGTTTGCATGGACGGAAGAATGCCAGAAGGCCTTTGAAGAATTGAAGAGGAATCTAACAACAGCACCAGTCTTGACTCTTCCATCAGGGTCAGGAGGTTTTGTTGTTTATAGTGATGCGTCAGGTAGTGGACTAGGATGTGTTTTGATGCAACATGGCAAAGTTATCGCCTATGCATCAAGACAGTTGAAGGTCCATGAGAAGAACTACCCAACGCATGATCTTGAGCTAGCTTCAGTAATATTTGCACTGAAGATTTGGAGGCACTATCTGTATGGAGAGAAGGTGGAAATCTTTACTGATCACAAGAGTCTGAAGTATGTATATACTCAGAAGGAGCTCAACATGAGGCAAAGACGTTGGCTTGAGTTGATGGTAGACTTTGATATAGATCTGCAGTACCACCCGGGGAAGGCGAATGTAGTAGCAGACGCACTCAGCAGGAAGCCCACGGCATATTTCTTGACGATGCAACCCCAGCTATTGAAAGATCAACAGGAGCTCCAGATAGAGGTTGTTTTACCAAAACAAAGTGGCTTGCTGGCTAATCTCGAAGTTAAGTCGTCACTTGTGGAGAGGATTAAAGAAGCTTTGCCTACTGATGCTAGATTTTGAAGGCTTAATGAGAAGACAGAAGCAGGCATGCAGACGGGACTTCGCATACACGAGGATGGGACATTAAGGTGCGGGAATCGCCTATATGTTCCAAATAGAGAATTGAGACAGGAGTTAATGACTGAAGCACATAGCTCTATGTACTCTGTTCATCCAGGAGGAACAAAGATGTACCGAGATTTAAGACAGTATTATTGGTGGCATGGAATGAAGAGGGAGATTCCACGATTTGTGGCAAAATATTTAGTCTGCCAACAAGTAAAGGCCGAGCATCAAAGGACTGCTGGTATGTTGCTGCCGCTTCCTATACCAGAATGGAAGTGGGAACATATCACCATGGATTTTGTCACAGGATTTCCAAGAAGCCCCAGTGGAAAAGATGCGGTATGGGTTATTGTGGATCGACTCACTAAATTGGCACATTTCTTGCCATTTAAAGTTGGACAGTCCACAGAAGTACTAGCCGACATGTATATACGACAAATTGTAAGATTACATGGAGTGCCGGTTAGTATTGTGTCGGATCATGACTCAAGATTTATATCTCATTTTTGGCGAAGCATGCAAGAGAGTCTTGACACCCGACTCAAATTCAGTACTGCCTACCATCCACAGACAGATGGCCAATAAGAGCGCATAATTCAGATCTTGGAGGATATGCTGCGATCTTGTATGTTAGACTTTGGAGGGTCTTGGGAAGATCATTTCACTTAGTGGAGTTTTCTTACAACAACAGTTATCAGGCAAGCATCCAGATGGCACCTTTCGAGGCGTTGTATGGTAGAAAGTGCAGATCGTCGATATGCTGGAGTGACGTTGGAGAGCGTCAAATATTGGGTCCAAAGTTGGTAATGCAGACAGTTGAAAAGGTAAAACAAATTCAGAATTATCTTCGTGCAGCTCAGGACAGACAGAAGCATTGGGCTGATACACATAGACGTCCCCTGGAGTTCAAAGAAGGAGAGCACGTATTCTTGAGAATTTTACCTAATCGAGGTACTATTCGATTTGGGATCATAGGCAAGTTGAGCCCAAGGTATATTGGGCCATTTGATATTCTGGAACGCATTGATGAGGTGGCTTATCGTCTTGCATTACCTCCATCCTTAGAGGGAGTACATGATGTATTCCATGTCTCACAGCTGAGAAGGTACATGACTGAACCAAGTCACATAGTAGATCATTCTGAGATTGCAGTGGGCCCAAGCCTGAGATATGAAGAACAACCAGTGGGTATACTTGGCACTAGTGAGAAGACACTGCTAGGACAGACAATTAGACTGGTTCGTGTGGCTTGGAAGCAACACTCTCCTGGTGAATCTACCTGGGAACGAGAGGATATCATGCGCCAGCGTTATCCTCACTTATTCGAGGATGCAGTTATAACCTAAGCAATTCTTGTAATTTTATTAGTTCATTTTTCCTTTAGTAGCCTATTCTTTGATTGCGAGGACGCAATCTTCTCAAGGAGGGTAGATTGTAATCACCTAAAAATTTTAGAATTTTTAAAACTAAATTTTCAGAATTTATTTAGAATTTTTCTGTAATTTTTAACAAAATAAAACTAAGGTATTTTGATTTTAATAATTTTTAAAACATATTAATTAATATGAAAATTTTATTTTCTAGTGTAAAATGGAAAACTGGACATAGGGTAATTTTTCAAGAATTTATTGGACCCCGGAAGTATTTTTAAAGCCCTAAAAACTATTATAAAATTTAACCTAATTAAACCTAAACCCGGTTCACTTAAACCGAATTAAACCAAACCAAACTGACCCGAACCGGACATGGTTTAGTTAAACCGGCCCAAATCTTAGCGGTTCGGATCCGGGTTCGACCCGACCCGCTTAGACCCGACCCGCCTGAAACCTAACCCCCAATTCCCTTCATCTTCCCGACCTCTCTCCTTCCGGCGGCCGTTTCCGCCGCCGTGGCCGCCGGGGACCATCCCTCTTCACCTCCCCTCAACCCCCGGCGCCTCCCCTTCCTCTTTCGTCAACCCTCGACTGATCCACCTCCCTTTTCCCCCTCTATATAACCCTCTTCTCCGGCCCGATTTTTCCCTCTTCCCCTCTCCTCCATTTTCTCCGGCCATCCTTCTCCGCCGCCCTCCAGCTCCGACAGAACCCGGCCCCACCCCCTCGACCGGACTTCGTCGACCCCCCAGCAACACCCTAGCCCGGCCACCTCTCCCAGCTCAGCCGACACCCGAGCCGCCTCTGTCAGCCGCCCCGACCCCGACTTCAACAGCAGCCGCTACCCTGCCTCTGCCGGCCGCCTGAGCTGCCACCGGCGCCGCCCGACCTCGCCGCTGCCACCCCATGCCTCAGCCGACTCTGACCTGTACCTCAGCCAGCCGCCCGAGCCCGGCGAGCCTCTGGACGCAGACCCGGACACATTCTGGACACCGACCCTGTGTCGAATAAATACGCGGACACGCGCAACTCGGTTTTACGGAGCCCTGTTCAGGTAACCCGTTCTCTCTCCTTGCTGCCCCGTTTTCTGTTCCGTCAGTTGTGACGCGAACCCTGCGTGACCCTCTCGATGTCCGTGCAACCCGCTCGGTGTGTCGCGTCCTGTGGCGATAGCGAACCGCGATCCAAAAATAGGAAAACCAACGCCCTGTTTTACCCCGGAACTGAGTACGCCCCGCCAAACGGGATGACTTGGTCGCGTGCGGTCTTCACCGAAATGTGCGCGTCGTTGATACGGACGTGCGAGATTTTGCAGAAGTTGATTTGGATGTGCGTGCACACCGGAATCAACGCGTATCCGCCGACAATGTCCCGTATCCGTCTATTCTGGAACACGTCGTAACTTTGTGTACACATGTCGGATCAAAACGAAACTTACGCCATTGGACTCGTAGCAATACGCTGGTCCTGTGACCCAAGTTTGGTTCGATTCTGAGAACGTTGACAAAATCGCATATCGTGGGCCCACGGCTCCACTTGACGGGCGATTTTGTGATCGGCTGATCGGAATCCAATTCTGGAAGTTCTGTTGGGTTCATATCATCGATCCTGACTTATTGACACTAAGTTGGACAAATTTGGAGACCTTTGACCCTGACCCATTTTTCGGTACGAAGCGGGCCACATGTGGACCCCGCTTTGACCAGGAAATATCTTTTTGCCCTTGTGTCCAAATTGGACTTAAGGACAGGCGTTTCTAGCTATTTTATATTTTCTGAGACTGTTAGTAATATTTATTTCAGCTTTTGGAGGAGTACCTACAGGACCCACTGATACAAGGACAGTTGTTGGTATTCCAACTCCAGGTAAGTGTACCTTGCCAACTTGCAGTTATGTTATTTATTACTTTAACTTAATTATAATTGTTGTACATGCTTAAACCTAGGACCGTGTCACTTACTTAGCGTCCGATTAATAGTTGGGTGCCAACCCCGTACGCGGAGTTGGGTACGTCATCTAGAAATGGACATTCGTGACCCTTTACATTTTAGTACTTGTTTTATCAAGTACATTATAACCCAGGACACTTGACACCATACATATGACAGAATCTTCCTGAGATATTCATGGTGATTCTGTGTAGGATACAGGATTGACATAGACATTATATTCTTAGAGATTATATGACTTGTTGCATTAGCTATGATCTCGCGTGACATGGACATGAGACGTTATGGACATGAGACGTGTGGTTACATTGGGTGGGGAGAGACACACAGGCTACAGTCTTTTATATATATCTACTACTATTGTGAGGTTGTAGACTCTCGAGCAGAGCTAGACCCATTACTTGTTATTACTGCTACCGGCTCCCCGACACAAAGCTTGTAGCAGTCTCAGCCTGAGTACTAGTGATGCTCTCACTTGCATTTTTCACATAGATGGTTATGTAGTTACCCTATGTTGCTCTATTTACTATTTTACTGTATTTATTTTGGCTTGTATTATTTGTACCTTGCTATGTCCCCTGAGGACCTGGATTCCGGATGATGTCCCCAGGTTTAGCAGAAGAGCATTATCCTGAGGTTTACGGGACAGGAGCTGAAGCTGTAGAAGAACCTGATACTGGAGCTGAACCAATCCCAGAGAAAGAGGTGATGGCTGAAGACTTTTTCTGAGTATATATTATTTTGTACTCAGCAGTTACTTTATTTTGGACTCTTTTGTTCTGGTCTGTTGAACCAGTGTATTAGACTATTATCGGGTTGTTCCCCGAAATACTTTGTTGAGACTGGTTGTTGACTTACATTTCTTATTGCTGTTAATCTTATTATCTTTTGTGGATGAGATTAGTTATGACATGTTATAGTAGACCTTATTTTACTGCTTAAGTACACCCTGATGGATCCATTAAATTGGGTTGCCCATCAGTGTGTGCTGCTGGCCATTGCCACGTGTCTAGTCCCTTTGATATTTTAGGAATGGGGCATGACAGAAACAAATATGCCACCGTTAGGTGACCTTTACCTTCCCGTCTAAACTGTTTGTACAATACTTACCATGTCCTTCCCTGCCATAAAGATACCATTAGTTTGAGCAAGCAAAGCAGAAATATATATACATTGGGTTATGGTATATCATTGTCACCGTGGACAATAGCTACAGTAAGACGGTGACCCTTGCAGCTCGGGTAGCAAGCCCCGCTACAAGGCCTCCCCCGCATTAGCCGTGCTAGGCTTGCTAGCGTAGCTATCCGAGTTCCGCCGGGAACGAATTGGCCCCAGTGTCCTAGGCGCTGTTCATAGGAACTAAACCTTGTGCACAAGTTGGCCGACCGATCTACGCATTGACATTAAGTTAATAGATAAAGCATTCAAACCAAGAGAATGTACATATCTACTTTAGCACAGTACATTCGACATAGTCTACTTGTCCAAGTTATTGCATTACATTATAGTTTGCACAATACATCTGTACAGTTATATAGAATAAATTCTAGCTACAACTGAAATATGAACATATAAGTGCAAAGCGGACAAGCACGCATCAATGTGATCGTTTGAGAATTCTAGGTGATAAGCATTATAAGTGTTTCAAGTCTAACTCTTCATTTTATTTGACTCAGTTTATTCTTATTATGATATCGTTGGGGCGGGATGCACAAATGAGTCAATTTATTAAGAGTGAAGACTTGGAAGAAGGGTACTAATCGAAGTAAATCCACTCACAAGTTGGTGAACTAGGAGAGAAAAGGGAGAACTTCAAGACTCCGTCCGTGCGTCGTCTACCCGATCACCTGCACGCACCAACAGATGATCAATATCTCCTACGTTGTCTTCGAGTTTCGATACGAAATACAAAATCCTAAGAACGAAGGCAATGAAATCCATCGAAACAATTCAAGAAAATGCAAGTCATAAAACCAACAAGAAAGCAACCAAACGGCATCGAAAACGGGAAAAAAACCAGCGCAACGGAAAGGCCCCTCTCGACTCTGCCGTCGAGTCCTTCCTTGAGGCACGATCCGTTGAATATGGGACCTGATTCTGAAGAAACCAATCCATAATGAGGAAATGATCTTGATTCAATCTGTCCCTATCGAACGGTACCAAGTATTTCTTAGTCGCGCTCCCCGAATAGGGGGAACGGGGCACTACATCATAACCAAGTAATATAAAGTTTCATCCTCAAAACTTAGGAATATAACCTACCCCTAAGGAATAATGAGGGAAACCTTTCCCTCATATCAGATTCGAGTTCCCATGTCGATTCTTCGACCATGTGGTTTCGACAAAGGACGCGCACTAGCGATACTGCCCGATTCCGTAACTGCTTTTTCTTATGCTCCAAGATCTGAACATGATCTTCGACGTACGACAAGTCCGCCTGCAGATCTAACTGACCAAAGTCTACCATGTTGTTTGGGTCATGCACATACTTTCTAAGCTGTGACACATAGAAAATATCGTGCACATCTGATAGGGCTGGCGGTAATACAATTTGATAGGCAACTGAAGTGACTCATTTGAGAATTTCAAATGGGCCAACAAATCTCGGACTTAACTTTCCCTTTACCCTGAATCTTGTTACTCCTCGCATGGGTGAGACTTTTAGAAACACGTGGTCACCCTCTTGGAACTAAAGGGGACGATAACGAGCATCGGCATAGCTCTTCTGCCGATTTTGTGCTACTTTTAATCGTTCTCGAATCAATCGAACCTTTTGGACTGTTTGTTCAACTAGTTCTGGCCCAAGAATTTGCCTCTCTCCAACTTTATTCCAGCAGATCGGTGACCTATACTTCCGCCCATATAGAGCCTCGTACGGAGCCATTTGGATGCTAGACTGATAACTGTTATTGTATGCAAATTCGGCTAGCGGCAGGTTGACGTCCCAACTTGACGTCGAATCGATTATGTAGAGGCGCATCATGTCTTCTAGTACCTTATTCACCCATTCTGTTTGGCCGTCTGTTTAAGGATGGAAGGCTGAGCTGAATTTCAACTTGGTCCCCATCGACGACTGAAGGCTTTTCCAGAAATGTGAGACGAACTGTCCGTCCCGATCTGAAACTATGAAAACTGGCACTCCGTGCAGCCGGACTATCTCATCAAGGTAGGTCTGGGCAAGGCGATCGGCGCTCCAAGTACTTTTAATGGCAATAAAGTGTGTAGACTTAGTTAACCGGTCAACGATGACCCAGATTGCGTCGTTCCCCCGTTACGTCCTTTGCGGGCCAACAATGAAGTCCATGCTGATGTGCTCCCACTTCTATTCCGGGAAAGCAAGATTCTATATTTCTTCGTCTGGCCTCTGATGCTCTGCTTTTACCCTCTGACAGGTTATGCATTATGACACAAAGAGCGCCACATCCTTCTTCATGCCGTGCCACCAAAAGATAGTGCGAAGATCTTTATACATTTTCGTGCTTCCGGGATGGATTGTATAGGCTGCATAATGAGCTTCAGCAAGGATCTCCTTTCTGAGTTCTGAGTCATTGGGGATGCATAGCCTTCCTTTAACTCGCAATACCCCATTCTCATCTACTGCAAGGTCTTTCGCCTGCCCCGCTAGAACATGCTCCTGTATTTTCCTAAGGAATGGGTCATCCCTCTGAGTAGATGTGACTCTCTCTATCAGGTTGGGCACAAATCGCATCTGAGCAACCCGCGCGTCGCGATATCGAATTCAGAGTTTGATGCCCATTTTTTCTAGCTCCCTTTGTAACCTGCGATCGACCGACAGAGATCCCACAAAGACCCGACTCAACGCATCCGCTACAACATTTTCTTTGCCAGGTGTATAGTCTATCATCAAGTCGTAATCTTTTATCAATTCTAGCCAACGCCGCTGTCGTAGGATCAGATCCGCCTGGGTGAATAAGTACTTCAAAATCTTATGATCGGTATAAATTTTGGCAAGACACTCCATAAAGGTAGTGTCGCCACAACTTCAGCCTGAACACAATTGTCGCCAGTTCCAGATCATGCGTAGGATAATTTCTCTCGTACTTTTTCAGCTGTCTGGATGCATAGGCTATCACTCTATCTTGCTGCATAAATACACACCCTAAGCCCTGCCCTGACGCGTCGCTAAAGATTTAGAATCCCGAGGTCTCGTCTGGTAGTGCAAGTAATCGGGCAGAGGTGTGGCGATGCTTTAACTCTTGAAAAAAGTTTTGTAGTCGGCGGACCACTCAAACATGACTTCCTTCTGTGTGAGGCAAGTCAGAGGTGAGGTTAGTTTGGAAAAATTCTTTATGAACCGCCTGTAGTAGCCGACTAGCCCGAGAAAGCTTCAAATTTCACTAACGGATGCAGGTCGCTTCCACTCGACAATGGCCTCCACCTTCTTTGGATCGACTGAAATGCCTTTCGCAGAAATAATGTGCCCAAGAAAAGATACACTGCTCAGCCAGAATTCGCACTTACTCAGTTTCGCATATAACTTGTTGTCCCGAAGGGTTTGTAGCACGGTCCGCAAGTGCTCTGCATACTCCGCCCCATTCTTCGAGTACACCAAGATATCATCCATGAACACTACTATAAAGCTATCAAGATACGACCAGAACACATGGTTCATTAAACCCATAAAGGCGGCAGGGGCATTGGTCAAACCAAACGATATTATAAAAAACTCAAAGTGGCCATAGCGAGTGCGAAAGGCTGACTTCGGCACATCGTCCGGCTTAATCTTGAGCTGATGGTAACCCGAGCGAAGATCAATTTTTGAGAACACTATTGTAGCTTGTAATTGATCAAAGAGATCATCTATCCGGGGGAGGGGGTGTAAAACCCCCTTCCTAGAAAATTGTATATACCTTTTTATTTAATAATTATTAATTAAATTATAGTAATTAGGTCTAAATAGGAGAAATAGATTTTTAATAATTTTTATGTTAGGTGTTCGGGCACTTAGAGGACTTATGTGACCATTAGAAATTTTTCGGAATTTATTCCATGTAGGAGACTCCTTGAGCAGTTGCTAGCCTAATGGCGTACATTTTTCTAATCTATGAATTTTCTATGAGTATATATATGATATATATACAAATATATATATATGTGCATATATTAATAGAAAAAGAAATGATTAAGAAAAGATTAAGAAAAGAACTAATTAAATAAGCTTAACTAATAAGAAAGTTACTAATTAATAATAATAATAATATAATAATAATAATGACAATGATAACAATGCTTTATTTCCCAGCAAAGTTGCTGTAGTCTAACCGGCCACTTCAGCCAATTGCCAAACCCGTCCGCTCCTTACCATTGCTAACAGAGCCCTTCAGCGGCTTTGGCCCTTGGCGGAAACAAACCCGTCCGCACCCTCTCTCTTTCCTTAATATATAATACATATATATATAGTTAGCTCTAAAACCCTAACCTAATTCCCAGACTTCCCCTTCCCATCTAAGAGCCGTCACCGCAGCCAGAGAAGCCCCGCCAAGCCATCCAACCATCCCGTCGACTCCGACATCGCGTCCTGCAGATTCCCACTCGAGGCACCTTCGCTCCGGCGCGATTTCCTGTCGACTCGCTCGACCAAACGCTGTTCCGTTTTCGTAGGTATGATCTCCCCTCAACCCTCTCCAATATTCGTTTTATAGCCAACCTCGGAAAACGTGTGCCCCTAGGTGTAAAACAGCGTCCAAAGTGTACGGACAGACCCAATTCTGGAATCGCAGAATTCCAGAATGACCACCCATATTGCCGAGTTCGTATCTCCCACCACAGAGATCCGAATTCGGTGATTCTTTTTGATACCTGTAGAATACCTGACCTAGTTTAATTTTTGTTAAATAACCCTGGGCTATTATTCGCTGTGGACATAGTTATATTCGTCACAAAACTGTGCACACCCACTTTTTCCGGTTTTCCAAAAGTTGGAAAACGGAGCGCGCCCAGCCAAACGGGACCGTCCCGCCGTGTGCCAAGTGTTCCCAATGGTGCACGCAGCATAACCGGACACGTGAAAATTCGTGCGGACTGATTCGGACGCGTGTGCGCGCCGGAATTATGCCGTATCCGCGGACACATTTCGTGTCGCAACTTTTGTGGAACTCGCACGTATTTTGTGCACGCTTGTCAGATTGCGATGAAACTTGTGCCACTGGACTCGTGATAACGGGCTGGTCCTGTGACCCAAATTTCACGCAATTCTGAGACGGTTGACCAAATCGCCAATTGGCGGGCCCTACAGTTGACTTTTTGGACCAAATTTTGTTCGGCTCATCGGAATCCACATTTGAACATACTGTTGGGTTCGTATTGATATTTAGAGTTGTTTGACCTATAGTTTGTCCGATTTAGAGACTGTTACCCTCGGCACGCTTTTTGGTGCAAAGTGGGCCACACGTGGACCCCACTTTTGCCCGAAATTACCGTTTTGCCCCTGTGTCCAAATTGGACAAAAGGGAAGTACTTTTTAGCTATTTTGCTTATTCTGGGAACGTTGGTGATGTTTATTTCAGCATCCGGAGACGTTCATTCTGAGGCCGTAGCTTCTGACTCTTGGTGTTGACATTGGGACACTACATTTTGCAGCCTTCTTGCCAGGCAAGATATCTTGCCAAATTATTTACAGTACTTTGCATGTTATTTATATTTCTGTTCATTTATTTCATTTCTGTATAGTTCTTGCATGTGTAGTTTTTTTTTCCAGTCATTACTATGTATTATATATGTTGACACACACATGGCACCTAGTATCATAGAGGACAATCATTAGGCGTATGGGCTTTGACCACTCTGGTAATACCGTAGTCACTAGCACGCACTATGGTGGGTCATGTCCGATGGTCGCTACCCCCGAGGTATGTCGATTGATGGAGTCCGAGGGTCGCTACCCCCGAGGTATGACGGCTGATGATGTTCATGGACGAGCGTGAGGTTGTGAGGATTAGATCGAGTAGCCTACCCTTGCCCATACGTCAAAAAGTTGTCCTCATTTGCATTCATATAGATGGTCGTGTACAGCGTACTTATTTATTTTCAAATTATATGCATGTTCACTGTATTCAAATTGGCATGTGTTTTGTGTATCTTGTTACGTCCCTCTGAGGACCTGGTCCCCTGCCAGGTGTATCTGCTCTTGAGTATTTACAGGAGTACGGGCCTGGACCTGACGCATTCTTTTCTGTCGAGGAGGTCTTACCTTCTGAGCATCGTTGATTATCTAGCGATGGATTCTTTTCGCTGATGCACTTCTGTCTTCATATTATTTTATATTGGAGATTTTATACTCCTCTCTCATTTTAGTTTTGGTTATAGTCTTGGTAGTGGATTTGTCTCCACCCGACTATTATTTTCTGGATATTCAGACTCCTTATTCTAGTTAGTATTTCTTTCTATGACTTGTTGTGTGGATGAGATTAGCATATCTGTGACTTGTGACATTATATATACCACATGTGAGTTTATATTCATATTACAGCGTACGTATGGGTTATGGTTTCCATATATTGGAGTTGCCATATCCATGCGGCTGGCATGCTTACGCGTTCCTAGTCCTACGTATTTGGGACTGGGGCGTGACATGTTTTTGTGGTGGCCCATGCAGGTCAAGTTAGCCGTTTCGGTTACGTAACTGTACCGAGCGGGCCTGCACCTAGGATTAGAATTTTAGATCTCATCCACACTTGACTATAACTTACCTTCCTTCCAATATGTCCTACTTAAGTTCTTGCATCTTGCTTGATTCATGTACTCTTCTTAATCCTTCGTCCATCTCTTGCAGAGAGATGAATTTGAATAACGGGCATGCCGCCACCGGGGACAACACGTCTCCAGGGGACGACGACCAACCACTAGGAGTGACCTCAACAACACCTCTTTTTCCCGGACCGGATGGACTGACTAACAATCAAATTCCATCAACTCCTTCCACGATACCTAATGGGACTTTTTCAGCTCCACTAGCACCGCAAGATGGCCAAGCACAACTGTTCTAATTCTTCCAGATGATAATACAGGAACAGAGGCAGCAGGCAGCCGAGCAGAGGCAAGAAATTTTGGCAGCACTGGAGAGGATGGCTGCACTAGCCCCTGCACTAACCCAGGCACTAGTTTCAGTACCACAAGCTCGGGTTGGTTCAGTCAAGGACTTTGTGCAGATGGGCCCTAAGCCATATAATGGCAATGAGAGTCCAGAGGAGACCACAAACTGGATTGCCAATACCAAGAAGTTGTTAGAGGCATCATAATTACCTTCTGACCTATGGATGATAGGCGTGAGGACTCAGTTAGAAGGCAACGCGCATCACTGGTGGAAATCAATGGAGCGCCAGTTGGGTACGCGTCAGACTTGGGAACAATTCTTGGAATGCTTTGAGAGGAAGTACTTCCCGGATACTGTAAGGGACGCATTGTACGATCAGTTCCTCCATCTAGAGCAAGGGGACAAGACGGTTGATGAGTATGACGCAGAATTTAGCCATCTCAGTAAGTATGGCACAGTCCTAATACCTAATGACTTGGAGAAGGCTAAGAGATTTCACCGCGGGCTAACTCAGGAGCTCCAGCACTACACTAGCTCCCAGTCCCGGATCTCTTATGCCGAGCTATTGACAGAGGCCAGGATCCAGGAGGCCATCAGCAAGGGAAACAGAATTCAACAGAGAAGTCACCAAGGACCAGTAAGGACACAGCAAGGAGGACCCATTCGACACTCTTTGACACGCCAGCAATCAGATAGTGTTGTACCATATCCAACCAAGGAGCTCCGTACTTGTCACTATTGTGGTAGGACAGGTCATATTCTAAGAGACTGTCATCGTCGATTGGGGTTGTACATGATATGTGGATCAAGTCACCATCAAGCCCGAGAATGTCCTAAACAGAACCAGAGACCTATGGCATTAGAATCAGGAACACCGCATACACCCTCAAGTATAGAAGACCAAAGGGACCCACCACTGCTTCTACAGTCTGCACAAATGGAGGGGACTAGACCCCAGTTGAATAACCAAGGACAAGGCCAAGAACTCATTATGACAAGTATGGGAGAACAGACACAGGAAGCCGTAGATACAGGTACGACCTTTTAGTTATAAATGCCTTTGCATACTCATAACCTCATTGTGACACAAGATCTTAGATGCACAAATAGATGTAGAATTATATATATGATAGTCTAGCAGTTATGAGGATATATTTCTATTCTATCCAGGTGGCATACACGCGATGCTAATGGATGACGGGAGTAGCAGTAGTAGTATTCTTCCCCTATCCTTATCTCGCCCACTTGGGTGACTCATCTTCTCCTTTTATATTCATTCCTTATCTCGTGCGTAACTCTTCCTATCATAGTCATATCTTTCGTGCCATTATGAGTTATTTGATATCAACCTCACCCCTATTTTGTTAGTTAAACATAAATGTGATAGTAATGCTTGATAACTAAGGATGAATTCTTAATATATATATGCACTATAGCAATATCTATATTCTTTAGTAGTTAACCCTTAAGTAGCACCATGTAGCCTAGTAGAAATTATTAGATCATTTGAGCTAGATCATACCCCTAATAGTTAGTCAAGGCCTTAAGTGTTCCCTAAAACTTAGACTATGCCTAGGAAAGAGTTGAAGGCACTTGATACGAACTGATGATTATGACAAATCGCTGGCAAGGTAGCGACAGTTGCCGCCAGACGATTAAGGTAGAAGTAGTCGAATTACTTGCAGCCATACTGGCCAGGTGGTGAGGCAGTATTAGACTATGTTACTTGACGGTTATGGAAAAAAGTCATAGTTATGAGATTCCAGACAGGTATCCCAAGATTCTCGACCCAATAAATATAATTGCCTTATAATCTAGACAATAGCTTCAAAGAAGGTGACCATTAGTAGAATTCTTGTAAGTTGGGTAGTGTAGACGAGTTAGAGGATGATAAAATAAGTGGATGGAAATAGATGAGAAGTGTTATAATGGTAGACCATGAGTTTTAGGAGTCCTACTAGATACCAATGTAGTGTAATAGCTATAGTGATCATTATGAATATGGGTTAGTGTCAATTTCGAGGACGAAATTTTTACAAGTTGGGTAGAATGTAAAACCCCCTTCCTAGAAAATCGTATATACCTTTTTATTTAATAATTATTAATTAAATTGTAGTAATTAGGTCTAAATAGGAGAAATAGATTTTTAATAATTTTTATGTTAGGTGTTCGGGCACTTAGAGGACTTATGTGACCATCAGGAATTTTTCGGAATTTATTCCATGTAGGAGACCCCTTGAGCAGTTGCTAGCCTAATGGCGTGCATTTTTCTAATCTATGAATTTTCTATGAGTATATATATGATATATATACAAATATATATATATGTGCATATATTAATAGAAAAAGAAATGATTAAGAAAAGATTAAGAAAAGAACTAATTAAATAAGCTTAACTAATAAGAAAGTTACTAATTAATAATAATAATAATATAATAATAATAATGACAATGATAACAATGCTTTATTTCCCAGCAAAGTTGCTGTAGTCTAACCGGCCACTTCAGCCAATTGCCAAACCCGTCCGCTCCTTACCATTGCTAACAGAGCCCTTCAGCGGCTTTGGCCCTTGGCGGAAACAAACCCGTCCGCACCCTCTCTCTTTCCTCAATATATAATACATATATATATAGTTAGCTCTAAAACCCTAACCTAATTCCCAAACTTCCCCTTCCCATCTAAGAGCCGTCACCGCAGCCAGAGAAGCCCCGCCAAGCCATCCAACCATCCCGTCGACTCCGACATCGCGTCCTGCAGATTCCCACTCGAGGCACCTTCGCTCCGGCGCAATTTTCCGTCGACTCGCTCGACCAAACGCTGTTCCGTTTTCGTAGGTATGATCTCCCCTCAACCCTCTCCAATATTCGTTTTATAGCCAACCTCGGAAAACGTGTGCCCCTAGGTGTAAAATAGCGTCCAAAGTGGACGGACAGACCCAATTCTGGAATCGCAGAATTCCAGAATGACCACCCATATTGCCGAGTTCGTATCTCCCACCACAGAGATCCATATTCGGTGATTTTTTTTTATATCTGTAGAATACCTGACCTAGTTTAATTTCTGTTAAATAACCCTGTGCTATTAGTCGCTGTGGACATAGTTATATTCGTCACAAAACTGTGCACACCCACTTTTTCCGGTTTTCCAAAAGTTGGAAAATGGAGCGCGCCCCGCCAAACGGGACCGCTCCGCCGTGTGCCAAGTGTATCCAATGGTGCACGCAGCATAACCGGATATGTGAAAATTCGTGGGGACTGATTCGGACGCGTGTGCGCGCCGGAATCAGGCCGTATCCGCGGACACATTTCGTGTCGCAATTTTTGTGGAACTCGCACGTATTTTTGTGCACGCTTGTCAGATTGCGACGAAACTTGCGCCACTGGACTCGTGGTAACGCGCTGGTCTTGTGACCCAAATTTCACGCAATTCTGAGACGGTTGACCAAATCGCCAATTGGCGGACCCCACAGTTGACTTTTTGGACCAAATTTTGTTCGGCTCATCGGAATCCACATTTGAACATACCGTTGGGTTTGTATTAACATTTAGAGTTGTTTGACCTATAGTTTGTCCCATTTAGAGACTGTTACCCTCGGCACGCTTTTCGGTGCAAAGTAGGCCACACGTGGACCCCACTTTTGCCCGAAATTACCGTTTTGCCCCTGTGTCCAAATTGGACAAAAGGGAAGTGCTTTTTAGCTATTTTGCTTATTCTGGAACGTTGGTGATGTTTATTTCAGCATCCGGAGACGTTCATTCTGAGGCCGTAGCTTCTGACTCTTGGTGTTGACATTGGGACACTACATTTTGCAGCCTTCTTGCCAGGCAAGATACCTTGCCAAATTGTTTACAGTACTTTGCATGCTATTTATATTTCTGTTCATTTATTTCATTTCTGTATAGTTCTTGCATGTGTAGTTTTTTTTTCCAGTCATTACTATGTATTATATATGTTGACACACACATGGCACCTAGTATCATAGAGGACAATCATTAGGCGTATGGGCTTTGACCACTCTGGTAACACCGTAGTCACTAGCACGCACTATGGTGGGTCGTGTCCGATGGTCGCTACCCCCGAGGTATGTCGATTGATGGAGTCCGAGGGTCGCTACCCCCGAGGTATGACGGCTGATGATGTTCATGGACGAGCGTGAGGTTGTGAGGATTAGATCGAGTAGCCTACCCTTGCCCATACGTCGAAAAGTTGTCCTTATTTGCATTCATATAGATGGTTGTGTACAGCGTACTTATTTATTTTCAAATTATATGCATGTTCACTGTATTCAAATTGGCATATGTTTTGTGTATCTTGTTACGTCCCTCTGAGGACCTGGTCCCCTGCCAGGTGTATCTGCTCTTGAGTATTTGCAGGAGTACGGGCCTGGACCTGACGTATTCTTTTCTGTCGAGGAGGTCTTACCTTCTGAGCATCGTTGATTATCTAGCGATGGATTCTTTTCGCTGATGCACTTCTGTCTTCATATTATTTTATATTGGAGATTTTATACTCCTCTCTCATTTTAGTTTTGGTTATAGTCTTGGTAGTGGATTTGTCTCCACCGACTATTATTTTCTGGATATTCAGACTCCTTATTCTAGTTAGTATTTCTTTCTATGACTTGTTGTGTGGATGAGATTAGCATATCTGTGACTTGTGATATTATATATACCACATGTGAGTTTATATTCATATTACAGCGTACGTATGGGTTATGGTTTCCATATATTGGAGTTGCCATATCCATGCGACTGGCATGCTTACGCGTTCCTAGTCCTACGTATTTGGGACTGGGGCGTGACAGGGGGTACTTATTTCGGACAGTAGCCTTATTCAATCCCCGATAGTATGCAGAGCAGCATCGAGCCATCCTTTTTCTTAAAAAACAATACAGTGCACCCTATTGAGACACACTCGGGCGGATGTATCTACGATCTAGCAACTCTTATAACTGAATCTTTAACTTCTTCAGCTCCGCTGGTGCCATTCGATACGGAGTTTTGAAAATTGGTCAAATTTCTGGAAATGTGTCAATAGTGAACTCTATCTCTCGATCAGGCGGTATACCGAGCAACTCGTCTGGAAACACATCAGGAAAATCTACCACAACGGGAATGGACTAAACGTTTGCACAATCTTGCCGAGTGTCTCGAACGGACGCCAAGTACCCTACACAGTCGAAGTGAATCATCCGTCGAGCAGACATTGCTGAGATTACCATGCAGGCATTCGACGCTTTCGACTGTGGACTGCACGAATCACAAAATTCGATCTCGCTAGGAAGATGAAACACGACTTTCTTCTCCGTATAATCGATAGTAGCTGAGCAAGCGCCAAGCCAATCCACTCCCAGAATGATGTCGTAGTCCCCTATGTCTAGAACTATGGCATCAAGTGACAATTTTCTTCCTTCGATGCAAATGTAGCCGTCACGACAAACTGAATCGGCAGACAAACTCGTGCCAGACGGGGTACTAACGCTAAGCCTTAGGCCTAACGGGGTTTGAATGAATTTGTGTTCCCTAGCAAAGTTTGTTGACACAAAACTGTGTGTGGCACCAGAATCAAATAACACTCATGCAGGTACATTATTGAATAGCAACATACCTGACACTATGGTGTTCGA
Organism: Iris macrosiphon; assembly: GCA_036927795.1. NCBI lineage: Eukaryota > Viridiplantae > Streptophyta > Magnoliopsida > Asparagales > Iridaceae > Iris > Iris macrosiphon. Next base: position 830,424 of record JAYESA010000039.1, on the reverse strand, counting down.
GGCAAGCGCCTCGTCCCTCGTCAAGGCATAAACTCGGCCCCCAGTGTTCGGACGACGCTCTTGTTATTGAGCAACCCAATTCGCTTGGGGTCCCTGAACTAAATTTTGCTGCTCTGCATGGCGCTGAGGGACTCGGTTTGGACGATCAAGACAGGTTCGAGCATAATGGCCTAGTCGACCACAGTTGAAGCATCCCTGATTTCGACAGTCACTAGCTTGGTGCCCTGTACGGTTGTATTTTGCACAATCCTGCCCCTGATTTCCCCCTTGATTGTTGCCCTGGTTCCCGCCATTGTTTGGATGCTTATTAGCATTATTTCCTCCTGTATTGCTTTGGCGCTTGTGATGAGAATGTTGCACAGCGCCTACAGTATTTGAAGGATATTGCGATTCCAGGACCAGGGCATAATTTAGGACTTCCCTCATCGTCTCGTACTATGGAGCAACTCCGTGCGCGTGAATGGAAGGTCGTAGGCCTCTTTTGAATCGTTTGGCTCGGCTTGCTGCATTGAGAAGGTAAGAAATAACAAACTTCGCCAGAATTCTGCGGCATACTATTTTACTGTCATCGTTCCTTATTGCAGACGCACGAAATCGTTCTCTTTTTGACGACGAATGGGTGGGGGGATAAACTCTTCTTCGAATGAGCCACGGAAGGTGGACCAAGGGATCGTCTCACCATCAGCATCTGCGGAGAGAGATCTGCAGTGCACATCCCACCAATCATGCGCGTTCATCCGAAGCTGGAATTGGGCACAAGCGACCTGCTTGTCATCGGGTACTTCTAGAAGCTTAAAGTGGTCTTCTAGCTCGGCCAACCAATCTAGCGCCACAACAGGATCCTCAATACCGCGAAAGGACGTGTTGCAAACCTTTTTGAAGTCGGCAAAGTCGAAGGCAGTCGCATCCTTCTTCTTTGCGGTGTGGGGTATTTCGACTTCGTCTGTTGGTGGCTCCACTGGTGTCGCTAATGTTGTTGCGGAATGGTTGGAAGCCAAGGTCTGAACAATTTGTTGCAACGCGTCCACCTGCTTCTGTTGGATCTCGAATCGAGCTTCTAAATTTTTCTCGAATTTGTCCTGTCAGGCCTCATCCCTCTTTTGTTGCGCCTCTAGTATTTGTATCATTCGTTCGACCGGATCGACGGAGGGCGCAGGTCGTTGGCTCTCAGAACTAGCTGAAGTGCCAGAAGTACTTGTATCAGTCTCATAGAGTATTACGGACTCACTGTATGGAACACATCTCATTTTGCACCAATTAATTTCAAGAGTTTAACTCGGAAGGGACAGGGTCATCTTAAGAAAACTTTCTGACACGAGATCAAAGGATCTGAAGATTTGCTCTGATACCAATATTTTACGCCCCGATTTTACCCAATCGATAATCGTCCCCAGGGCGTTATGCCGTACACGCGTACGACGTGCGTGCACAAGTCCTAGGCATAATGATAATCTTTAGAACATATGCAACAAAGTACGCAAATAAGATAACACACATTGAAGCAAAGGAAAATTTTCTTTTATTGATAATGAACATCTGATTACAAACTCTTCAACCAAAAGCGATAAGGATGCCACATGGGCTTACAACTTGGATACAAAATGAGATAGCCGTTCCATACATCACATCATTTACTAAAACTTCAAAATGATGTAGACACCTGCTTGCGAAGCTATCGCCTTGCCTCAGAGCTGCATATAAGGGTTGTGCGGCCTCTTAGTGCTTTGTACAAGCTCCAAAAAGTCACGAACAGTTGCGAAGAGTACTGGACTGGTTGGGGAAAGAAGAAGCTACAGCTCCTCGCCGCGTCGCTTGGGCTCGGGGAACCTGCTGCAACGAGGGTCAGTACTTTGAAAAGTACCGGTGAGGGCGAGCTAACCCAACTAACCAAATCTAGAGATGTTTATATGCAGCATGCAAGTTATTTGTGGACTTTCTATCTTGTCTTAGTTTATTTCACATGCATGTATTGAGTATGCACTTTACAGAAACAAATATTCCACCGTTAGGTGACCTTTAACTTCCCGTCTGAACTGCATGCACAATACTTACCATGTCCTTTCCTGCCACGAAGACACCATTAGTTTGAGCAAGCAATGCAGAAATATATATACATTGGGTTATGGCATATCATTGCCACCATGGACAATAGCTACAGTAAGACGGTGACCCTTACAGCTCGGGTAGCAACCCCCGCTACAAGGCCTCCCCCGCATTACCCGTGCTAGGCTTGCTAGCGTAGCTATCCGAGTTCCACCCAGAACGAATCGTCCCCAGTGCCCCAGGCGCCGTTCGCAGGAACTAAACCTTTTTCACAAGTTGTTCGACCAATCTACGCATTTACATTAAGTTAATAGATAAAGCATTCAAACCAAGAGAATGTACATATCTACTTTAGCACAGTGCATTCGGCATAGTCTACATGTCCAAGTCATTGCATTACATTATAGTTTGCACAATACATCTGTACAGTTATATAGAATAAGTTCTAGCTACAACTGAAACATGAACATATAAGTGTATAGCGGACAAGCACGCATCAATGTAATCATTTGAGAATTCTAGTTGACAAGCATTATAAGTATTTCAAGTCTAACTCTTCATTTTATTTGACTCAGTTTATTCTTATTATGATATCGTTGGAGCGAGATGCACAAATGAGCCAATTTATTAAGAGTGAAGACTTGGAAGAAGGGTGCTAATCGAAGTAAAGTCACTCACAAGTTGGTGAACTAGGAGAGAAAATAGAGAACTTCAAGACTCCGCACGTGCGTCGTCTATCCGATCACCTGCACGCACTAACATATGATCAATATCTCCTGCTTCGGTCTTCAAGGTTCGATACGAAATACGAAATCCTAAGAACGAAGGCAATAAAATCCATCAAAACCGTTCAAGAAAACGTAAGTCATAAAACTAACAAGAAAGCAACCAAGCGGCATCGAAAACGGACAAGGAAACCAGCACAACGGAAATGCCCCTCTCGACTCTGCCGTCGAGTCCTTCCTTGAGGCACGATCCGTTGAATATGAGACCTGATTCCGAAGAAACCAATCCATAATGAGGAAAGGATCTTAATTCAATCTGTCCCGATCGAACGGTACCAAGTATTTCTTAGTCGCGCTCCCCGAATAGGGGGAACGGGGCACTACAATATATAATTATCTTATTTAAAATTAAAAATCCAAATCCAGTTATATAAGTCAATTAATCTATTTAGACTTGTCGATCTCCTTACAGGCGACCTGCCCGCACGACTCTCAAAACTCTTACATAAAATCAAACTACAGGTTACATATGTCTACTGTCGTATACAAGTACTAGCAATAAAAGTATATGATACCATATTGATACTGGATCTAGGAAAACACTAAATATTGGATACATGAACAAATACCCATATATATATATAAATACTAGAATGAGGAGTGACAACAACTTCGTTAACTACAAACATATACTATTTTTGGGCATTGTTTATACTAGTTGAACTAGTAAAATTATGTTCAATTGCTATATCACTTAAAATAAATTTAGAACAAGATTCAAATATTTTTTAAACAAATCAAGTGTGCTAACATTTAAATTGTTATCGACATTTCCATCTAAATCCTCAATATCATCATGAACTTCACCATCATCATATTCATTTAGTATTCATATTCAATAAATGGAACGATTTGGTTTGAAGAACTAGGAGGAACATTTAAAAGAGAGATTGAATTGATATTTGTGTCAAATTTAGTAATGATAGAGTAATATAAATATTTAACTACAGTGAATATGAATTACTTTGAACAATAAGATTTCATACTTCTTCACCATCTAGTAATAAAGAAGTAGACGAAAAATGCACCTTAATATGAATTCATACCGGGTAGGAAGACAATCGATAATAAGATTGCATAAATAATCCAAGTTAGTATATCGGTACACTAAAAGGAGTTGGGTTAAATCGTATTCTTAAGATAACCCATTTAATGTACCTCCATGCGGACATAATTTTATTATGGTTTGATCCATGAAAATACCACAAAGAACCGAGCTAATATAGAATGTAGGAGATGAAAATGATAATAGAGCTTAAGGAATGGAGAAGGAGATGAAACTGAGAAATTTTGCAAGTAGCAACTTTGCCAAAGAAAACTAAAGCTCCCCTCAATTATAGCTATATTATTATATATATTTGAAGGAGATGGAGAAGGGGATCTGATGGAGCGTGTGCCGGAGAGGGGGGTCGAGGAGGGGGCGGAGAGGGGGGTCGAGGAGAGGGGGGGCGGAGAGGGGGTGGAGGCGGACAAAGGGGGGGGGGGGTTCGAGGAGGGGGTCGAGGAGAGGGGAGGGGGGGGGGGGTCAAGGAAGGGGTGGAGGCGGACGAAGGGGGGCAGAGAGAGGGGGAGGTTCGAGAAGGTGGTCGAGGAGTCGGAGGGGGATCGCCGGAGAGGGGGGGGGTTCGAAGAGGGGGTCGAGGAGCCAGGGAGGGGGTGTCGAGGAAAGTGGGATCGAGAGTAGAGAGAGAGAGAGAGAGAGAGAGAGAGAGAGAGAGATTGGAAATGGGGGGGGGGGGAATGAAACGCGCTCTGGAATTTTAAGTTTTCGCAGCTACGGATATTTCTGTCGCTATTCCGTCGCTAACGTAACAACGACGGATTAGCGACAGCTTGTTGACGAAAAATAATATAATTTGTTTACATAAATAAATTAGTCGTAATTTTGTCGAAAGTTATTTTTCGTCGCTCATATCCGTCGTTCTTTAACAGTATTTTTGTAGTGTAGTTCATTGTTCCAACAATTGTAATCATAGCGGTTCTAAAATTTGACCATTGAATTTTTTTTTTTTAATAAAAGAATAAAAACAACAAAATCGTCAGACCATTTGACATATTTTAAATTTTATTTAAATATAATTCAACTTAAAGTCACTGTCTAGTGAGTTAATTGGAGTTCTGTATATTTTTTTTAAATGACATCCTCCACCGTATTTCACCAAAATTTGTTACTCTATATAATCTTTTTTGTTGTAATAGCAAACTATTAGTTGAAAAATGAAGTATTTAGTGTGTGCCTTCTGTTCTTTCCATTTCAATATTTCATATTTATCTCTCTCTCTTAAGCTACAAATTCCACGTTGCACCACTTCTTATTTTCCAATCTTAATTATATTGACATACATGATTGTAAACAAATGTTTACTATAAAGCAAGCAAGGAAAAAAAGGAAAAGAAAGAAAGGGTCAACTTCTCATCAACGAGTATATTATATTAATTATTTATTCTCTGGCAATAATTTGTAGTTGAGTGAAGCTGTGAAGGTGTGAGGCACGCAACACGAGCTTGCCTAATCCGTGTTCGGCGGGGCAATCAATACCCATAACGTCTCCAAAATCATGCACAGTGATACACCATTACAAATACATAATCAAGAAAAAGTCACCACTCTCCTCTTCTTCTTACTATCTTGCCAATTTTTTTTTTAATAAATTATTCCGTAATCAAACTAATTAGTATTTTTATTTTGAACTAACAATTAACTTGATTGACTGATTTATGTTATTATAAAAATTATTATATCTACCTTATGTTAGTTGTCCATACATAGTATATTTTATTTATTCTGTATACTAATTATTATAACTACCTTATGTTAGTTGTCAAATTTATATTCTGTATACTAATTCTTTATTATTTGTGTGCATGATGAAGAGTCAACCATTGATTTAAAATTTAAATACTAATTAAGTTGATTTTGGATATTCAAATATAATTTTGACAACATTTCAAGATCCTTAAAAGGCTAAAATTCCAAAATAAAATAAAAAATAAGGATAGATTTTAATTTAATAATTTTAACTATTTTAGTTTTTCAACTTGATAACTTAAACTTTAAAAATAGACAACTTAATACTTCAACTATCATTGTACAACTTAATATCTTATTAGTGTTGACAAAAAAAAAAATTTAATGACAAAATACCCTCATCCTTTTCCCTCTCTTCTCAGCAGTAGCAGCGGGGTGGCGGTAGCGGCAGCGACGACAACAGTGGGGCACGGAAGCGACATCTCCAGGGTAGACGGGTTGTGGTGGGAAGCTAAGAGTGGAGGATGAAGAATTGTAATTTGGTCTCTTTTTTTGAACAATTTTTTTTTCTCACGGCTGACTGAGGATATCAACATTAAAATATTTAATAGTTAAGAATAGTAAGTTATTTACTTTAACATTTTAGAATATCAAATTAAATAGTTGAGCTTGTCAAGTTGAAATTTAGCTAAAAAATAATAACAGTGAATAGTAACATCAGTACTCAATTAAGAAAGAAAAGTTGAGCAAAGGAATACTAAAGCTAAGCTTGTAGTAGGCTTGTGTTTCCCTCTGTTTCCACAACTAGTACCAACTCTTTTTCTTTTCTTGTCATTTAAACTAAAGTCTATAACAACAAAAATTTTATTTTAATTAGTCCTGATTTTAAAACTTCCCAACAGTCATCCTCTCTTTCTCGCACGTCCGATAGTGTACTACGTACTACACTGCCCACGTAAAGCGAGCTTGCCTTGCTCTCATCCATTCCATACTGTCTTTATTATTATGCGTGTATATTTTATTACTAAGTACTTGAACTATTGATTATTTGAAATTTGGGGAGGGGTCTCTCTAGGATTTTACAGTGAGAGAGAGAGAGAGAAAATAAAAGTGGGGCTGGGTCACGGAAAAAGTAGCGGGTTTCGCGGTGGCATGGACGGGGTTAAAGTTGGGGTGCTCGACGCATGGACGGCCCACGCGCCGCTCGATGGGGATCCGACGGTCATAGTCAGTCCATGCCTGTTGTCTGGTAAAAGAGCACATACTTGGATTTGATAGGTACTCTCTCTCTCTCTCTCTTGTCCTGGAATAGATGAAATAATATTACAATAAGTAAAGGGGTGTTTTTGTAACTTTTTGTTGGAGAGGGAGAGGGAGGGATGGGGGAGGGAGTGGGGGGCATCATAAATGGAATTGAGGAAGTGGCAGCAGAGCGTTGCAGACTCAATGGCGGCGTTGCAGAGCTCTAATTCTGTGTCTTAAAGGCAGCAAAAGAAAGCTCTCTTTCTCTCTCCTATTACTGTGTTAGAGAGAGAGAGAGAGAGAGAGAGAGAGAGAGTGTGTGAATGGGAGGGAATTGAAGAAGGGAGGGAGAGAAGCAGAGGGAGCAACTGCTGCTGCGGCTGGCTACTGCAGCTGACTGCAGAAACTCAGTAACCTGATAAAAAAGGGAAAGAGAAAAGCGACTGAACCCAAACACCGATTTGTGTGTGTCGACAAAAGAATCAGAAGCAGCAGCTAAACAACAAAGACAACAAAAGTTGTTCAGAAGCAGCAGTAGCTTAGTTAGCAGCAGAAGGGAAGAAGAAGAAGAAGAAGAAAGCAAGCAAGCAAGAAAGAACGAACCTCATTCACTCCCTCCCTTGTCATGGGCAGTAGCAGAAGCAGAAGCAGCTAGCAGCAAAGTATAGGTACTTCTTCACCTACCATTCCCCATACCAATTTACTCTCTCTCTCTCTCTCTCTCTCTCTCTCTAAATCCATACTTATTAGATCTATACAATTAGGAGAGGGTGATGCTTCTATGGATTTGAAGCTATCGTTGTTCATAGTAAAGAGTAGAGAATGGCGGGCTTCTCTTTAGGTGGAGGCCACACTCATCGAGGAGGCGGCGGCGGCGGAGACGAAGAAGAAGAGGAAGGCATTCCTCCAGAGAGCCTATTCCTCTATGGCGGGGGCGGGGGCGGGGGCGGGGGCGGGGCCGGCACCAGCACTTCCACCACATCCCGAGGCTTCGAGCTATGGCAGCAACACCAGCTACAAAGACACCATCACCAGCAGCAGCAGCATCTATATCCCTCCACCGCCATGCTCGGATTCTCCTCCGATGAATCCAGCCGCCACCACGACCACCACCACCACTTGCTAGCGGGCTCGAGCGCGGGGAGGGGCGCCAGCAGCAGCTCCGGAGGCCCTGCAGCAGCCGGCACCATGAGCTGCCAGGACTGCGGCAACCAGGCCAAGAAGGACTGCTCGCACATGCGGTGCCGCACCTGCTGCAAGAGCCGCGGCTTCCAGTGCCCCACCCACATCAAGAGCACCTGGGTCCCCGCCTCCAAGCGCCGCGAGCGCCAGCACCAGCAGCAGCTCCTCACCACCTCTCAGCAGCAGCAGCAGCAACGAGAACAGTCCGCACCGAGAATCACCAGCGGAGAGCCCTCCAAGAGGCCCCGAGAGCTCTCCACCCGCCTCCTCCCCACCGCCATCGCCACCACAACATCAGGAGGTCCGTATACATATCTATAATATATACATATTACGCATACAATCAACCATCTCCGTTTCATCCTCGCTACTATATAGGGATGGAGGCGCTGAACTTTCCGGCAGAGGTGAGCTCCCCCGCGGTGTTCCGCTGCGTGCGCGTCAGCCCTATGGACGAGGCCGAGGACGAGTACGCCTACCAGACCGCGGTCAGCATCGGCGGCCACGTCTTCAAGGGCATCCTCTACGACCAGGGCCCGGAGGCCCAGTACGCGCAGCAGCTACACCTCAGTCATGACTCCTCCGCCGCCGCCGCCGCCACCGCCGCCGGCGCAGGCTCGAGTGCTGCCGCCGCGGCGTCCGCCGGGACGATCGATCCCTCCACGCTGTATCCGACACCGCTGAGCGCGTTCGTCGCGGGCACCCAGTTCTTCCCCCACCATCCCAGACCTTGAGGAGGCTAAGTATGTTAACAAGTTCGTTAGTGTACTGTAGATGTTGCCGCTGCCGTTGTTAGTGTAGCATGTAGTAAGTAGTTGTTAGTAGTTAGTAGTGAGAGAGTCTCAGAACCCACATTGACCCCATGATTGGAGAAAGAATCTAACAGATGATTGAGTTAGCGTGCAGCTTCGGGATTCTAAGCTAGTTGGACTTGGTGCATGTCAAGTTAGTTAGAGCAAGGAAGAAGAGAGAAATGTTTGAAAGAAGAGATTATATTTTCTTTTGTTTGGGTTCGATTACTTTATCATTTAACAAAATTTTAGAGAGAAGGCAGTCAGGTCTATATTAATATTTCAAACTAGTCTTGTCTTTGCTTCATGCATGGCAACGCCATAGTATTCTTTTCTCAAAGTACAAAAACTAATGAGAACAAGTATAGTTATTAGTCTATATATACTTGTTAATTTATGTTCTTGCTGCTGCTGCTGCTGCTGCTACATTCCTTGTTGCTCTTCATTTCGTAATTATTTGTGAGAGGAGCCAAATGTATGGTATGAGAATGACAATAACACTTGATGGCATGGAGTAGTACTGATGGATGTGACCTTCGTCATCTACTCCCATTGCTTAGGCCTAAAAACAAGGAAGAACAAAAACTGGAGGGAGAATGAGAAGGATGACAAGAAATGTCCTATATGAAGCTAAAGCTGTCAATACTTAGTTTCTACAACATATCACCAACATTGTACGTTACCTCTCCCTCTCTCTCTCTCTCTCTCTCTCTCTCTCTCTCTCTCTCTCTGAGCTCTTCTTAAGCATTTTTCAAGAGATATCCTTATTTTCTTGCGCATGTTTCAGTATTATTAATTAGATTTTAATTTGGTTTTATGGACTAGGCAATCCCATCCAAACTGTATTAACCTTCTTTCTGCAGTGCAGAGTTCTCTCACCACTGCATGTGAATTATGTAAAGGAGAGGATCCAAATTGTGTTAATCAATGACGGGTATTAAATTAACCGAGGTTCTACATATGGTACCTAATTATTTTGATCTTACAAATGTATTTGAAACACTTTCAAATTAACGTTTGTAAGCAGGGGTTTTCTTAAACGTGCTTTAGATTTAGAAAAAGAAATAACTAGTTAAGTTTCGCATCTTTTAACTTAATATTTACTATTATATATGCACGTGCTTTGCCGTATTTTGGAGTGGATGATTTTGATGAGTTGGTTTAACTCTGCTGTTCTTTTAACTATATAGGTTAGGTGTTCAACCCTTTAAATTCTTTGGTAATAACTTAGAAGACTTAGTAAGTAGTATGAGCTCTTCGATTTTAGTAATATATTAATACATCTCTTAAATGATTCTTAGTCAAATTTATTGTAGGTATTATTTTTAATTAGTAAATATATTGAAGGATTTTTTGGGAAAGAAAATTTTCAGTGTGAATCCTACTTTCCTCATTATATAACAGAATAGATTGTGTAGAGAGAGGAAAAGCTGTATATACTTTTTTTTGAAGAGAAAACTGTATATAAATATATATTAATAACTAAGTTAACAAGTTAAATATAGGGTTATTTACACTAACATTTTATATATTTTGTGTTTATTATATGGACCTCTTTTATTTCCAAAATAATTACACGGACCTCTACTATTTTTTATGTTTTATGTAAATAATTATTACACAAACCATCCTTATTTTAAAAATAAAACATAAAGAATAGGGGAGATATGTGTAGTTATTTTCAAAATAAGGGAGGTTAGTACAATAAACATAAAACATAGAAAAGATTAGTGTAAATAATCCAACAATTTTAGTTTTCTGTTGATTTTCTGCAACTTAAGGCGCTCTTTCTAAATAGTTCTGATATTGGTGATTGGACAAGAATAGTTTATTTTTTGGAAATTGATTAACTAGTGACAAGCAATCGTGATATTTCTTAGCTCATTTAGAAAAATAAATAGATTAGGCAGTTTATTGCCCACTCTACAATTTTTGTATTTTTTTACGAAATTATAACTGGTTAGAAAAACATAAACTTAATTTTACCGCCTATTCATTTCTTTTGTTTTTATAATTTCTTATATCTATTTGAAGAAAAATAACTCCACAGGTCTCATATATATATATATATATATATATATATATATATATATATATATATAATCTATCTGCAGCCATTTCTCTAAATCTAGAATCGAATTTACTTTTAAATATTTATATGTGGATTTTTCGGAAATTATAATCAGATTGAGTACATAGCTGCTTTACTAGTGCTGCTTGAATCATGGCTCAGTGTAATTTATATTTCATTTTCCAATTTGATATATTAACCTTGACATTAATTTTGTTTTGGGATGCATGTAAAATCTATATTTTGAATGTTTAAAATGAAAGATTTTATGTGTCGTAGACCAACAATATATATATCTGGTGATGGTATGGCAAAAATGGCTTAACCTTAAAAATATGAATGATAAAATATCATCAGCAAATTTTATGTGGGAACTGTTGTAAAATACCATGTTAGTTTGCGGCTAAATAAAAATATTGTGGTGACTCGAGTGTTAATTAACAATATCTTCTAGTTATTGTGTTTACTTAACAATATATTCTACTTTAGGAAACTTTCTGCTTGTATTTAGTGCTGAGGGTTCATTCAGAGTAATGCATGCACTTTTGTTATATATGTACCAAATTCATTCAGACAATATCTGCTATATATTAAATTGAAAGTCTTGTATTACTGACAAAACTTTTAATGTGTATATGTGATTCTTTGTTTTGTTATTTATTTCATGGTTTAATCACTTCAACTTGACACTATATTTTTGTCACTTGAGACATTTTGACAAATATTTGAAACCCTAGGCCACAGAAGGTTTCTCACAAGAAAGAGATGGAGAAACCACCTGACCATACAAAAAAAATTAATAAACATCAACCTAGCTTTCAGGATAATTATAGGATAATATGTATTTTAAGCAACATAACTTAGATTACTTCAATCTTTTCTTTACAACACAAAAATTAAAAGAGGGAAATAGCTCAGTTGGTTAGAGTGCTGGTCTGTCACGCTAGAAGTCGCGGGTTCGAACCCCGTTTTTCCCGTCCGATCCTCCTCTTCCTGTCCGACCCATTTGATAGCATAGTTTGGCTGTGTTTGGTTCTTCTCCATTAAGAACTTGATTCTTTCGTTCTTTCCAAATGTGCCAAAATGAAGGTTCTGAAAGAAAAGTGAGGCGAGCGACAGTTCGACTCACTACGCTCGCCAGTGAGTTAAATATCAAGTAAAATGTACTCGAGGAAACACTACTTCTAATATCAATTATTCTACTAATTATAATTAGTAAATGGGCTATTTGATATTATTCCTCTCTTAGATTAGGTATATTGATATTACCCTCATGTTATATTAAAATTTGAGAATACCTCCTGAAAGTGTCGTTAAAAATATGAAAGTGTCGTTAATGAGTTTTGAAAGTGTCGTTAAAGTGTTTTTGACGATACTTTCAGGAGAGTTCTTAATTTTTAATTTAACATAGGGATAATATTAATATACCTAATCTAAGAGGGGGAAGATATCAAATAGTTCTTGTTATAACTGAGGGGGATATTAAAGTTCTCAGCTGTCATAATACCATGATGGTCCAAGCTCAAATAGATATTTCTAAAACGTTTGGCCTATTATATGGGTTATTTGCCGCATTAGCTAGAGTTGAGCACTTATGAGTTCAAAAGAACACCTCATTATTATTTCTACAAAAATTATATCATATTATTTCGCTTGCTTTGTACGTTCGAAATAACAAAATTACTTATATATCACATTAGCAATTGTTCCTAGTCAAACTACTTATAGCATGTCCAATATTCAGTTAAGAGGAGTTGCTCTATTAGCATAATAATATTTTTGTTGGAACAACATTCATTTATAAAATAAAGAGCATGCCATAAAACAAGAGGAATGGTGAGGTTTGCTTCATATGTGCAGCTCACACCTATATGCACACTACTCCCTTCAATATTCGTCTCACATCAATTATTCAATATTTGCCTACGTGAAAACTCTTTTTGTTTACTCATCCTAGGGATGGTTGTAAGTAGTTAGTGGCCGTATCACATTGCCCCCTCCCACTCCTATTTGTTTGGGTCCGCCATCGGTTTGTTAAGAATGCGATGTGATTCGAACCGGAGTTGGCTCATGAGATAAAATATAATTGGATTGAACCAATATGTCTTAAAAGAGAATTCTTATGTAAGGTTTGAACCAATCTCAACTATCTACACCTCGTGATCCCAATTCTTATCCGATATGGAACTAAACTATCAACTCCATTGTCATCACCCTTTAAGCGCTCAACCAGAAACGAGATACAATCCAACAATCTTCACCTTAGGTCGTTTTCGCTGACCGAGCAACCAAGCACATCCCAACTGCCTTTACTCGTTCCCTCTAGCTGAGCACCTTGCTCGTTACTACCAGCCAAGCACCTAGGAGATCCAACATATTGTCAACTCGATCCGTTTGACCACAGGACCAACCCAACACATTCATTCACACCAACATTATTGTGTGCCAATTACATTGCCTTGCCCCAACTTGGACATGCCGGATCCACCTTTGAAGCCAATTCTTGTAGTTTTCTCTAACCTTAGATTTGATCCGCCTTCAGACCACTTTATAGAGAATGCTCTTAACTCCACGTTCTATCTCGAACCAATTAGAGCCGTCCAAACCAGCCCCGTAACCATGGGCTCTGATACCACTTGTTAGGAACGCGGTGTGACCCGAACCGGAGTTAGCCCATGAGGTACGATATTTGACCGGGCCCATATGCCTTAAAAGAGAATTCTCATGTAAGGTCTGAACCAATTCTAATTATCTACACCTCATGATCCCACTTTCTATCCGACGTGGGACTAAACTATCAACTCTATTATCATCACCCTTTGAGCGCTCAACCGAAAACGAGGTACAACTAAAACGATTTATCTGCCAATAGAACAACGACACGCGACGGACGGGTCAAATCCGCAGGCTACTCCCGCGGACAACATCGCAGCTTTGCTAGGGCTATTGGTTCAGAAGGTATTCCTCTTCCTAACGGGTCTTCTCTCATACATATATACTGTAAGGATCAATAATAAATGGACAACTATAACATTTTCTCTGGTTAACATCGTACAAATTTCAATGATGCATTAAATATTTTTGACCAATTCCTCAACTAGGACATCTCCAATTGGGATTTCTAAAATTGAGTTTATATGCTATTTCGCATTGTACTTTAAAAAAATTTCTAACTTAGTTGGTAGCGTTTCTATATAAAAATTGTATACACAAAACATTCTCTAATGATTCTTCATTTCTATCCTAGATGACACAGAATAAAGGAATCAGTTAATGTTGTAGAACCCAATATTAATTGTTATGAGAGATGAAAAAAAATTCTATGAAATTTTTTACATGCAGAATTCTTTATAAAAATTCTCCATTCTACGTCACCTCCACATGGGATAAAAATTTGTAAAGAAATTATGGATTGAAGATTTTTTTTTTCTTTTTTCTTTCTAAAATAAATTTCTACTATGGAAATAGAAGCGATGGAAATTTCCATTGGAGACGACCTAATAGGCTGACAACATCCTTCTCCTATCATCATAGGGTCGACTACAACAACTGAGAATAATTTTTTTTTTTCATCAAAGATGAATTGGACAAAATTTACATGACCAGTTGAATAAAAAAGTTCAATCAAAGAATGGACAAATTTTACAAGACACTTGACATCTATTATATATATTGATATCAAATTTGTAAAAAAACGTGTATATATATATATATATATATATATATATATATATATATATATATATATATATATATATATGAGCATATGAATGCATGAAATATAGAGTTTATGGTGACGTGATACGTTGCTTTAGTTTTTCTTTTGTTAATGGTAATTATACAGCAAGCATGCTTGTGTCAGCCACACACGAGAACCTAACCTAGAATTGATAAATTATAGCTATATGGTTTTTAGGGATATGTAACATAGACTAACACAGGAAAACTATACTATATAAGAGCTAAAATAAAAAAGAGAGGGTTCTTATTGAATTTAGCAATTTTTATTCTCAAGGAAAAGATGGAACCAACAACATATGCTTCAAGGAAAAAACTTTGAAAGGAAACCTAAAAAAATTAACCTCATATTCTTCTAATGCGTGAAGCTAGCTATCGTTTTCTTTTGATGATATTGTAGAACTATCAATGATTATAAGCGTAATATAAAAATATAGAAATATAAATTTAGATCTAAGGTTTGCTGTCCTTGTGGGGGACACTAGCACAGTAGTGGACACTATCAACATGAAAGTTGAATGAAGTGCACCATTATATGTTCTTTGCACTTGAAAGAAGGAACTGCAGCATATGTACGTACCTTATTAATTTACTTGTTGTGAGACTTTGATATATATTCTGTATACGAACATTTCTAGGGGTAGTAACTTATACTGGATTTCGAAATCAGTCAATGATAACTTTCCTACAACACTAGATATATGAAATAGTACACAATATTTTCTTAATTTTCTATTATAGTGATATAATCAACTCTTTATGAATAGTTGTGTTATATTCGGGTTTTGCGAATCGGGAGAGTCACAAGGAGAGACAAAGAAGTGGGTAGAGGTAAGAGCAAGGGCGTATCCACACAAAGGCTAGGGTGGGCTCCAGTCCAACTATTTTTTTTTTTTTCACTTTTTTCATATAAATATAATTTTGGGTTTTTTCATATGAGTTTCACTTACTCTACCATAATCCACTCCAGTCCATTCAAACTCGAATTTGTGGTTCCGTCCGTTGGTAAGAGGTTTTAGACATATGTACTATCGTGAAATAACCTGGATGTAGCATAATCAATAGAAATTTGTTCAAGCTACTTTCAGTAAACTTCTTCTTCGGCAAGAATTGTTTTGAAAACAACATTCTTCTATAACTCGGTTAAAAGAGGGGGACAAAAACACTAGGTTCTTTCACATGATGGGCATTCATAGAAACACTGTTTTCAGCCTCTATCTGTGCAATGGGATACTGACTTATGATCACCACATATCTGTTAGATTTAATCCTGTTGAGGAGGTTGAAGCGGTTGCAATTTGGATTTCAACAAATCCCTAGTCTTTAGGAATTTTGTTTGTTCTATGCGGTTAATTTGTTTTGATTTGTTAGTTAGAAAATGGTTAGAGGGTGCTATCTTTATGCATTCTGTTAGAGTTGTAAATGACTATTTAAAGGCCAAGTTGAGGTTGAACATAATAACAAATTATTCATTCCAAGAATCAAATACTCCTCTCATCTTACATTTGGTATCAGAGCTATGGCAACCAACGACGACCAAAGCCCCACGACGTCGACATCTATGAAGGAGACGTCATTCACCTTCAAGTACCCCATGCTGACACGGACCAACTACGCGGATTGGGCTCTCTTAATGAGAGTCAACATGCAGGCGCAAGGCCTGTGGGAGGCGATCGAACCCAGGAAAGCCGACTACCGCGACGATAGGATGGCCCTGTCTGTCATACTCCGTGCCGTGCCGCCAGAGATGCTGCGAACAATGGCAGTAAAAGACACTGCCAAGGAAGCATGGGACGTTGTGAAGATGATGCGGATGGGGGTCGAGCGCGTGCGCGAGGCCAAGGCGCAGAAATTGCGTGCTGACTTCGAATCAATGAAGTTCAAGGACGGCGAGTCCGTCGAGGACTTCGCGATGCGGCTCACGGGACTCGTCAGCGACCTGCAACTACTCGGCGACGAAATGGACGACGAGAAGGTAGTTAAAAAATTCCTTCGAGTCATTCCATCCAAGTACACACAAGTCGCCATCGCCATTGAGACTTTAGTGGATCTCAAGACGCTGTCAATTGAAGAGCTTACCGGTCGTCTTCTAGCCGTCGAGGAGCGGTACGATCTTGGCAGCAACTCCGGCGACACAAGTAGCCTCCTTCTCCTCTCCGAAGAGGAGTGGCTCGCTCGCACGAAACAAAGGAAGGAAGGCGATGCCTACTCCGACGGTGGCAAAAGTTATGGTCGTGGGCGCGGCAAGCCAAGAGGTCGTGGCCGCGGCAACACGAACTATGGTAACGGCAACGCGTCCGGTGGCACGCGCGACAAAAAAGGTAAGTGCCACAATTGTGGCATCTACGGCCACTGGACGAAGGACTGGCGTAAGCCGAAGCGTGATGAGCGTGCCAATTTGACGCAAGTCGACGACGATGAGCCCGTACTGCTGATGGCGCAGGAGTACACGCTTGCCGAGACCACCGTGGGCACGACCAATAACGTCGTACTCGACGAGGTGCACGCTCAGGTGCATCTGGGCCATGGGGACGACCACCACGACGAAGCATGGTACCTCGACGCCGGTGCCAGCAACCACATGACTGGCTGCAAGGAGGTCTTTGCCGAGCTGGACACTGGAGTCACGGGCTCCATTAAGTTTGGGGACGGATCCGTCGTCGACATTCGATGGCGTGGCACGGTGATGTTTACGTGCCAGAACGACGAGCACCGCGCCCTCACCGGCGTCTATTTTATCCCGAAGCTACGAAGCAATATCATCAGCCTTGGGCAGCTCGATGAGAACGGCTGCCAAGTCTTGATCGAAGGCAGCGTGCTCTCGATTCGAGATCGTCAACAATGCCTCCTCGCCAAGGTAAAACGTGCCCGAAACTGACTGTACATTCTATCTCTTGATATTGTACAACCAATGTGTTTAGCAGCACGACTCAATGACGATACATGGCGGTGGCATGCACGGTTTGGCCACCTCAACTTCGAAGCACTAAGGAAGTTAGCTCGCCGCAACATGGTGCACGGGCTACCACAGATCGAACAAGTCAATCAAATTTGTGATAGTTGTCTTGTCGGAAAATAGCGCCGCACGCCATTTCCGCAGGAGACCAAGTACCGTGCTGACAACCTGCTAGATCTCGTTCACGGTGATATCTGCGGGCCGATCACACCGGTGACACCTGGTGGTAAGCACTACTTCTTGCTCCTCGTCGATGATTTTAGCCGCTACATGTGGTTGACGCTACTTGGTTCGAAGGATGAAGCGCCGACAGCCATCAAACACTTTCAAGCCCATGTCGAGGTGGAGACAGGGCACAAACTAGGTACGCTCCGTACTGATCGTGGGGGCGAGTTCACATCTGTAGCATTTGGTGAGTATTGCGCGGGCCTCGGCATCAAACGATAACTCACAGCACCGTACTCACCACAGCAAAACGGCATCATCGAGCGCCGGAACCAGACGGTCGTCGCGATGGCGCGTAGTCTTCTGAAGGCAAAGGATATGCCCGGTAAGTTCTGGGGCGAGGCGGTCACGACGACTGTCTACATCCTCAATCGCTCGCCGACACGGAGCGTCGACGGCAAGACGCCATACGAGGCATGTCACGGACACAAGCCAAGCGTGCACTTCCTCCGCACCTTCGGCTGTGTCACACACGTCAAGGTGGTCAAGCCGAACTTACAGAAGCTAGAAGATCACAGCAAGCACATGGTCTTCATCGGCTACGAGCCCGGCACCAAGGCGTACCGGGTATACGACCCAGTCGGCAAGCGCATGCACGTCACACGTGACGTTGTCTTCGACGAGGAAGCCAAGTGGGACTGGAGCGTGCAAGACAACGTAGGTGAGATATTTACTATTGAGTATACTATACCACATGTTGAACACGCAGGCACGCCGGTGCACGGGGGTGGCGATCCATCAACACCAGTGGCACCCAGTCCAGGGCCATTGACGCCGACATCCGCGGTAGAAATATCCGACTCGGTGGTACAACGTGGAGTGTAATTTGTCTCGCCACCCACCAACGCCTCGGCCATGCTCGACACCGATGACGATGGGCCACACAGGTACAGGACCTTGGCGAGCTTGCTTGACACGACTACCGTCCGCGAGCTCGATATCGACGAGCTGCTCCTCATGGTTGACGAGGAACCTGTCACTTTCTTTGAAGCCGAGAAACACCGATGTTGGCGCCAAGCGATGCTCGAGGAGATGAGCTCCATTGAGGAGAACCGTACATGGCACCTCGTAGACCTCCTACCCGGCCACCGTTCGATCGGTTTGAGGTGGGTCTACAAGCTCAAGAAGGACGAGCACGGCACCGTCCTCAAGCACAAGGCACAGCTCGTGGCAAAAGGCTATATGCAAAGGCAAGGAGTGGATTTTGAGGAAGTGTTCGCGCCGGTTGCTTGCCTCAAGTCTGTCCGTTTGTTGATCGCACTCGCCGCGCATGAGGGGTGGGCGGTGCACCACATGGACGTAAAGACGGCGTTCCTCAACGGTGACCTCAAGGAGGAGGTGTACGTCGCCCAACCTCCCGGCTTTGTTATCGAAGGACAGGAGCACAAAGTGCTGAAACTTGATAAGGCACTGTATGGGCTGCGGCAAGCACCGAGGGCTTGGAACACCAAGCTTGACAGTTGCCTAATATCACATGGTTTCCACCGAAGTGCACAGGAGCACGCTGTGTATACACGCGACAAAGGTCCAACTCGCCTACTTGTGGGTGTGTACGTCGACGATCTCATCATCACCGGAACAGACCCACAAGATATTGCCAAGTTCATGGAGGAGATGAAGGCCTTGTTCAAAATGAGTGACTTGGGATTGCTCACTTTCTACCTCGGCATCAAGGTGCAGCAGTCCAATGGCTTCATCACCCTCAGTCAGGAGGCGTATGCGCTCAAAATCTTGGAGAAGAGTGGCATGGTGGATTGCAACCCGTGCCACATCCCTATGGAACCGAGGTTCAAGCTAAGCAAGGTAAGCTCAGCCCCTCCGACTGACGCCACATCCTACAGGAGCATCGTCGGGAGCCTCCGGTACTTGGTGCACACTCGTCCAGATATCTCGTACGCGGTGGGCTACGTGAGTCGGTTCATGGAGAACCCGACAACCGAACACCTTGCTGCCGTCAAGCGCATCCTTCGCTACGTCGCCGGCACACGTCACTTTGGTTGTCTCTACGCAAAGAATATGGAGAAACCACGGTTGATCGGCTACAGCGACAGTGACATGGCAGGTGACATCGACACCCGCAAGAGCACCACTGGTGTGTTATTTTTCCTCGGTCGTAGCCTCATTAGCTGGCAATCTTAGAAGCAGAAGGTCGTAGAATTGTCATCCTGCGAGGCCGAGTACATTGTCGCGACAACGGCGGCATGCCAAGGCATTTGGCTTGCAAAACTCCTTGGTGACTTGAAGAACAAGGAGACCGGCAGCGTCATGCTCAAGGTAGACAACAAGTCCGCCATTTCCCTCAGCAAGAATCTCGTCTTCCATGACCGAAGCAAACATATTGATACAAGGTATCATTTTATTCAGGAGTGTGTCGAGAGAGGGGAGGTTGAGGTCGAGTACATTAACACTGAAGAGCAGCTTGCAGACATTCTTACCAAGGCGCTCGGACGAGTCAGGTTCATTGAGATGAGACAGAAGCTTGGCGTCATAGAGGTGAATCTCATGCAACAGGCTTAGGGGGTGAATTGTTAGATTTAATCCTATTGAGGAGGTTGAAGCGGTTGCTATTTGGATTTCAATAAATCCCTAGTCTTTAGGAATTTTGTTTGTTCTATGCGGTTAATTTGTTTTGATTTGTTAGTTAGAAAATGGTTAGAGGGTGCTATCTTTATGCATTCTGTTAGAGTTGTAAATTGCTATTTAAAGGCCAAGTTGAGGTTGAACATAATAACAAATTATTCATTCCAAGAATCAAATACTCCTCTCATCTTACAATATCTAATACCTTGAACAATCATTTCTTCAATCTTTTCCAAGCTATTGATTCTACCTAGGTACCCACTAGTATCCTTGATAAACTTCTAAAGATCGACGAGAATGATTCCATTTCCAGTATCCCTTCAGCTAGTGAAATCCAAGATGTCATCAAATACATGGGGCCTTGTAAATCACCTGGACCTGATGGTTTCCCTGCCCTTTTCTATCAACGTTGTTGGGACATAGTTAGTTCAGAAATGGCGCAACTCATTCAATCCTTCTTCGCCTCCTGTTCTATGTCGACTTTTGTAAATCATACGCACATTGTTTTGATTCCTAAAGTTCCAAACCCTACTACCCCCAATGACTTACGTCCCATCTCTCTTTGCAACGTTAGCTACAAAATTATATATAAGATTACTGCGAATAGGATTCGGCCATTGCTGCATAAACTTATCAATCAATACCAAAATGCTTTGGTTCCTGGTAGGCATATAGGGGACAACTTGATTATTGCCGATGATCTATTCCACTCTCTATTGAAGTTTACTCCCAAGAAGAGATATTCTGCATTAAAAGTCAATATGTCTAAAGCTTATGATAAGCTTAGTTGGTCATTTACCAGTCAAGCTCTTCTTGGATTTGGTATCTCAGGTAAATCTCATACCATTATCATGCAATGCATCCAAATTGTATCTTTTATCATCCTAGTAAATGGTTCTCCATCTCGTACCTTCCTCCCTCATCGAGGCATTCGTCAAGGGTGTCCCCTATCCCCATACATGTTTATTATGTGCAGTGAAATACATGCACAGCTGTAGAAGCATGAAAAATACGCCGGATGACTATACGTGGCATATCGGTGCAGAGCAGCATAGGCAGAGGCCTTAAGAGCCATCAAGCGTGCAACAGAGCCTTTTTCGCTAGAACAGAGCGTGAAACATAAAAGCTCAAAGGACCATCTACGTAAGGCAGTACGCCCAAGCCGCTTCAGCGTAAAACATGGTGCTTCATCGCCTCCAGGGCATAAAACTTCTCCCCTTTTATACGCAGCGTTGAGGTGTACAAGAGACGCTTCGTATTCCCCGAAGTGAACCTGTCAGATCCTGCAATGAACCTGTCAGAGCCTGCAATGAACCTGACGTCTGGACTTCTGGCAAAGGGATACGGCTCGACTACCCAAGCGACGGCTATAATGATAGTACTGTACTGCCACCCAGGCTGTCAAATACCGTTATCCCCTTCACGTAAACTGCTTCTTCAAGTACAAAGGGATACGCTGCCTTGTTTAACACAGGCAAAACGCGAGCTATTTACGTTCTGCAGTAGACAAACCGCCTGCTACGCTAAAAGCTGCACTTCGTACGGGGTTCGAGGCACGTCTCTTCGCCTAATACACAGAGCGGCGACAGTTTCTTGAGGCGCGTCTCTGCGACTGATGCGCAGAAAGGGTTGCAGACCGTCAAAAAACACGCCTCCACATTTAATGCACAGGATGGTGGCAAATCTCGGCATTTAATGCAGGAGATTTGATTATATCTTCAAAAGCCGTAATTCCGGCTAAGACGTCCACATCAGCACTGTGGCACGGTACGCAGCGGCTTCTACGCCCATCCAGCGTTTGTGCTCATTCGGCTTCTACGCCAGCTCGGCCTCTGTGCCCCTTCGGCTTCTACGCCTGCTCGGCCTCTGTGCCCCTTTGGCTTCTACGCCTGCTCGGCCACTGTGCCCCTTCGGCTTCTACGCTTGCTCGGCCTCTGTGCCCCTTCGGCTTCTATGCCTGTTCGGCCTCTACGACCACTCGACTTCTATGCCTGTTCGGCCTCTACGACCACTCGGCTTCTACGCCTGTTCGACTTCTACGCCTGTTCGGCTTCTATGCCGGTTTGATAACTATTTGGCTTCTATGCCATGGTGACAGACATTTGGCTTCTATGCCAACCTCTTCTACACAATGGATACCTACCTACGTGGCTTTTACGTCATGATCTTCATAGCAATTGTACGCGTTGTGTCCCTTAGTTGGACCCGCGTCACACGCTCATTCAAAAGATCATCTATACGCAGGCATTGGTTACTTTAACCGTTGTGTAAAAGGGTGCTGTACTTTCCACTCCTCGGTTGTTACACCGATTGAGTGGTCACTGTCACTAAAACTCTATAAATAGAGACCTCTATCAATGAGGAACAGGGTCAAAAAACTTCAAACTTGAAGATCGAACCAGGTCGACAAAAATTGGAAGATCGAACCCGAGAGAGAGAGAGAGAGAGAGAGAGAGAGAGAGAGAGAGCACCCGGAGCTCAGGCAAAGAGTAGGGATCGACGACTTTGGCATCGTGCATCCACCCTCTCCTGCAACCTTCGAAGCTGCTTTCTGTCTTCTACGGCACTTCTTCAACATCGTGTGGTCCAAGGGCTAAAATGATCGACTGCAGATCAGACACCTATAGCAATATTTACCCAGATTAAATAAATTGTACTCCCATATCCTCGTATAGGATCAAATTGTACAAGTTTGTTTGTAAACCAAAGAAGGCGGGTTCTGTGTAAACCTCATATTGAATACATCTTCATTCTTTCGTTTAATACCACAAACAAGATGACGACTCTGTTGGGGACATCTTTTCTCTTTTGACGAGGAAGCAATTGCTCAACACGATGCGGTATCTATAGGAACCGTGAAGAAGACACTGGTCGTCCATTTCGACCAGTCTTCCTATAAAGACATGCTTCGAACCGGGGGTAGCTCTCACTCTCTCTCCGTCCAAGACCACAGGAAGCTGCGCAAGTTCTGGATGCCCAAGACATCCTCTACCATTCCTGTGGACTCTCCAATCTCTCCGACCTCTCCGACCAATGAGGTTGTAGCACTGCTCCCTCCGTGCCCTGCACGTAAAACTCAGTCTCCCGCTACGCGCGGTACAGACGAAACTTCGGGCAAAGCCTCAGCGCTGACCCAGAAGTATTCACTGCGCTCTACGCGTAGGAACCAGTCTCCCGCTACGCGCAGTACAGACAAAACTTCGGGCAAAGCCTCAGTGCTAACCCAGAAGTATCCACTGCGCTCTACGCGCAGAAACCAGTCTCCCGCTACGCGCGGCACAGACCAAACTTCTGGTAATGCCTCAGCGCCAGGTCAGAAGTATAAATCACGCTCCAGGCGCAAGACAACATCTGACCTCTACGAGGAACCAGATGAGTGCCGTGATTTTTGCGAGGGAAAGCAAGCAGCAGAATACTCGACTCCTCGGCCGTTACGCCAGCGAAGGAGCAATCTACCTACCCTCCGGATTACGCGAGAAGCCGACGGCCGACTGAGGACCTCTTCAGCCTTACGCCACTCTGAGCAAATCTTAAATTACGGCAGGCGAAGTCCCACGACGTAAAGCAAGCTCAGGTTGCTACTCCTCCTGACCTGCGCAAATATCTAATCCAGAAGCGTAAGGAGAGGGGACCTTCCAACATGTCTATTACGCCCCCTAGCGAGCAATGTTGTAATAGTCATAAAATTGTGATTGACTGCTGCTGTTCTAAAGCAAAACGGTCGGTTTTTGACCAATTGAGCTACTCTCAGTCTTTCCCGGAAGAAGAGCCCGCGTATGCGTCCGTGAACATGGCTTCACACATACCTAGAGGAGGGTTGAGCTCAAGACGTCATCCCTCAGGGCCTCCGAGCCAAAGAAGATTCGAAGACCTCCTCAGGAACACTGAAGCTGGGGTGTTCCAAAATACCCATGCAAGGTCACAGCAACCAGCTTCGTACTCGTCTAATTCCGACGCTGGGGGTCGCCAATCTCCCAGATCAGATGCTGAGAGTATAGAGTCGACTTCTACAGCGACCTATACTTATCCTTCGAGGACGTCCAGGGAAATGGGAGTTTACGCCATTGAAGATGAACGCGAGAAAGCTTCACCGTCAGGAAACGCGGAACAACGCATCACTATACTGGAGATGTCTCTGAAATAAATGCAATCCCTAATGGAGAACATGCACCAGATGATGCTAACTCAGCACGCAACTGCCATGGCTCAAGCGTCGGTCCCGCCAACTCAGATACGTGTGGGGGTGGACTTGCCACCATCCAACCCAAGCCAAGAGCCTGCTCTAGATCAAGAGTCAGCAGTTCCTCCGCTTCCTCACTCGGTGAATATATTACCTCCCGTTGGAGTCACGATACATCCAACTTCGCACTACACCGTAGCCCCGCTTTCAACTGAAAATCTGATGCAGGCAGTACGGGAGTTGAAAGCCCAGTTTGACGCCTTGAAGCACAAAGATCAGCTCAAGAAACTGGGAATCAACCAGCCTTACCCAGCTATCTAGGAAGAAGTCCCTTTTCCTCTGAAGTACAAACCTCAGACTATGGCTCTATTCGAAGGAAAAATATCACCAAGTCAATACATGAACTATTTCAGTATGATGACGGTGTTGCTACAAGGGAACGACGCCCTCCTCACTCGGGTGTTCAAAGGCTGCCTCTCAGGAGTAGCCTATCAGTGGTACCGTAGCTTGGCGGACAACTGCATTACTTTCTTCGAAGACTTCAAAGCTTTATTCTTCACGCGATTCTACGAGGGTGGAATGGACATGTCTATGTCCTCTCTCATCGAAGTCAAGCAAAGGGAAAAGGAGGACGTTCGCACCTTCGTCGAACGTTTTTGTCAGGCCACCTTACAAATGCCTCCAAGAGTTCCAGACTCGGCGTTAGTAGACATTTGCAGGAAGAACCTCCTTCCCGTAGTCTCGGTGTTTACAGGACCATATCAGTTCCATGAGTGGCCTTCGTTCATCGTCTCGGCAGTGGCCGCCGAAGACAACAGTCGCAAGGCGCGCGACAATGGCATCATGATCTCCGCCTCCGATAGAGGCAAAAGGTCATCTCCCAGCAGCGACCATCATCGCAGCTCCAAGGGAAAAGAAGCTCTGACGGTCAATACGTCCAGACAAAAGACGACGGCGACCACGCAGACGAAGTCCGGGACTTCCAGGCCCGTCGAAGTCTACTCTTTCGACGACGACGATATCCCTAGTATATTCGAGTGTCTCGTCAAAAGCGGCAATATCACCCTTCCGGAGCTAAGGCGGCCCCAAGAAGTCGGCAGTACTGACGACCCCAAATACTGTATCTTCTACAGATACGTACACCATCCAACAAAGGCGTGTTACATACTGAAGAGAAAGATCCAGGGGTTGATCGATGCTAAGGCCATCACTCTGCACAACACCGAGAAGACGGTCACGGCCAACATGATCTCTCTGCGGTTCGGCGATCTGCCTTCCCAAGAGGTCATGAACGGTGTCACGCCCATTTCCCGAGCTACGATAGACATCGTCAATCTTCCTCCATCTAGAGATCAAAATCAAGACCTGGTACCCCTGACCACCCGGCAGGGCGAGATTATGTGGGTTCATCCGGATTTGGTGTCAAAGCTCGAGGAAAAGACTAAAGCTACTAAAGCTACGTCTAGAAGAAGCTCCAAGCGCAAACCATGCCATATGGTCGTAA
This sequence comes from Iris macrosiphon, assembly GCA_036927795.1. NCBI lineage: Eukaryota > Viridiplantae > Streptophyta > Magnoliopsida > Asparagales > Iridaceae > Iris > Iris macrosiphon. The sequence goes on along the minus strand of JAYESA010000039.1, from coordinate 804,378 downwards.
CTTCTTCGCCATCGGACGAAGATGAGGTACTTGCTGCAACTCGTTCAGGGAAAGCCAACCTCAACGACTACGGAGCAAGTCAGGAGGATGCACCGGCGGACGCTTCAACTGCCAAACCTTCAGGACCAGGCCCCGTCGTACCAGAGGCCAGCCTTCAAAACCGACGCCGGCAGACAAAGGGAAGCAAAGAGAAGTGCGCTTTGATAAGCCTGTGAAAAATATTCCAAACAAAGATTTTGAGAAGCCATACAACTTCGATATCCTGGCCCAACTGGCTAATACACCAGCCAGGCTCTCCATCTTTGAGCTACTCAGGCTCTCCCAAGACACTCGTCTAGCCCTGAGTGAAGCACTGATGCAGGCGGAGGCATGCTTGACCCAGCTCAAGTCCCCCGACGAAGAACCAGTGGCATGTCCTCAATGCCACAGTGTGATGGAGGTGGTCCCAAATATCACTTTCACCCAAGACGACATGCTGTTAAAACATAACAAGCATGACAGGCCCCTCTATTACACCGGGTACGTCGGTTCCATGAAGGTCAATCGGATTCACATAGATCCGGGATCGTCGATTAGCATCATCCCTCACAGTCTGCTTAGACCATTGAGGATTCCTACCAGCGAACTGGCTTACACCTCCACTACGATCGTGGGTTTCAATGTCGGAAGAAGTAAGCCGTTGGGGAAGATTCGCCTAAGGATCCAGATTGGCAACCTCAGATCGGTGGCCACATGTTACGTGATCGATTCAGAGGTGTCCTACAATATTTTGCTGGGAAGACCGTGGATCCACGATCACAACATCGTTCCTTCAACTCTACATCAATGCCTTAAATATGTAGACCCCCAAGGAATGGTACAAACAGAGGTTGCCGACCTAAACCCGTTTAAAGGAGTAGAGTCCTACTATTCCGACGCCGTGTTGTACTCTCAAGACCACACGAAAGAAGTATCGGGCGAGACGGAGAAGGAATCCCACCGGGAGCCAGGAAAACCCTCTGCCGTACTGCCACTGTCGATCAGAGTGAAAGGACGAACCACTCGTCCAAAAGCCATAGAGCCTATGGCTATTCACCTGAACAAATCCAGCTCAGGAAGAGGAAGCAATTCTCCAGCGGTCACTCTGAACCAGAAGCCTCCACCTTTGGTCATCAACCTTCGGTGCAACGGGCAGCCGACCGATGTAAACGCAACCAGGAACGGAGTTCCAGATGATAATAAACATCCTCTTTTCCAGTACGTTAATGCTCAAATTCCAAATCAGGAATCCACTCCCCGTGACGAGGTAGAACCCATAGAACAAAAATTCTTGGAAGTCATGAACTTCTACCGTCCGTATGTCTGGGAAGTAGCGTCATCATCCAACGTCGTCATAACATATGGGCCACAGGAAGATTCTATCTTCATTGTCCCGCCTACCTGCAGCAGCCAAATTTTAATAGTCTTCGGCCGCATGCACAATCAACCGGCTATCCAGGAAGATCATTTCGATGATGATACTGGAAAAATGTAGATTCACCGATACAGCCCGCAGGCGTTAAGGATCATGCAAAACATGGGCTACGACTTGAAGCGGAGGCCATGCCTCAACCACGGAAGGGGCAGACGAACACCGCTGCACGGCGACCCCCGCTATCAGCAAACCCGTTTCGGGTTAGGATATGCCACCTCCCTTACGACTTCTAAGTCAGACAAGGGCATCTTTTCCTCCTCCCAGGACGGCCCGTCGCCCCCCGACTCACCTGATGCTCTCGAAGAAACACTATCAGTAAATATGGTGGTGACAGATCCCTCAGGAGCAGATGAACAGGATTCTGAGCCGTTTGAGAATGACTCTTGGGCTCAATAAATGGATACGCAGTGGGAATTCCGCTTCGAGCAAAGAGAACCTCCCACCAAAGACGAAGTTATCCAAATCGGGGGTGAACTTTCGCCAAAGCCGATATTTATCAGTGACAATCTTCCCCCAGCTGAAAGGGAAGAAATCATACAGCTGATAAAGGAATACGTCGACGTCTTGGCATAGGATTATGGGGACATGCCGGGCCTTGACCCGAAGGTGGCTACTCATAAGCTCAATATATTGACCAACTCGAAGCCTATGAAGCAGCACCAACGTCGGTTCCGCCCGGACATGATGGACGCCATTGAAGCTGAAGTCAAGAAGTTGATAACCTGCAGTTTCATCCGGGAAGAACAACATCCCGACTGGGTCGCCAACGTTGTCCCAGTTATGAAGAAAAATGGGAAAATACGTATCTGCATCGATTACCGAGATCTGAATGCAGCCTGTCCCAAGGATGAGTTCCCTCTTCCCATCACGGACATCATGATCGACAACACCTGTGGTTTTGAACGCATATCTTTCATGGATGGATTCTCCGGATACAATCAGATCAAGATGCATCCTGAGGACGAGAAGCACACTGCCTTCCGCACCCCGTTGGGAGTATATTGCTATACGGTCATGCCCTTCGGATTGAAGAACGCCGGGGATACATACCAACGGGCTATGAGTGGCATATTCCATGAACATTTACGCAAAATAGTAGAATATTACGTGGATGACATAGCCGTCAAGAGCCGCCTCAAGGATGATCACATTCAAGACTTGAGGACGGTATTCGAGTTAATGCGCCAACATCAACTCAAGATGAACCCTACGAAGTCCTTCCTGGGTGTATCTAGTGGCAAATTCCTGGGGTTTGTTATTACCGCTAAAGGCATCCAGGTGGACCCTGACAAAGTCCAGGCCATCGTAGAAATACGACCGCCCCGCAATCTGAGGGAACTCCAGGGATTTCAAGGCCGTCTGGCTTATATCCGGAGGTTCATATCCAACCTGTCGGGAAGATGTCAGCCCTTTTCGCATCTCATAAAGAAAGGTGTATCCTTCGTATGGGACGAAACCTGTCAGCAAGCATTCGGGGATATCAAATGCTACCTCACCAGTCCGCCAGTTCTAGTGCCTCCCATCATGGGAAGACCATTCTTGCTGTACGTCCGAGCAATGGATCATTCGCTAGGAGATCTTCTCGTGCAGAAGAACGATGTGGGGCATGAACAGGCTATCTACTACCTCAGCAGGATGATGGTCGGAGCCGAACACCGGTACAACCCAGTGGAGAAAGAATGCTTGGCTCTGATGTTCGCTATCCAAAAGATGCGGCACTACGTCACCGGCCAGACTATCCACATCATCTCCAGGATCAACCCTCTTTGAGTACTGATGAGCAAGCCGAGTGTTCTTAATTCCTGACTCGCAACTTGGGCGATGCTGTTAATACTATATGACATGGTTTACGTACCGCAGAAGTCCATCAAAGGCCAAGCGCTGGCCGACTTCCTAGCTGCTCATCCGATCTCGGAGGCCTCCAAATTATACGAAGACATTCCCGACGAAGTTGCAGAATATAATTTCGCAATGGAAGGTGACGCATGGCAACTGTTCTTCGACGGCGCCTCCAGGACTGGTACCCATGGAAACGTGGTTTCAGGGGTAGGAATCGTCCTAGTCACTCCTGATGAACTCGTCATCTACCGGGCATATTCTCTTAACGAACCATGCTCCAACAATGTGGCGGAATACAACGCCCTGTTAATTAGACTCCAAGTCGCTAAAGAGCTGGGGGTCGAGTCCCTGGAAGCTTTCGGTGATTCTCTGCTTATCGTCAATCAAGTCCGAGGAATATATGAAGTCCGGAATCCAGACCTCATCCCCTATCACCAAGCAACGGTCGAGATAGCCATGACATTCAAAGGGTTCTTCCTAGAGCATGTACCTCGATCCCAGAATCTGGAAGCTGATGCCCTAGCCAGTCTAGCTGCGGATTTAGCCACTCCTATAAGAAGGCAGGATTCGGTAATCCTTCTTAACAGAGATTTATTCTGCGTGAAGAACAACTTTCACATAGAATGCAGCTACCCTGTGAACACGGATCCCCCGGGAAGAGACTGGAGAAGCCCCTAATAGATTTTGTCACATACGGAATCTTGCCAGAGGACCCCAAAGAAGCAGTATCCGTCAAAAGACGATCATTACACTTCTACTTCGATGCATCTTCACAATGCCTATATCGTCGGACTTACGACGGACTGCTATTAAGATGTCTCTCAGGCGACGAAGCATAGTAGATTATCCGGGAAGCTCACGACGGCGTATACGGAGCGCATCAGCCCGGTCCTAAGCTACAGGATCGTATCAGGAGAATGGGCTATTACTGGCCCACTATGATCACAGACGCGATCAGCTATGCAAGACAATGCAGAGCCTGTCAGGTTCATGCAGACTTCATACATCAACCGTCTGAATATCTACATCCTATGGTTGTATCCTGGCCCTTCGAAGCATGGGGTATGGATATCATAGGTCCTATTCACCCGTCTTCTTCCAGAGGCCACCGGTTCATACTGGCCATCACGGATTACTTCTCCAAATGGGCAGAGGCGATCCCTCTGGCTGAGGTAAAGGCGTCTGACATAATCAGTTTCATCAAGCATCACGTCATTTATCGCTTTGGGATTCCTCGAAGGATAATCCATGACAATGGGCCTCAGTTTATCAGCCAAGCGTTTCATCGATTTTGCGATAAAAATCGAATACATAATATTGCCTCTACGGCATATTATCCAGCTGCTAATGGTTTGGCGGAAGCTTTCAACAAAACCATTATCAAACTCCTGAAGAAGTTCGTCTCTTCGAACAAAAGAGACTGGAACGAGAAGCTGGGCGAATGTCTCTGGGCATACCGCATAACGGTACGGACACCGACAGGTTGTACCCCCTTTTCACTGGTCTACGGGAGCGAAGCAGTTCTTTCCATCGAAATCTAGATCCCGTCGCTCAGGATAGCCGTGACTAATGAGCCGACCCAAGAAAAGAATGACCTGTTAAGGCTTCAGGAGCTCGAAGGATTAGACGAGAAACGCCTCCAAGCTCAACAGCGCATCGCGCTCTACCAAGCACGCATTTCTAGAGCTTTCAATCATAAAGTAAAGGAAAGAGTGTTCAAGGTCGGCGAGCTAGTCTTAGCCGTAAGAAGGCCAATGATTCTCACTCACAAGAGTAAAAGAAAATTTCAGCCCAAGTGGGAAGGCCCTTATGTGATCGAGACAACGTTCTCGAATGGCGCTTACAGGTTAGCCCAGCCTAATGGAGACCTATTAATGGCTCCTATCAACGGTAAATTCCTGAAGAGGTACTACGCTTAACCTCCTCTACCCCAGGATGGAATATAGATGGAATCCCAATTCTGATAAAACTACTTCCACAACGAAGCTAGTTAGGTCATATTCTATCATGTCCGTATGACCTCTGAATAGGTATGTCCTGCTAGAAGTTTATCGAGAGTTTATCACGTCCATACTACCTCTGATATCACTCTCACCTAAACCTGTCATTTACATTCCGAAATGATGGGTCCACAAAGTCAGAAAAGATTCGCTTTATTTCCAAAAAGAGCAGAATTACATTAGGGAAGCTAAAAGCAAGAAAGGGTACATCATTGCGGGGGAGCAGTCAGATCACGAATCAGCTTCGCCAGTGCAGCTACCTTCTCGCCCCTGGAAACCAAGGCATCAGCGCGGGCCCGTTCCAGCCGTGCCTCAGGATTGTTCGTAAAGGACAGTTCGGCCCTTGCCCGAAGAGAGCCAGCTCGAACAGCTTCTGCACACTCCAGGTCCCGTCGTGCGGTGCTCAGTCGACCAGACGCTACGCCTAGACCTGCCAGCGACTGAGAAGCCTACTTCTCTGCCCGGGCGAGTTTCTCCTTCAGCTTGCGGACCCTCGCTGCGTTCCCTTCGTGCTCGGATTGGCACTTCGTCTCGAGAGCAAGAGCCTCCTCCACGACGGCCTTTCTTTTATCCGTCTCCAGCTTACGGGCTTTGATGGAATTATCTAAGCTCTCCAGCTGTTTGGTAAGTCGCGCAGTCATGGAGTCGTATCTGGCCTGGACTTCGGCTTCAAAACTGCCCCGAGTCAGCTGCAAGTATTTGTTAATGGGTTGCTCCAACCCATTAACCATCGCCTCCAGGGCGTCAGCTACCCCGGAATCGCCGAACTCTCTGACGGCCCCAATCAAAAACTGGAAAGCCTTCTTCAGGCTCTCAAAATCCATATTTTTTGCCAACACCATTGTTATCAGCGTGTTCAAATTAGCGTAGAAGGTGCCAGTATACAGCTCGGTCAGCGCAACAAGATCTGGTTGAACGCCAGGAGTGGCCGCAATATTGGCGAGTTCCCCTCCAAGGACGATTGCAGACGAGGTGGCCACAGCCACCGCCTCGACAGGTGGTACGACCGAAGAAGGTGCGGCAACGACGGTCGAAGTCATCGCCATACTCACAAGAGGCGAGGTCACGATGACGGGTTCGTCCTCCTCTTGAGATGACGAAACCACTCCGGGCGAGCTGGCCCCCGAAGCCATTTCCTCCTCGAAGTAGAACGCCTCCGTATCATCGTCAGGAGCCCGAGCAGAGCCAGAAGGCGTTTCAACGCTATACTCCCCGTGGGCACCATCCCCTGAGAAGAGGACAAGAAAGTTGGCATCAATATGATAGTAATCTTTCTAAGAGGAGACATAAAGATAACCTTTACCCGTAGCCAACGGTATATATGCCGCGTCTGCAGCCGATGTAGCTATGTCACGCCTTAATGACGCAATACGAACTGTCATACCTGGAGAAGGAGGTGGGCCAACCGACATTGCCAGGAGCTCCACCAAGCCTCCGTCGAGACGTGTTCGAGGTTCATCAACTGGAAACTCGCTGGTCGTGCTCACGGACGCCGCAGGAGTTTCCTCCGTTGCTGGTCTAGAGGAAGATTCTCCTATTTGCCTCGGCCATGCGGGCGATTTCATTCCACTACCGGAGGCAGTGGCAGCAACGGCAGCCTCAAGCAGGAGTTCTCCGACACGCCAGCCGAAACTGAGGGTCCCTCTCCGGGAGACGGGGAACCTCCAATCAAAGGGACATCCCCAACAGGAGAGGCAGCAGGTTCCTCTCTAGGAGCCTCAATGCCAGGAATCCGGAGAGAGCGATCAACCATCTTCTTCTTCCTCTTGCGAGGGGAAGTCTGCTTCGAGACAGAAGCCCTTCGCTTCCCTGAGATCACCAAAGCCCCCGCAGGCGGAGGCACTTCACACCTCGGCACCGACACCAGAGGCTCATTCGGAATGGCGGACTCCTCGCCCTCGTCAGATAAAACCGAGGGGACTTCGATTCTTCCCCCAGGCTTGAAGGAAGGCACCCTGAAGCTTCCAAGCATGTCAAAGTCGCGATGGAGGGTGTTGATCGCCACGTAGAACTGAGCATACGAATGGAGGATGCGCAGCTCCGTGGAGAGGGTGGCGACCGGCACAATAAAGATTGCTCCCGTGCAGCCCATGATGAAGTACCGCCACCCCCTGGCTCCATCAATGAGTCCGCCCCGGGACCTGAAGCTGGTGATGGCATTGCCCACGTGCAGCTGATCGTACCCAAACTGTCTCGCGAACCGACTGGGCAAGTAAGGCTCGAAGAAGCAATGATCCTCGCTTCTGTACAGCAAATGGGAGGGTCTGATGCAGACCAACCAATTAAGGGCTTCCGGGGAAAGATTGGTCTTTTCTCTGCCTAAATCCTCGAGCCTAATCCCCGACTGATTATGATGTACAGAAGGGACGGTGCAGATGAGCTTCCAACAATGACCAAGGCTCAGAGCAAGCCGACAGTCCACAACTGTGGTCACGTTCCAGAGGGAGCCCTTGTAGTTTAGCAAGAAACTACCCCCCGCGCTGCTATCAGGACCGGAAGACATCACCCGGGGGTTGTGAAGAATTAACCATCCCATCAAGTACAGGTATGGTAACTCCACCCGGGGAAAACTCTCACGCCGAGCTTCATCGACGAGCAACCCATCAGTCATGGCTCGCAGTCCAGCCTGTATACGGCACACCATGGCAGGAAGCAAGCCTAGCCTTGCCCCGAACACCAGACGGACGGCGGGCTACAGGATATTCCGATGAATGCGGTCCGCGGACGCGGTGCCAGGCACCACTACTCGACGCAGCCATAGGGAGAGAAAGTCGGCCAGCTTGGCTTCCTCAGACAAAGGCCTGCGGCAGCACCTCAAGTAACTATAGGCCTTAGTGCCTTCAGGGTACTTTCCTACCCCGTCATTGAGAAACTGATCTGGAGCGTTGGCCTCCTCCATAAGGTCCTCAACGACCTCGGCACTGAGCACGACCAAACAGTTCATGGGCTCATGCTTATCCCCCGAAACCTTTACCGACTTGACGGCCCTGGCCCGGTGGAAGAAGAGGTAGGACATCCACTTAGTGGTGTGAGCCAAGTCAGAAGGCTCATTATAAAAGGCAGTGTACACGAGGTAGTGGCACATCAGCTCCTGATACACCTCCACAACCCAAGGATCTGAGTCCTCCAACTCCCGGTTGGTAGGAACATACTCTTCATACGGGGTATCCCCCATCGACAGTCTCGAGATCGCTGCCATTTCGTGGAGGGCCAACCCCAACTCCCCCAGTGGAGTGGCGAAGGTCCCGGTGAGCGAAATGTATCGCTCCATCAGCGCCAGAAAGAGGTTAGGGTTGGGAGGCAACCCAACACTCGTCACGCTCACGCCGGCATACAGTTCGATAATTTCCAGCTCTCACCAAAAATGCTTTAAAGCCCAGTCAACTAGGCAGGACCATCGAAGATTTGTTGGGGTGATCCACCCATTGCACCGAGGATTCTCCTTGGGGTATACCCCCCTCGCACCATGAAGTCATTACAGAAAGTCAACAATTGCACCGGCTGGATCACTGAACTGTCTTCACTCGGGACGCTGTCCGGGCACAGTCCCCTGAACAACGTCATGACGCCAGTGGGGCGGCTGACGAACGACCCCCGGTCGGCTCCTTTCAGATGAAAGATCTTTCCTGGCTTCCCGTGAAGATCAGGAGTCAGCGTCCACGACATCCTCCTGCGATGTGTGGCATGGAAGAAAGCCAAGATCGGATAATCTCTCGGCATCGTGGGCAGATACAAGACCACGCTCTCGGCAGGGAAAACCCAGGGTTCTCTCTTGGGCTTCGTCTGGGACTGCTTGTCTATCATATCCCCAAAGAGGAAGGCCGGTTTGATGTACTGCTCCCCATCTACGTACGTTAGGGGCTCCCCGTTGATCATGCTCAGCAGCATTCGCTCGCCCTGAGCCGATATCAAGATCCCCCTCCCTTCGGGATACTGGGGTCCGGAGATAGGAAATGTCACGTGCGACAGATCCTCCAAGTAGTTCGAGTGCAGCATCCCAGCAGCGGATCCCATCACCTCGGCCAGTGGAGACTCATGCAAGTCGACTGCAAAAAATGCAAGAAAAACACGTCATTACGAACCTTGCAAAATAAAGACCAAGAAGCGACAATCGGTGCTTTACGCCAAGACTGTACAAAATTTGGTCATCCTACGCCAGGAGTCATATCCCGAAAGCGTAATTAGCGGTATACGGTCCGTGCTTTACGTCAGACTGTTAAAATTCTAGTTATTACGCCGGAGGTCCCATCCAAAGCGTAAAACTAAAATTTTACAGTATACACCAAGTCTTTGGCAGCCAGAGCTTTTACGCTCATAACTACGAAGACATAGAGTTTTTACGCTGACACATTAGAAATGTGGGCGTAAAAGATGAAAACGTCTCCGTGCGTCATCTTCCTCAAAGAGGCTATCAGCACAGAAGACGACCTAACGCGGTCACGTTCAACGTGTGCGAAGGATTTTTCGTCGTTCTTTGTCATTTCCGATGGCTATACCTCTAAGACCGGGTGCGCTACTCGTCGGCAGGATCCTTTGCTCAGAAGGAAGTTCGTATCGCCCGACCGAAGACTCTCTTGCCGGGGCAGAATCACGAGAAGAAGAGCCTATGCTCTTTCCCTTGGTGGAGAGGGTTTGCTTCGACGCCATTACTGGAAACCTGGAGTGCTCGGAGAAAGTACGAGGGAAAAAAAAACTTACAATCAAAGCTCTCTCTCGCAGAAGATGGATAAAAAGTTTCTCTCTCCAGAAGCTTGGGATATATATAGAGTTCGGGTCGACTCCTCGAATCCTCAGGCGGCTCCTCGAAACCCCAACCGAATCTCACAAATTAAATATTTGGTTATGATTGGGTACTACGTCAGCCCGCTACTCTCGAAAGACGGACAATCAGCAAATTCGAAGAGTTTTTCGTGCAAAAGCAGGTCAGCGGTTCCTATTCTAAGGAGCTTTCTACGCCCGACAGCAACAGATCTACGGTTCTATGCTCGCAAGCTATCAGTCTATGGTTTTATGTCCGGATGCCTTTGTGCTCGGTAGCTTTTACGCTCGAGAGGCTACAAACCTACGACTTCACGCTCAGCAGGTACCAAATCGATGATCTCACGCTCGGTGGCGCTTAGTTTACACTCGGAGGCAACAGATCCGCAACCTCTACAATGGAAGATTTTTTTCATTCACAGGCTACAAATTTACAGTTCTATGCTAAGGAGCTTTCTACGCCCGACAGCAACAGATCTACGGTTCTATGCTCGCAAGCTATCAGTCTATGGTTTTATGCCCGGATGCCTTTGTGCTCGGTAGCTTTTATGCTCGAGAGGCTACAAACCTACGACTTCACGCTCAGCAGCTCCAAATTGATGATCTCACGCTCGGTGGCTTTTTACGCTCAACAGGCCTACGGACTCAAGATTTTCATCTCATCTACGCTACGGATATCTGACTTTTCGCATATCCGAACTCAAGGCGGTCGATTATAGGAGTTCAAACAGAAGATACTCCTTCTTGACCTCAACATATCCCAAGTACCCGAAGCATACAAGAGTTCAAACATTGAGAAATTACTCTTCTCGGGTCAATTGGAGGTTCATCCAGACTCCAGTCTGAATATCTTGTCTATCAAAAGATGACAACTCAGTTAGATAGCCATTTCTCGACCCTGTTCTAAGGGATTTTTCGAGAAGTCATTCTTGAAGACGAAGTCTGAACAAAAATTCTGTTCATCAGAAGTTCAGAGCTCTACGCGGTTCCTCAGTCCTAGCAACAGGACAGTCTAAAAAATGTTCAAAATGCTCAATAAAGCGTTCTATGGACTATTCGCTATGCGTAAAGGACAGAACCTAGCACTCTTTCTACAGAGTCAGCGTAAAGGATCAGACGTGTCGAAGCTACACATATTCAGACTTCATAGCAACGTATGGCAAGATGATCATATGGAGAAGCAAGACGATTTTATTAAAAGATTAAAGTCATGATTATATATGAGGGAAATCCAATCTACAAGGGTTTTCTCTTCATCTTCATGATTACATATGAGGGAAACTCCGTCGACAGGAGGGTTTTCCCATCATCGTCTGAAGATTGCCCAGAAGCTGTTCTGACAGGTTCTCGCAGGGGCACAATTCTTCATCCATCTTCTCCGGCAGTCAGTCAGTTCCAGCAAACTGACTGACATGGCCATGATCACCGGCGAGAGAACGACAGAGTTGGGGCTTTCATATCCCATACTCCGTGCGCCGTGACAGATTGAGTTGAGATATTCCACCCAACTCAATATCCGAGGTCAGAGCTAGTCGCTGCTCTCACCGCCGGAGGTAACGGGAGAATACACCGCTTGCAAGCAGTGTGGTCTAATACGACCCTTCCCTTCTCCTGGAAGAACAGCCATATAAAGTTGCTGATTATCCCGAGCAAGGGAGGCTAAGATATCCTTTCATGATCCATCGTTGCAGTGGACACTTGCTCGAAGACGCCGTCTTTTTCGGCTTCTTACACGATGGAAGAACATGATCTCCTTCTTCCTCAAATCGACCCGGCGAACTCCGGCGATCATCTCTGCATGGTGATGAAAATGTGGGGAGAACAGGCTAACTCCCCCAGCCTTTTTATAGGCGAAAGGGGTCACACCGGTCCCCAATAAATCTGCCATAAAGTCGGCATCGACCGTTTCAACGCTCCATTCAGAAACATTTCGAGTCACGAGGTGCGTTTCATGCTTCATTCAAAGCGTTCCAACTTCCGAGGAATTTGAAAGCTTTGAAGGAGGTCTTGTAGAAGCATGAAAAATACGTCAGATGACTATACGCGGCATATCGGTGCAGAGCAGCATAGGCAGAGGCCTTAAGAGCCATCAAGCGTGCAACAGAGCCTTTTTCGCTAGAATAGAGCGTGAAACATAAAAGCTCAAAGGACCATCCGCGTAAGGCAGTACGTCCAAGCCGCTTCAGCGTAAAACAGGGTGCTTTATTGCCTCCAGGGCATAAAACTCCTCCTCTTTTATATGCAGCATTGAGGTGTACAAGAGACGCTTAGTATTCCCCGAAGTGAACCTGTCAGATCCTGCAATGAACCTGTCAGAGCCTGCAATGAACCTGACGTCAGGACTTCTGGCAAAGGGATACGGCTCGACTACCCAAGCGACGGCTATAATGATGGCACTACACTGCCACCCAGGATATCAAATACCGCCATCCCCTTCGCGTAAACTGCTTCTTCAAGCACAAAGGGATACGCTGCCTTGTTTAACACAGGCAAAACGCGAGCTGTTTATGTTCTGCAGTAGACAAACCGCCTGCTATGCCAAAAGCTGTACTCCGTACGGGGTTCGAGGCACGTCTCTTCGCCTAATGCACAGAGCGGCGACAGTTTCTCGAGGCACGTCTCTGCGACTGATGCGCAGAAAGGGTTGCAGACCGTCAAAGAACACGCCTCCATATTTAATGCACAGGATGGTGGCAAATCTTGGCATTTAATGCAGGAGATTTGATTATATCTTCAAAAGACGTAATTTTGGCTAAGACGTCCACATTAGCACTGTGGCACGGTACGCAGCGGCTTCTACGCCCATCCAGCGTTTGTGCTCATTCGGCTTCTATGCCTGCTCGGCCTCTGTGCCCCTTCGGCTTCTACGCCTGCTCGGCCTCTGTGCCCCTTTGGCTTCTATGCCTGTTCGGCCTCTACGACCACTCGGCTTCTATGCCTGTTCGGCTTCTACGCCTGTTCGGCTTCTATGCCAGTTTGATAACTATTTGGCTTCTATGCCATGGTGACAGACATTTGGCTTCTATGCCAACCTCTTCTACACAATGGATACCTACCTACGTGGCTTTTATGCCGTGATCTTCGTAGCAATTGTACACGTTGTGTCCCTTAGTTGGACCCGCATCACACGCTCATTCAAAACATCATCTATACGCAGGCATTGGTTACTTTAACCGTTGTGTAAAAGGGTGCTGTACTTTCCACTCCTCGGTTGTTACACCGACGGAGTGGTCACTGTCACTAAAACTCTATAAATAGAGACCTCTATCAATGAGGAACAGGGTCGAAAAACTTCAAACTTGAAGATCGAACCAGGTCGACAAAAATTGGAAGATCGAACCCGAGAGAGAGAGAGAGAGAGAGAGAGAGAGAGAGCACCCGGAGCTATGGCAAAGAGTAGGGATCGACGACTTTGGCATCGTGCATCCACCCTCTCCTGCAACCTTCGAAGCTGCTTCCTGTCTTCTATGGCACTTCTTCAACATCGTGTGGTCCAAGGGCTAAAGTGATCGACTGCAGATCAGACACCTATAGCAATATTTACCCAGATTAAATAAATTGTACTCCCATATCCTCGTATAGGATCAAATTATACAAGTTTGTTTGTAAACCAAAGAAGGCGGGTTCTGTGTAAATCCCATATTGAATACATCTTCATTCTTTCGTTTAATACCACAAACAACAGCATATTAAGATCATGGTTATTTCTGGCCTATATGAATGGATCAAACTGAACCGTCTATCGGCCTCCTACTCTCATCTATTTTTTACGGATGACATTATCCTATTTGGGCATTATTCTATTCGTAATGTTCTTAATTATCCAATCCATTCTCACTTCATATGAAGCTTGGTCGGGAGAAAAAATAAAATTTGTCAAATCTTCAATCTTCTTTTCAAATTAAATGGATCCCTACATGTGTCAAATCTATTTGAATATCTCCATGTTAAGTGTAAACACCCTAATTTTTTAGAATTTAATTTAAATTTTTTATTAATTATTATTGTAGAAATTTTCATTATTTTTAGTTAATTATAATAAATGTTCGTTCATAGATTTATATTTTTGTGAATTAAATTAATTATTAAAATTGTGCAAAAAAATATATTTTTGGGTGTAAAATTAATAATAAAGTATTGTGTAATTTTCTAAAATTTATTGGGGTCCAAAACTATTTTTAATGACCATATATATATTAAACCAACCCAAACCGAACTAAATCGAACCAACCCAAACCAAACTAAACAAACCCGGATCCTAACCCGTACCCACCAACCCACTAACCCTAAACCCGAAACCCACCAGCCCGAAACCCCCCATCTACTGCTACAGTACCAAACCCCTGTAATCGAATCACCCCCTCACGTCCTCTCCCAAAACGACCCCGACCCCCTCACTTCAGTTCCTTGTAACGCCCTCCCCTCACCCCTATTTAAATCCTAGCCTAGCCGACCACCACCACCATCAACTCCTCTACCACCCCGACTAACCTTAGCCACCGATGACCACCGGATAGTCGTCGTCGCACGCCGCAAGAAGCGACCGCACAGCCGTCCAAAATCCTGAGCAAACAACACAGCGAGGTGCCCATCTTCTTGCCTTTGTATCGCCCAACAAAGTAATCAAAATATCGACCGTCGAATCCTATGTGAAGACCACATGACCCTCTTGAATCCTGTATAAAGTTTAGTGTATTTTGTCCTGTGTCAATCGCAATCTGCGATGCAAAACAGAAAAAAATGACCAATTTTGTAGTTCAGAAACTGTCCCAACCACCGATGTTCATGTCTGTTTTTCTTCCAACCTAGTTAATATTTTTAAATTTTATTTGAACAGTAATTTAGACAACAAAATCGAGATTTAATCTCTTTAATTAATTTATTTTAACTCGTTCTACGCTGTGATTTATTCTCTGTTGAATTTGACCGAAAACATGGTTTTTTAAACCCGAATTTTCGTAAAATGGGGTACGTTCCGCTAAACGAGGCAACTTCGTCGTGTGCGAATTGCACCAAAAGGTGCGTATCGTCAAGACGGATATGTAAAATTTTGCAAAAATTGATTTGGATGTGAGTGCACACCAGAATAAACGCATATCCGTCGAAAAATCTCGTATCGGCCTATTTTGAGACTCGTCATAATTTCGTGTGTGCTTGTCGTTTTGCAACAAAACTTACGCTATCGGATTCGTAGCGTTACGCTGGTCCTGTGACAATTCTGAGAACGTTGACGAAACCCTATTTTCGTGGGCCCCACGGTTCCACTTGACGGACGATTTCTTGACGGGCTCATCGGAATCCAGTTATGATCGTTCTGTTGGGTTTGTATCATCGTTCTGGACTCATAGACACTAAATTTGGTAAATTTGGAGAATTTTATCTCTGACACATTTTTTGGTGCGAAGTAGGCCACATGTGGATTCCGTTTGGACCAGAAACTGTCAATTCTGTCCATGTGTCCAAATTGGACTTATTGGTAGTCAATTCTAGCTATTTTAAGTTTTCTGAGAGCAATGGTGATCTTTGTTTCAGCATTTGGAGGCGTACATGGAGATTCAACTTATATTAGAGCAACTAACGGAGCTCAGAACCCAAGCAAGTGTACCTTGCCAACTTGCAGTAGCTTCTGCAATATTATTTGCTTGTATTCTTTCTGTATACTTCTATGTTGTACCTGTTCAACCTAGGACCGTGAGACGTTGCTTAACATCCGAACAAGATTCAGATGTCGACGCCGTACGTGGAGTCTTGTAACGTGACTTAGAGAGTTGATACTACGATCCCATTTTTACGTGCTTGCAATACTAGCACGACAGACCATAGGACACCTGACAATGATTACATGAGACATAGTTCATCTTGATGTATTTCTTGTACCAGGATTCTGTGTAGGACTATAGGCTTTATGACGTTTACAGACACACTTATATACTTGTACTTATGATTCATGGTGATAGATAGAGATCTTGGCTCTGCGTGTTACTATATGATATGTGAGGTTACATGGGAGGGGAGAGGGGAGAGTTTCACCATACTACAGGCTGATTATGTTTATATATATATATATATATATATATATATATATATATATATATATATATATATATATATATATATATATATATATATAATATATTACTGGTGGGGCCTTGGACCCTATCTTTGGCATATTTAGTAGCCCTTCGAGATATTACATGCTGCAATGGGCTCCCCGACACAGAGCTATATATATATATATATATATATATATATATATATATATATATATATATATATATATATATATATATAATATATTACTGGTGGGGCCTTGGACCCTGTCTTTGGCATATTTAGTAGCCCTTCGAGATATTACATGCTGCAATGGGCTCCCCGACACAGAGCCTATAGTAGTTTCAGCCTGAGTATGAGTAATACTCTCATTTGTATTTCATATAGCTGGTTACATAGCTTGCCCCGAGGATCTATTTTTACTTACTGTATTTTATTTGGCTTGAGCCTGAGGACCTGGATCCAGATTATGTCTCCAGGTACAACAGAAGAGGATTACCCCAAGATATACGGGACAAGAGCTGACGTTGGAGTGGTACTGGCACTAGAGGACAAGGTTATGCCAGAGGATTTCTTCTGAGCATTCTGTTATATACTCAGTTATTTATGCTTTAAGTTATATCATATCTTGACTCATGGACTTAGGTATTGACTTATTTTATCGGGTTATTTCCCGAGACACTACAAATGTTGACTTAATGATGGACTATTTCCTTTATCTATTATCTTGATTAGTCTATCATATTTAGTTATGTTTCTTTCTGTGGATGAGATTAGAATTATTCTGTGATAGATGGTGTAGACTGTATTTTTATTACAGCTTAAGTCCACTCTAATGGGTTTATTAAATTGGGTATGCCCATTGGAGTTATGCTGCTGACCATTGCCACGTGGCTACTCCCTTGGTATTTTGGGACTGGAATGTGACATGATTTTTGTGGTGGCCCATGCAGGTCTACGGCTATGTTGCTTCGGTTTCAACTAAGGAACCGAGCAAGCCTGCAATTAGGATAGGATAAATTATAGGATCTCATCCACTTGTTGATTTGTTCTTGACCTCAATATCGACTTCAAAATAATTTTTGACTTGTATCCTGTCTTGATTCCTCTGTGCGCCTCTCATAGTTTACTTTGAATGCAGAGTAATGGATCCACGAACTGGCGACAAGACTTTCGTAGGTAAACTAAAAGGTGTTGTGGTCACCTACGATGATGGAGTGACACCATTGGGTGGAGATCCATCCACTCAACAAAGCAATCAAAAAGATCAGCACGCCTCGAGGTTTCGGCGAGACGACATTCGACCACTGCCGTAATTCACTCTACCGATGCTAGTTTTTTCACCAGGACAGCCTATGGACGGACATCGAATATTCTAAATATTCTACGCAATGATGCAATCCCAACAATAGGTTCATCAAGAGGCTCAACGTCACGAGGCAAAGAACCTAAGAAACAGTATAGTGACCGCACTGGAGTAGGCGAACCCACCAGCTAGACGGACATCGACGGGATCTATCACTAATTTTCGCCAGTTGAAGTCCCGTACATTTTCAGGCAAGGAGGAGCGCTCTGAAGTTCATGAGTGGCTCATAAACACTCAACACCAATTGGAAGCAGTTAGCTTCCGAGGGAGCATTGGATGACTGTCGTCAGGATACAGTTTATGGGCAATACACATCACTGATGGCTATCTGAGGAGAGACGGCTTGGACCGGACCGAGTCACTTGGGAGGAGTTCTCTAAACTCTTCCAGGAGAAGTACATTCCAGCCATTGCCAGAGCGAAACTTAGGGATAAGTTTAACCACCTCATTCAAGGCAACATGACGGTAGAAGAGTATAATGCAGAGATAATTCGTTTGAGTCGCTTCGCCCCTACTCTGATCCCGACAGAAGAGGAAAAGATGGAGAAGTTCTTCGATGAACTTAGCTTTCAGCTACAAAGATTAATCGGCTTCTTTGCACCTACTTCTTATATGGATGCCCTAGCTGCAGCCCGACGCATGGAGCGCGTCACCAGGAGAGAATCCAGCCTGAAACGGCCGTTTATATCAGCACCAATCAGAGCACCATACGGGGAGCCTGCAAAGCGACCCCAGATAAAACCAGCAAAGAGAGCAGTATCACAATCCCTAGCCCTTCCTACTTGTCACTACTGTGGCAAGGTAGACCATATTAAGCGGAAGTGTAGACTCAAATTGGAATTATGTTTAGCTTGCGGATCCAGTCAGCATTCAGTAAGGGATTGCCCTGAGCGTCGAGAAGGAGCACCGTTGGTAACCCGACAAGCTTTACCAGCACCGGGAGGATATCAGCCGAGGTCACCCTTGGCACCACGTGCAACACTCTTCCAGCAGGCCCAGCAACAGCAGATGGCACCACCACAAGGATGTGGATATGCTTTTGTGATGACAGTAGAGGAGGCACAAACTCGAGGTGTAGCAAATATGAGTAAGATTTAGTTTTATCATAGCTATCTATAATAGCGAGTATTCCTAGTAATACTTTAGCATATGCCTGTTAGTTCTATTCCCTAGCCTAAACCTAGTATTATGTTAGCAAGAACTTGTTAGTCTAAATTAGTAATATGTCAGTGCTACCCAAGTTTTTATTTCTTCCCTACGTGTTCTGCTTGAACAAAACCCTCACACTTTCTCTTGATTTTTTCTTGTTCATGGTTTCTTATTCTTTATGTCGTGCTTCAACAAACATGTCTTGCAACCACATCTTCTCTTCTGGAGCAAACCTTTCTTGTCCGGTTATGTTTCGTTTTCTTAATTGCAAGGATGTAATTCTTTTAAGGTGGGTAGATTATAAACACCCTAATTTTTTTACAATTTAATTTAAATTTTTTATTAATTATTATTGTAGAAATTTTTATTATTTTTAGTTAATTATAATAAATATTCATTCATGGATTTATATTTTTGAATTAAATTAATTATTAAAATTGTGCAAAAAATATATTTTTGGGTGTAAAATTAATAATAAAGTATTGCATAATTTTTCTGGAATTTATTGGGGTCCAAAACTATTTTTAATGACCATATATATATTAAACCAACCCAAAACAACCCAAACCGAACTAAACTGAACCAAACCAAACCAAACTAAACAAACCCGGATCCTAACCCGTACCCACCAACCTACTAACCCTAAACCCGAAACCCACCAGCCCGAAACCCCCATCTACTGCTACAGTACCAAACCCCTGTAACCGAATCACTCCCTCACTTCCGCTTCCAAAATGGCCCCGACCCCCTCACTTCAGCTCCCTGTAACGCCCTTCCCTCACCCTATTTAAACCCTATCCTAGTCGACCACCACCACCCTCAACTCCTCTACCACCCCGACCAACCTCAGCCGCTAACGACCACCGGACAGTCGCCGCCGCACGCCACAAGAAGCCACCACGCAACCGCCTAAAATTTTGAGCAAACAACACAGCGAGGTACCCATCTTCTAGCCCTTGTATCTCCCTGCACAGTAATCAAAATATCAACCCGTCAAATCTTATACGAAGACCATAGGACCCTCTTGAATCCTGTATGATTAGTTCGATGTATCGTATCCTATGTCAATCGCAATTCGTAATGCAAAAAAGGAAAAAAATAACCAATTTTGTAGTTCAGAAACTGTCCCAACCACACATGTTCATGTCTGTTTTTCTTCCAACCTAGTTAATATTTTTAAATTCTACTTGAATAATAATTTAGACAACATAACCAAGATTTAAACTCTTTAATTAGTTTATTTTAATTCGTTCTATGCTTTAATTTATTCGCTGTTGAATTTGACAAAAAACTTGGTTTTCAAAACCCAATTTTTTTTGAAATGGGGTGCGTTCCGCTAAACGAGGTGACTTCGTTGTGTGCAAATTATACCAAAAGGTGCGTATCGTCAACGCGGACGTGTAATATTTTATAAAAGTTGATTTGGATATACGTGCACACCAGAATCAACACGTATCCATCAAAAAATCTCGTATCGACCTGTTCTGACACTAGTCATAATTTTGTGTGTGCTTATCATTTTGTAAAGAAACTTACACCATCGGATTCGTAACGTTACGCTGGTCTTGTGACCCAAGTTTGGTTCGATTCTGAGAACGTTGACGAAACCACATTTTTGTGGGCCCCACGGTTCTACTTGACTTGCAATTTCGTGACTGGTTTATCAAAATCCAGTTATGGATTTGTTGGGTTCGTATGATCGTTCTAGACTTGTAGATACTAAGTTTGACGAATTTAGAGAAATATATCTCTAGCATATTTTTTGGTGCGAAGTGGGCCACATGTGGACCCCGCTTTGACCAGAAACTGTCAATTCTGCCCCTGTATCCAAATTGGACTTATAGGTAGTCAATTCTATCTATTTCAATTTTTCTGAGAGCAATGGTGATATTAGTTTCAGCATTCGGAGGCGTACTTGGAGATTTCACTTATATCGGAGCAACTTACGGAGCTCAGAACCCAGATAAGTGTACCTTGCCAATTTGTAGTAGCTCATGTGATATTATTTGCTTGTATTCTATCTATATACTTTTGTGTTATACCTGTTCAACCTAGGACCGTGATACATTGCTTAATGTTCGAACAAAATTCGGGTGTCGAAGCCGTACGTAGAGTCGTGTAACGTCACGTAGAGAGTTGATACCACGATCCCATTTTTAAGTGCTTGTACTACTAGCACGACAGACCATAGGACACCTGACACTGATTACATGAGACATAGTTCGTCTTGATGTATTTCTTGTATCAGGATTCTGTGTAGGACTATAGGCTTCATGACGTTTACAGACATACTTATATACTTGTACTTATGACTCATGTTGATAGATAGAGGTCTTGGCCCTGCGTGTTACTACTATGTGATACGTGAGGTTAGATGGGAGGGGAGAGTCTCACCATACTACAGGCTGATTATATATGTCACTGCCCAATTCTAGAAAATAGGGTTATTTTTATTTTTATTTTATAAATAGTGGATTATATTTAATTAATTATATTTATATTTATTTAGTGATTGTAGTATTTTTTAATTGATTGTTTTAGGGTTTTGGCTAGCCTGGACCCATGTCAGACCCTAGAGGACCCATGTCCGACCCAGCCCACACCCTTGTGAGGATTATTTTGGGGCTTAGATTTATTATTTTATTTTTAGGAGATTAGTTGGAGAGATTTGGAGTTAGTTTGAGTATTTTTGGACCCCGAAATCCAAAACCGAGTTTCGGGAGGGCATTTTGGACATTTGCCAACTTTGGAGACCCTTTTAATTCACATGGCCGGCCCCTACCTACCCCCACCCGTGAGAACACAGCAAGCACAGCAGCTCACAGCCCCCTTGCTTTGTATTCTTCTTCTTTTTCACTCTTCTTCTTCTTCTCCACTTCTTCTTTCTTCTTCCTTCCTTCTCCAAGGTGAGTTTTCTTCACTTTTCTTCCTTCCTTCTTCCATTCCTTCTTTCTTAATCTAACCCTAACCTTGCATTTTCCCTAACCTAGGTGTGAGGAGCTTAGATCTAGTGTGGGAGCTAGAATTGGTGGCTTGGAGCTTGAGGGAGGTGATTTGGAGTAGATCGGAGACCTTGGCCTTGGGATTCCAACTACCAAGAGGTAAAACCTAACTTTTCCCTTACTAATTATTTTTATGTAGAGTAATTAGTGTTGTAGAACCTTCCTAGACCCTAAGCCTACCCGTAGGAGGAAGTTGGAACTAGTTTGGTTGAGTGTAGAGACTTTGACATTAGGTTTTGTGTCGAATTCGGTTGGAATCCGAATTTGGCCCAATTTTGGGTGATGCCCTAGGTTAGACGGACCTAGGTAGACGTTGTCGGGTGTCTAGAGGGTGAGTGCGTGTCTTCGTTCGGACACGGGAAGCCGTGTCGCGGAGAAACGGGCGTTTCGGGCGAAATTGGGGCTTTTCGTCGTCGCCGATTCTAAGTGCGTGTGTGTTTCCGCCACGGGCCTAGAATTGACACGGGAGTACATTTTCTAGGATCTAGGCATCGTTTAGAGCGCGCGGGTAAATTTTGGGCTGATTCCGAGTTCGTTTGGTGTGCGTTTCAGGAGGTTTTCCGAACCGCACACCACGTGTTCGTCGAAATGACCGAACGGCCATTTCGACTTGGTTTCCTCGTTTCGGGCTTGTGCGCGCATTGGGTTAGTATCGGGGAGTGTGTGCTAGAGTTTTTGAGCTATATTATATATATTTTAGGGTATCGGTGAGTGTCGGGGTCGTTGGGCGTGAGTGGGGCGTGTGGGTTGAGTGTTGTGTGCGTGGTTGTGTTTGTGTATATGTGTCCATATATATATATATGTATATATTTATTTGTATGTGTGTTTATGTATATATATTTATATATATATGTGTGTGTATTTAGATCTACGTGCTTGTGTATGTATGTGTCTATGTATATAAATATGTATGTATATGTGTAAGTGTGCTTGTGTGTGTATATGTATATATATATATTTATGTGTGGGTATATATATATTTATAGTTGAGAGTGTGTGTATATATATATATATATATATGTAGATTGAGTGTATATATATATATATATATAGCTATGTACATTTTTGTGTGTGTGTGTGTTGATAGTGTTGTGAGTGAGTGTGTGTGTGTGTGAGTGTGCTAGTGTGTGTGTTAGAGTGTAGATATAAGTGTGTGTATATATATAGATATCTAGTTATATATATATAGATATATATGTATGTATATATATATAGAGTGATATATATATGTATATATGTATAGGAGTGTGTGTGTGTGTTGTGAGTAGGAGGGGGGGAGCAGAACTGCACTGCAGCAGCAGCAGTTCAGCTGCAACAGCAGCAGCCTGCTGCTAGGCAAGGGTTGCAGCAGCAGTAGCAGTCCAAGGAGCAGCAGCAGCAGCAATATGAAGCACAGAGCAGCAGCAACAGTCCAGGCAAGAACAGCGGGCAGCAGCAGCATTTGCGAGGTAGCTAGTAGTGAGGGATAGGTATATATATATATATGTTGATAGATAGATAGTTAGATGGTTAGATAGAAATATATAGATAGATGGTTAGATAGATACTAGATAAATAGGTAATTAGTTAGATTGTTAAATAGGTAAGATAGATAGTATTATAGATAGATAAGTTATTAGATACATAGATAGATAGATATATCTACGGATAGATAGATAGGTAGATGGATAATAGATACCTATATCTATTACCTAGAGATATCTAGATAGTATAGTCATATATATTTATGCGTAGGGTAAGATAATGGGTATTTGGGTATAGGTGTGTGGATATCTATATATATAAGTATATACCTACTTAGATATATATAAATATGGTAGATATCTATATTATCTAGCCTAGATTAATAACTAGGTATATAATCAATAGCTAGATAGCTAGTTAGAGGGGTTTTAGAGCGAACCTCAATACCTTGAGATACCGAGGTATCTCCATACCTTGAGATATTCAAGGTATTGAGTTTCGAGCGGGGTATTTGAGCATTAGCCTAGAAAATATTTTGGAATGATTTTTATATGTTTATATATATATATTTACGCGTGCTAGCATAGGTTTTAGCGGGTTTAGGCGGGGTGCGTGGCCTAGGGCGAGGTATCGGATACCGAGGGTATCCCGGTATCTCGATTAGGCGAGTTTGAGAGTTTAGTAGCTTAATGAGCTCGGTTTGACCTAGAATTTCAGGGGCACCCTAGTTTGACCTAGCTTTGACCAAATTTGTCTCCGTTGACCGTAAAAGTCAATGTTTGACCTAGTTTTGACCTAGAGTTGACTTTTTGGACCCCGGGTTGACTTTTTGACCCAAATTTCACCGGTTTGACCCGTTCGACCTAGAATAGCCCTAGAAACCTATTTTTAATTATTTTATATCAGTTTAACTCTTTAGAACCTTGTTTAATCTTGCTTTTCGTATTAGGTGTTTGCGACCCCCGTCCGGATCTCGATCCTCATCAGTTGCTCAGGACATCAGGCGAGTACCTACCTCTGATAGTTTCTATTTCATGATAGCGTTTATATCACCTGTTTTAGGACTGTGATACTTGATTCTGACACATTTTTACACGAGCTGGTACTAGTGGATCCCGTCATGAGGTGCTATCCCCCTTACCGTGTTCAGCGGGTACTCTATCACGTGTATTTCATCATGTGCTTCGGGTATTGATTATCATGTGCTATCATGTGCTTCTTGTGCTCGCGCCTTCATGTGCAAGAGCTATTATCATGTACGTAGCGTGTTATGGTTGGATCCAATGGTATTAGTGGAGGAGGGGAGTAGGAGTTGGTTATATGATCAAAGCCAAAACAGTATTCATGTGTATGTCGGTTATGCAACTCACGCATAACGGAGTTATCGTAGTGTTCTTCATGTGCAACCTAAGCCGATCATATAACGAACTTGTGCTCAAGGCACTTAGCTAGTATTCATGTTTCTCACCTGCAGTTACTTTTCCACTACTTGTATTGTTCTCCAGTTTACCTTACAGCTACTTATTGTGCTCCAGCATATATTTATTTCCTGTGCATCTTGTATACTTTTCTATTGCTCGTCATATACACCTTACCATGTATTTGGAGTTGCTTCCAGAGTTATGTACTTCGCTCCAGTCCTGACTGGGCATATTTTTTCCAGAGGATCCTGAGGACTATTGCCCGACGTTCTACGGGCCGGGTGTTGACGACTGTTGTGATCCCGTGATCGAGGAGTGCGTCGAGGAGACGCCTATAGCACCCTAGTTAGCTAGGTGGGTTTCTTGGGTTATCCCAGTGGTTTGCATTTTGGATGACTGTACTTATTCTTTTGTGGCTGTGAGATGTTGTAGCTATTATGGCCTTGGACTGTATTATTTTGGATTGTCTTGCTCTCTTGGTTCTGGTTTTCTTTGTTTATATCATATCGTGCTTATTTCTTCCCCTAGATTTTGTGATTGAGATTCATATATATATTGCGTGGTTGCCCTCCTTCGGGAGAAGATTATTTTGATATATATATTGCGTGGTTGCCCTCCTTTTGGAGAGGTCATGCCGGATTTTTCTGTGAGATATAGATAGATATGGTTGACCTAGAACGGACCTTTACAGCGTTCTACCGCCGATTCTGCGGCGTAGGCTGGACGTACCCATGACTCATGCCCGATTTTCGGGTGCGGGTCGTGACAATATATATATATATATATATATATATATATAATATTATTGGTGGTGCCTTAGACTCTGTCTTTGGCACATTTACTGGCCCTTCGAGATATTACATGCTACAATGGGCTACCCGACACAGAGCCTGTAGTAGTTTCAGCTTGAGTATGAGTAATGCTCTCATTTGTATTTCACATAGCTGGTTACATAGCTTGCCCTGTGGATCTGTTTTTACTTACTGTATTTTATTTGGCTTGAGTGTTTATTGTACCTTGCTATATCCCTTGAGGACCTGGATCCGGATTATGTCCCCAGGTATAGCAGAGGAGAATTACCCCAAGATATACGGGACAGGAGCTGACGCTGGAGTAGTACTAGCACTAGAGGACGAGGTTGTGCCAGAGGATTTCTCCTTAGTATTTTGTTACATACTCAGTTATTTATGCTTCAAGTTATATCATATCTTGACTCATGGACTTATGTATTGACTTATTTTATCGAATTTTCCCCCGAGATACTACAAATATTGACTTAATGATAGACTATTTCCTTTATCAATTATCTTGATTAGTCTACCATATTTAGTTATGTTTTTTTGTGTGGATGAGATTAGAATTATTCTGTGATAGATGGTATAGACTGCATTTTTATTATAACTTAAGTGTACTCTAACGGGTCCATTAAATTGGGTTTACCAATTAGAGTTGTGTTGTTGGCCATTGCCACGTGGCTACTCTCTCGGTATTTTGGGACTGGGACGTGACATAATTTTTGTGGTGGCCCATGCAGGGCTACGACTATGTTGCTTCGATTTCAACTAAGGAACCGAGCAAGCTTGTAATTAGGATAGGATAAATTATAGGATCTCATCCACTTGCTATATCGACTTCAAAATAATTTTTGACTTGCATCATGCCTTGATTTCTCTGTGCGCCTCTCATAGTTTACTTTAAATGCTGAGTAATGGATCCACGAGCCGGCGACGAGACTTTCGTAGGTATACAACAAGGTGCTGTGGTCACCTACGATGGTGGAGTGACACCATTGGGTGGAGATCCATCCACTCAACAAAGCAATCAAAAAGATCAGCACGCCTTGAGGTTTCGGCGAGACGACCTTCCACCACCGCCGTAATTCACTCCACTGATGCCAGTTTTTCCACCAGGATAGCCTATGGACGGACAACATATATTCTAAATATTCTACGCAATAATGCAAGCCCAACAACTGGTTCATCAAGAGGCTCAGCGTCACGAGACAAAGAACCTGAGAAACAGTATAGTGACCGCACTGGAGCAGACGAACCCACCAGCTAGACGGACATCGACGAGATCTATCACTAATTTTTGCCAGCTGAAGCCTCGTACCTTTTCAGGCAAGGAGGAGCCCACTGAAGTTCATGAGTAGCTCACAAACACTCAACACCAATTGAAAATAGCTGAGCTTCCGAGGGAGCGTTAGATGACTGTCGTCAGGATGCAGTTGACAGACAATGCACATCACTGGTGGCTATCTGAGGAGAGACGGCTCGGACCGGACCAAGTCACTTGGGAGGAGTTCTCTAGACTCTTCCAGGAGATGTACATTCCAGCCATTGCCAGAGCAAAAATTAGGGATAAGTTTAACCGCCTCATTCAAGGCAACATGACGGTAGAAGAGTACAATGCAGAGTTCATCCGTTTAAGTCGCTTTGCCCCTACTCTGACCCTGACAGAGGAGGAGAAGGCGGAGAAGTTCTTCGATGGACTTAGCTTTGAGCTACAGAGATTAATCGGCTCCATTGCACCTACTTCTTATATGGACATCCTTGTTGCAGCCCGACATATGGAGCGCGTCACCAGGAGAGAGTCCAGCCTGAAATGGCGTTCATATCAACACCAGCCAGAGCACCACACGGGAAGCTTGTAAAGCGACCCCAGATGAAACCACCAAAGAGATCAGTTCCATAATTCCTAGCCCTTCCTACTTGTCACTACTGTGGCAAGGTAGACCATATTGAGAGGGAAAGTAGACTCAAATTGGGATTATGTTTAGCTTGTTGATCCAGTCAGCATTCATTAAGGGATTGCCCTGAGCGTCGATAAGGAGCACCGATGGTAAACTGACAAGCTTTACCAACACCGGAAGGATATCAGCCGATGCCACCCTTGGCACCACGGACAGCACTCTTCCAGCAGGCCCATCAATACCAGAGGGCACCACCACAAGGACGTGTACAGGCTTTTGCGATGACAGTAGAGGAGGTACAAACTCAAGGAGTAGCGAATATGAGTAAGATTTAGTTTTATCATAGTTATCTATAATATCGAGTATTCCTAGTAATACTTTAGCATGTGCCTGTTAGTTCCATTCCCTAGACTAAACCTAGTATTATGTTAACATGACCTTGTTAGTCTAGATTACTAATATGTCAGTGCTACCAAAGTTTTTATTTTTTCCTACGTATTCTGCTTGAACAAAATCCTCACACTTTCTCTTGATTTCTCCTTGTTCATGGTTCCTTACTCTTTGTGACGTGCTTCAACAAACATGTCTTGCAACCACATCATCGCTTTTGCAGCAAACCTTTCTTGACCGATTATGTTTCGTTTTCTTAATTACGAGGATGCAATTCTTTTAAAGTGGGTAGATTGTAAATACCCTAATTTTTTAGAATTTAATTTAAATTTTTTATTAATTATTATTGTAGAAATTTTTATTATTTTTAGTTAATTATAATAAATGTTCGTTCATGGATTTATATTTTTGTAAATTAAATTAATTATTAAAATTGTGCAAAAAATATATTTTTGGGTGTAAAATTAATAATAAAGTATTGTGTAATTTTTCTAAAATTTATTGGGGTTCAAAACTATTTTTAATGACCATATATACCCAAACCGAACAAAATCAAACTAAACCGAACCACCCCAAATGAAACTAAACAAACCTGGATCCTAACTCGTACCCACAAACCCACTAACCCTAAACCAAAAATGCACCAGCCCAAAATCCCCCATCTACTACTACAGTACCAAACCCCTGTAACCGAATCACCCCCTCACTTCCTCTTCCAAAACGGCCCCGACCCCCTCACTTCAGCTCCCTGTAACGCCCTCCCCTCAACCCTATTTAAACAGTAGCCTAACCGACTGTCACGACCCGCACCCGAAAAATCGGGCATGAGTTGTGGGTACGTCCAGCCTATGCCGCAGTATCGACGGTAGAACGTTGTCTAGGTCAACTATCTAGCTAACAATCTCACGCAATCAATATATAAACCTGTCAAGATCTCAACTCCAAACGGAGGAGCAATAATATAATAATAATCACAAGTACTCAATCACGAATCTAAGCACGATAAGATAACACAGAAGACTAACAGCTACCAATTCTAAACAACTGCAACTAAAAACAACCACAACATCAATAATAATAATACAACATCCTGAATCAAATATAATACAAGGTCTCAATCCAAAACCGGAGACAAATCCGATGCTAAAAGCTAATAAATACAACAAGGTCCTAGTGATCCCGGCTACCAACCCGGAAATCACCCATAAACTAGAGGGTCCCTGTCTGCACCATCGACAGGCTCAGGTCCATAAAATATTGGACACCACTCCTCCGGATACTCTGGAAAAAATATGTCCAGTCAGGACTGGAGCAAGTACACCTATAACAGCAGTTCCAGTTAAATGATAAAAACTATAAAACAGTTATAGCAAGTAGCAAGGAGAGTAAATTAAAGTATGAACAAGAAATATATACATCACTAGTGCATAAAGGTAAAGATGCATGAATATCAGAGCAAGATAGTAAAGACTGCAGGATACAAGAAATCTAAACTAAGAGTAAGTCTGTGCACATGAACGTGTAGTGAGTCCAGCATGAAATACATGTAAAGAGTCAAGTCCAGAAACTATAAGTGAGACCAGCAAAAAATGCAAGAGAGTCCAGACTATAAAGAATAAACTCGGTGTCTTTGAAATACTTGTTTCGACATGTAAACGGCTAGGGATAAGTACGGCTCACCGTGCACTGGGTGCGCGGCTACTATCATTCCAGATTAGACTAGAGGGGGTGATTCCTGATGATTCCAGATGGGAATATTTACATGTCTACTCGAGTATTTCTCCGCCCCGACTAGTACAAGTGAATCCAAGACCCGACACGTAAATTAAGTATAAGTCCAGCCTAAAACATGAGTGATGCTTGTAGTGATGCCTGTATGTGATGCCAGTAGGTGATTCCAAAATAGAGGGCAGAAACATGAAATATACGTGTCGTAAGTAAATAAATCCAGCAATACCAGTCTGTGTTCCGTGTTGTACCAAAAAAATCAGATGATACTATACTAAAAGCTGAATCATAATAATCATCAGATAATGAAAACTATCAAAGAATGTACTCGCCTGACGTCCTGAGCAACTAGCGTTCCGAACTGGTGTCGCAAGGACCTATTACGAAAAGCAAGGTTAAACAGTGTTCTAAAGAGTTAAACATATATAAAATAACTAAGAATAGGCTTCTAGGGTCGTTCTAGGTCAAACGGGTCAAACCGGTAAAATCTGGGTCAAAAAGTCAACTCTGCGTCCAAAAAGTCAACTCTGGGTCAAATCTAGGTCAAAAGTTGACTTTGGCGGTCAACCTGGTCAACTACGGTCAACTCTAGGTCAAACTAGGGTGCCCCTAAAATTTTAGGTCAAAACTAGGTCATTAAGCTAATAAACCCTCAAACTCGCCTCCTTGAGATACCGGGATACCCTCGGTATCCGATACCTCATCCTAAGCTACGCACCCCGCCTATACCCGCTAAAACCTATGGTAGCATGCGTAAATATATACACATATACATAAAAACCTATCTCTAAACTCAAACCTAGGCAATTGCTCAAAAACCCCGCTCGAAACTCAATACCTTGGATATCTCAAGGTATTGAGATACTTTGATATCTCAAGGCATTGAGATATCCTCCGATATCTCACTAACTACCCTCTAGTTAGCTATTTATGCATAAACATATATTCCTAGTTAATAATCTAGGCTAGAATATATATATCTAGCACATATCTATATGAATACCTATTCACACATACACACATATACCCATATATATATACCCAAACTCAATATGTATATATATATCTATATCTAGTATCTATCTATCTAACTATCTATTTAGATATTTATCTATCTAGATATCTATCTATCTATATCTATCGATCTAATATCTATCTATCTAGATATCTATTTACCTAGATATCTATCTTATCTATTCATCTATCTATCTATCTATCTATCTATCTATCTATCTATCTATCTATCTATCTATCTATCTATATATCAACCTATCAATCTATCTATCTATTTATATCTATATATCAATCTACCTATATATCAACCTATCCCTCACCCTGCTATACCCTGCTAGGCCTCGCCATGCGGCGCTGCGCTCGCCACGAAGCTGCTGCTGCTGCTACTGCTGCAACAGGATTTGCTGCTGCTGCAGCGAGCTGCTGTCGCGGCGCTACCGCGACGCCGCACGAGCGCTGTCGTGCGCTGCTGCGCGCTGCGCTGCAGGCTGTTGCTGTTGTTGCCAGTTCTGCTGCTGTTGCGCTGCACGAGCGCTGCAGCGAGCTACTGCCGCGGGGCTGTGGCGCCTGTAGTGGCTGCTGCTGTAAGCCCCCTGATTTTCATGAATTTCTGATTTTGGATTTTTCACAATTTTTCGTAATTTACTGGGATATTTCTATAATTAAAACCTAGGTATTTGAATTTAAATAATTTTTAATTACTGTCAATTAAAATTAAATATTATGAAAATAATATTTTATTATGTAAAATAGAAAACCGGACATAGGGTAATTTTCTGGGAATTTATTGGACATCAGAAGCATTTTTAAAGCCCTAAAAACTATTGTAAATTAATCCTAATTAAACTCCTAAACTAAACCGGGTTTATTTGAAATAAACCGGACCGGACTGTCACGCCCCAGTCCCAAAATACCTTGGGACCGGACGCGTGGCAATGGCCAGCAGTACGCACCGATGGACAAACCCAATTTAATGGATCCATCAGGGCATACTTAAGCTGTAATATAACAAGTCTACGACAATCATGGTACAACTAATCTCATCCATACAAGATATAAAATATGATCCACAGAATAATAAAGAATGTAAATCATCATCTAGTCTCACAAAGTACTTCGGGGAACAACCCGATAAATATCTAGTACAATGGTTCATCTGACCAGAATATAAAAGACTGAAATAAATAATAAAAGCTGAGCATAAATATGGATGCTCAAGAGAAGTCTTCGGCTAAGACCTCGCCCTCGGATGGTGGTACTGCTCCTGGATCAGCTCCTGCTCCGGTCCCGTAGATCTCGGGATAAACCTCGTCTGCAAAATCTGGGGACAAAAATCCGGATCCAGGTCCTCAGGGGACATAGCAAGGTACAAGAAAGCTCATGCCAATAAATAAATAAACAGTGCAGCAAATAAATAACTAAATGAACAGTGGGGTAAATATGTAACCATCTAAGTGAAAATGCAAATGAGAGCATCACTAGTCTCAGGCTGAGCCACTACAAGCTCTGTGTCGGGGAGCCGGTAGCGGTAATAACCGGTAGTGGGTCTAGCTCTGCTACGAGAGTCTACGACCTCTCAATAATAGAAGATATATATATGTAACAGCCTGTAGCCTGTGTGTCTCTCCCCACCCAATGTAACCACGCATATCATGACCATAATGTCTCATGTCCATGTCAAGCGCGATCATAGCTAAATGCAACCAGTCATAAAGTATCTAAGAATATAATGTCCATGTCCTGTAACCTATACAGAATCACCACGAATATCTCGGGAAAATCTTGTCTCATGAGTAGTGTCAAGTGTCCTGGGTCATATGGTACTTGATAAGACAAGTACGAAAATAAGGTGTCACGAATGTCCATCTCTAGATGACCGTACCCAACACTGCGTACAGTGTCGGCACCCGACTGATAATTGGACGCTAAGTACATCACACGGCCCTAGGTTGAGCATGCACATCACTATATATATAAAGCAAGAAAAATAAATAACTAAGCTGCAGGGTTTGGTAAGGTACACTTGCCTGATGTTTGAATATCAACTATCGCCCCGGTATCAGTGGATCCTGTAGGTGCTACTCCAAAAGCTGTCATAAACATCACCAATAGCCTCAGAAGATATCAAACTGCTAGAAATGCCTGTCCTTACGTCCAATTTGGACACAGGGGCAAAAAGGTCATTTTCGGATTAAAGCGGGGTCCACTTGTGGGCCACTTTGTACCGAAAAGCGTGTCAGGGTCAAAGGTCTCCAAATTAGTCAAACTCAGTGTCTACAAGTCAGGAACGATGTTACGAACCCAACGGAACTTCCGAAATTGGATTCCGATGAGCCGATCACAAAATCACCCGTCAAGTGGAGCCGGTGGGGCCCACGATACGTGATTTTGTCAACGTCCTCAGAATCGAACCAAACTTGGCTCACAGGACCAGCGTATTGCTACGAGTCCGATGGCACAAGTTTTGTCTCGATCCGACGTGTGTACATGAAGTTACAGCGCGTTCCAGAAAGGACGGATACGGGGTGTTGTTGGCGGATACGCGTTGATTCCGGGGTGCACGCACCTCCGAATCGACTTCTGCAAAATCCTACACGACCGTATCAACGTCGCGCACAGTTCGGTAAAGACCGCGTGCGACCAAGTCGTCCCGATTGGCGGGACAGACTCAGTTCCGGGGTGAAACATGGCGTTATTTTTCCTATTTTTGGATCGCGGTGTACGATCACTACAGGACACGATGCACCGAGCGAGTTGCACGGGCACCGAGAGGGTTATACAGTCTACGCATAGCAACTGACGGAATCGAAATCAGAGTTACGATGAGGGAGAAAACGGTACCTGAACAGGGCTCCGTGAATTCTGTTTTTCACGTGACCGAGAGTCCAATCTGTGTCCTGGTCGTGTCCTCGCGCGCTGCTGCTCGCGTCTCGTGTCCGCGGAGACGCTGTGAGGCGGAGGAGTTGCGCTCGGGGTCGCTGTGCTCGCGGCGGAGGGGTGAAGCCGCGCTCGGGGTTGCTGGGCGAACTCGGCGGCGGGGTGAAGCCGCGCTCGGGGTCGCTGGGCGAACTCGGCGGCGGGGTGAAGCCACGCTCGGGGTCGCTGGCCCTGCGGTGGTGGTCGACGAGCGGATGGGGGTCTGCGGTTCAGCGGCGGATAAAAGAGTCAGGGCTTGCTATGAAGTGGCGGCGGGGTTGGTCGGTTCAGCGGCGGATGGGAATGGACGCGCGGCGCTGGGGGGAAACTAGGGTTTTCGGTGGGGGCGAGTTTGAAGAAGACGACGGTGCGGCGGCTAGGGCTTGGCACGAATGCCGAGGGGGATTTATAGGTTCTGCACAGTACAATCCGGCGGCTAGGGTTTCCCTTGCGGGTTTCGGGTTGGTTTGGTTCGGGTTGATTTGGGCTTGGTTCGTTTGGGTTCGGTTCACAATTCTATAGCTTTTGGTCCTCGATTCGTTGCTCCGGTGTCCAATAAATTCACCGAAAAATGCCATGCGTCCGATTCTCCATTATACACAATAAATTTTTACTTCCAGAATATTTTAACCCCATTTATCCACACTTAAAATTATTTAACCCACAAAACCTTAGTGATAAATTCCAGAAAAATACCGAAATCCGAAAAATTATATTAATTTCATTTCGGAATTTTAGGGTGTTTACAATCTTCCCTCCTTAAAAGGATTGCATCCTCGCAATCGAAGAATAAGCTACTAAAGAAAGAGTTATGGAAATACAAGGTGGCCTAGTTTATAACTGTCTCCTCAAACAGGTGGGGGTAACGTTGGCGCATATTATCTTCTCGTTCCCAAGTCGATTCTCCAGGGGAATGATGTTTCCATGCTACTCGGACCAGTCTGATTGTCTGTCCTCGCAATGTCTTCTCACTGACGTCGAGAATGCCAACCGGTTGTTCTTCATATCTCAAGCTTGGGCCCACTGCGATCTCTGAATGATCGACTACGTGACTTGGGTCGGTCACGTACCTGCGCAGCTGTGAGACGTGGAATACGTCATGCACTCCCTCTAAGGATGGAGGTAATGCAAGCCGATAAGCCACCTCACCAACACGCTCGAGGATGTCAAATGGCCCAATATACCTTGGGCTCATCTTGCCTCTGCTTCCGAATCTGATAGTACCACGAGTAGGCGAAATCCTCAAGAATACGTGATCTCCTTCTTTGAACTCTAGGGGACGTCTGTGCGTATCTGCCTAATGCTTCTGTCGGTCCTGAGCTGCTCGTAGATGATTCTGAATCTGCTTCACCTTCTCCACTGTTTGTGTAACCAATTCTGGTCCCAGTATCTGACGTTCACC
The DNA here is from genome assembly GCA_036927795.1 of Iris macrosiphon. Classification (NCBI taxonomy): domain Eukaryota; kingdom Viridiplantae; phylum Streptophyta; class Magnoliopsida; order Asparagales; family Iridaceae; genus Iris; species Iris macrosiphon. The sequence continues at coordinate 769,733 of JAYESA010000039.1, read as the reverse complement.
GACGTCACTCCAGCATATAGGTGACCTGCACTTCCTTCCGTATAAAGCTTCAAATGGTGCCATTTGGATGCTGGCCTGATAACTGTTATTATAGGAGAACTCTACTAAGTGCAAATGATCTTCCCAAGATCCTCCAAAGTCTAGCATACATGATCTCAACATGTCCTCCAATATCTGAATGGTGTGCTCCGATTGGCCATCTGTCTGCGGGTGGTATGCCGTGCTGAACTTGAGTCTGGTGCCCAGACTCTCTTGCATGCTTCTCCAGAAATGAGATGTAAATCTCAAATCTCGATCCGATACAATACTAACAGGCACTCCATGTAATTTGACAATTTGTCGCATATACATGTCGGCTAGTACCTCTGTGGACTGCCCAACTCTAAATGGCAAGAAGTGTGCCGATTTAGTGAGTCGATCCACAATCACCCATACTGCGTCTCTTCCGCTGGGGCTCCTCGGGAATCCTGTAACAAAATCCATCGTGATATGCTCCCACTTCCATTCCGGTATCGGAAGCGGCTTTAACATCCCTGCGGTCCTCTGATGCTCGGCCTTTACTTACTGGCAGACTAAGCATCTGGCCACAAATCTTGCGATCTCTCTCTTCATTCCATGCCACCAGTAGTACTGTCTCAAGTCTCTGTACATCTTAGTTCCTCCTGGGTGAACAGAGTACGTAGAGCTATGTGCTTCAGTCATTAGCTCCTGTCTCAATTCTCCATTTAGAACATACAGGCGGTTTCCAAACCTCAATGTTTCGTCTTCATGGATGCGAAGTCCTATCTGCAGGCCAGCTTTTGTCCTCTTCTTGAGTCTTCGGAATCTAGCATCGGTAGGCAATGCCTCTTTAATCTTCTCTACGAGTGATGACTGAATCTCAAGATTAGCCATCAATCCATTCTGTCCCGGTAAGACGACCTCTATCTGTAGCTCCTGCAAATCTCTCAATAACTCGGGCTGCATCGTCAAGAAATAAGCCATAGGCTTCCTGGTCAGTGCGTCTGCAACGACATTCGCCTTTCCCGGATGATACTGCAGATCTATGTCGAAATCTACCATCAGTTCCAGCCAGCGTCTCTGTCTTATGTTAAGCTCCTTCTGAGTATACACATACTTCAGACTCTTGTGATCAGTAAAGATTTTGACCCTCTCTCCATAAAGATAGTGCCTCCATATCTTTAATGCAAATATAACTGCTGCTAGCTCCAGATCATGTGTTGGGTAGTTCTTCTCGTGGACCTTCAACTGTCTTGACGCATAAGCAATGACTTTGCCATGTTGCATCAAAACACATCTTAGTCCACTGCCTGATGCATCACTGTAAACAACAAAACCTCCTGACCCTGAAGGAAGAGTCAAGACAGGTGCTGTTGTTAATCTTCTCTTCAGTTCTTCAAAAGCCTTCTGGCAGTTTTCTGTCCATATAAATTCCTGGTCCTTACGTGTAAGCTTCGTCATCGGTTCTGTAATCCTCGAAAAGTTCTCTACAAACCTTCGGTAATATCCCGCAAGTCCGAGAAAACTTCTCACCTCTGCAACTGATGTGGGTGTAGGCCAAGTCTCTATTGCCGCAACTTTCTCTGGATCTACTGAAAGTCCTTCTCCTGATATGATGTGTCCCAAGAAAGGTACTTTGTCCATACAGAACTCACACTTACTAAGTTTAGCATATAACTTCTCCTGCCTCAAGGTCTCTAACACGATTCTAAGATGTTCCTCGTACTCTTCATGGTTCTTGGAATATATGAGAATGTCATCTATGATCACCACTACGAATTTATCCAAGAACTGATGAAAGACTCTGTTCATTAAGCTCATAAACACTGCTGGTGCGTTGGTTAAACCAAACGGCCTCACCAAGAACTCATAATGCCCATACTTTGTCCTGAAAGCTGTCTTCGGGATGTCTTCCTTCCTCACCTTGATCTGATGATAGCCAGATCTAAGGTCAATCTTCGAGAATACCCTTGCACCACTCAATTGATCGAATAGATCATCAATGCGTGGTAAGGGATACCTGTTCTTGATGGTGACAGCATTTAGTGCCCGGTAATCAATGCACAATCGTACTGTTCCTTCCTTCTTCGGCACAAATAATATGGGTGCTTCCCAAGGTGAAACGCTGGGCCGAATGAATCCCTTCTCCAAAAGATCATCAACCTGTTCTTTCAACTCCACTAACTCCTTAGGTGCTAGCTGATAAACTGATGAAGTGATAGGCTCTGCTCCTGGGGTTAAGTCTATTGTGAACTCTATTTCCCGATCAGGTGGTAAACCTGGAAGGTCATCAGGAAATACATCCACAAACTCAGAGATGACTCTTGGGTAACCTGTCTCCTCTTCAACAGATAATACCCGAAGAGTAGGCTGAACCCCTTGCTCTACTGCTCCTCGAAGAAACTCAAATTCTGGATGTCCAGGCGGTCTAAATATAACCCGCCCAAGTCGGCAATCAAGAGTCGCATGGTACTGACTTAACCAGTCCATACCAAGTACGACATCATAGTCCGGCATAGAAAAGATCAGAAATTGAGCTCGCATTTCTCGGCCACCTACGACTACTGAACATGATCTACAAACGTCACTAACCGGAATAATTCCACCTCCCGTAAGAATCCTCTTCATCTTCGGGAGGGGTGCAGTAGCTACTCTATGGGTGGCAACAAAGCTAGCTGTTATAAATGAATGCGATGCTCCAGAATCAAATAATGCTACAGCTGGTAATGAAGCTACTAAAATAGTACCTGCGATGACCTCGCCTGCTGTAGCCTTCTGCTCAACAGCTAAGGTGAATGCCTGGCCTCGACCTTGTGCTGGTCCTCTCTGCTGCTGCTGTTGCTGAAATAAGGCTGCCTGCGGTGCCAGTGGTGGTCTCTGCTGGTAGCCTCCTGTAGCTGGTGGTCTGACTCCTCCAGCTCCTGTCTGCTGTGCCTCTACTGCTCCTGTAGCTGGTCGTGGTGCAGGTAAAGCTAGTCTCTGTGCTCCGTCTCTGCGTTCAGAACAGTCCCTAGAAAAGTGCTGGTTGGATCCGCAGCTCAGACATAGTCCCAACTTACGTCTGCACTCCTTCTCAATGTGTCCTACTTTGCCGTAGTGGTGACAAGTAGGAAGAGGTCTGTCCCTATTTGCTGATCTCTCCGGTATACTCCTCTGGAATCGTTTCGCAGAATCCCCTGGTGCTGTCTTGGATGGTGCGGATGGGTTTGGCCTTTTCAGATTCGATTCCCTTCTAGTGACGCGCTCCATGCGTCGTGCTGCTGCAAGGACCTCAGTATAAGATGTAGGTGCGACTGAGCCAATCAATCTCTGAAGCTCGAACTTCAGTCCATCAAAGAACTTTTCAGCTTTCTCCTCTTCTGTCGAGATCAATGTCGGAGCGAAGCGACTTAGGCGTATAAACTCCGCGTTGTAATCCTCTACTGTCATACTGCCTTGGATGAGGCGGTTGAACTTGTCTCTGAGCTCTGATCGTGCAACTGCCGGAATGTACATCTCTTAGAAGAGTCTGGAGAACTTTTTCCAAGTGACTCGGTCCTGTCCGAGCCTTCTTTCTTCTGCTAACCACCAGTGGTGCGTATTATCAGTTAACTGCATTCTGACTGCAGTCATCCACTTCTCTCTTGGAAGTTCAGCGGCTTCCAGCTGATGCTGAATGTTGGTGAGCCACTCATGAACTTCCGTTGGCCCTTCTTTACCAGAAAATGTGCGAGGCTTGAGATGACGGAAGTCGGTGATAGATCCCGTCGATGTTCGCCTCGCTGGCGGATTTGCCTGCTCCAATGCGGATACCAGGCTGGTCCTCAGATACTCGGCCTCCTGCCGATGGGCCTCTTGCTGAATCTGCTGCTGGGCCTGCATCATGGCATACATCATCTGGAACATCTGTTGCCCGTCCATAGCTTGTCCTGGCGGGAAAGCTGGCATCTGGGGAGTGAACTGTGGTGGAGGTGGGATGTCATCTCTCCGGAACCTTGGATTAGGCTGACCGGTTTGATCGCTCTGCGATGCTTGTCCTCCACTTCCAGGGGTCACTCCATCTCCATAAGTAACCACAGCGTCGTGTGGCGTATCCAAAGGGATCTCATCTCCGTTCCTGGGATCCATTTATCTGCAATCAAAATATAACTGTAAGAACGCTCAGAGGAATCAATACAGGATGCAATTCAAGCAACAATTTCGAGTTTGATATAGAGTTCAACAAATGGTTAAATAATGGATGAGATCCTATGATTTATACTATCCTTAGGGCAGGTTGGTTCGGTCCCTAAGTTGAAACCGAACTATTTAGTCGTAGACCTGCATGGACCACCACAAAAACCATGTCACGCCCCAGTCCCAAAATACCTTGGGACCGGACGCGTGGCAATGGCCAGCAGTACGCACCGATGGACAAACTCAATTTAATGGATCCATCAGGGCATACTTAAGCTGTAATATAACAAGTCTACGACAATCATGGTACAACTAATCTCATCCATACAAGATATAAAATATGATCCACAGAATAATAAAGAATGTAAATCATCATCTAGTCTCACAAAGTACTTCGGGGAACAACCCGATAAATATCTAGTACAATCACTACAGGACGCGATGCACCGAGCGAGTTGCACGGGCACCGAGAGGGTTATACAGTCTACGCATAGCAACTGACGGAATCGAAATCAGAGTTACGATGAGGGAGAAAACGGTACCTGAACAGGGCTCCGTGAATTCTGTTTTTCACGTGA